>JANKOE010000001.1:50310744-50321137 GCA_026284465.1 Erythroxylum citrifolium | reverse complement strand
TGAATGAGTCATATGGATTAAAGAAAGGTACAGAAGTTACAATAGAAGAGGCTGTAGCTATGTTTTTGATCACTTTAAGTCATGGACTTTGCAATAGCATGGTTCAAAAAAGATTTCAACATTCTGGTAAAACAATTTCTAGATGGTTTGAAATAATATTAGAAGTTGTTTCACGTATGTCGATTGATTTCATCAAACCAGAAGATCCAACTTTTAGAGAAATTCCAAGCAAAATTAAAGATGATAGAAGGTATTGACTTTATTTTAAAGACTGCATTTGAGCAATTGATGGAACACATATACTAGTTGTCGTTCCAAAGCCCAATCAAATAAAATATATTGGGAGAAAAGGCACTCCTATGCAAAATGTAATGGTTGTATGTGATTTTGATATGTGCTTCACTTTTGCTTAGGTTGGTTGGGAAGACGCAACACGTGATGCTCGAATTTTTATGGAGGCTTTGTGTAATGATAGATTACATTTCCCTCATCCACCTAGAGGTTTGTGACGAATAACTTAATACTTTTTTATTTATTCTTAATAATTCAGTGCTTCTTTATTTATTTATTTTTAATTTGGAATGTAGGAAAATATTATTTGGTAGCTGCAGGATATCCTTACGTGCAAGGTTGTTTAGGACCATACCAAGATGAGAGGTATCATCTTCCTGATTTTCGACGCGCTAGTCTTCCAAGAGGAAATAAAGAAATGTTCAATCATGCATATTCTTCTTTAAGATGCACAATCGAAAAGAACATTTGGTGCTTAGAAAAATAGGTGGAAAATTTTACGTCAAATGCCAAGTTTTCCTTTTCCAAAGTAAGTTAAAATTGTAATTTCTTCAATGGCCATTTATAATTTTATAAGGTTAAATACTCAAAAGGATGAAGAGTTTTCTCCCTATGATGAAGATGATGAATTACTTCCTACAAATAAAGAAATCAATGAAAATGAAGACGTTGAAGGAAATTATTTAGACGAGCCACAAAATAACGACATGAATGATGCGAGAGAACATATTGCAAATCTTCTTGTATTACGATAAAATGCATAGTTTATTATGTATTTAACTATTTACTCAACTTGAATAGTTATTTTGGGATTATAATATTATTTAACTTTTTTACATGTTTTAATATTTATTTTCATATTAATTTTATTTCTTACAAAAAAATGAGATATTTCTTTAAATTATTTTCTACAAGATGGTTATCCAAAATTTCCTAGAAGATGGTTATCCAAGAAATAGTTAACTGTAAATATAATATATTATACTTTGCATATTGTTTAGTATACTTTAAATATTGTTTAGCATAAATAATTTTATTATAAAATAAAATATAGTTAAAATTAATAAAAATATTTTTTATTTTTATGTTGCAAAAAAATTCTTTTAAAAAAGTTATTTTTTTAATTGGTAGTCAAAAAAAATCAACTAATTTTTAAAAAAATCTCTTTAAAAAAAAACTTATATATTCAGGGTTGATTAGCGACGGAGAAATCTAGCTTCGAGATATCAGCCAATTCATTCAATATATGTTTATTCTCAGGACGGAAGGATCCGTACATTCTTCCTTAAAAACTAAGCACACAACTCGTGAAGGACCGAACCCAAAGCTAATAGGCCGAAACAAGCATAAAGCATATCCAATCTTGAAGTGTCTTTTTGTGCATGCGTGGTATTCCATGTGCAAAAGGACACACTCTTTCTCATCTCTGTCTCCTAAATCCTCTCGCTGTGGCCATAGTGCTCTCCCCTAGATTTCCTTGCTTTCTTTTGTTCTCTTTTGGGTCGACTAAGGGGTATAAGTATAAGTGTATAACCCATTTGTCTTCTACTTGATATAATACAGAAACACCGTTATGGATTTTTAGTTAAGCTCCAATTACTTTCCAATCATCATGCATCACCCTTCAACGGTTAGCCAAGAATTTGGTCCTATCTTCGATTTTGTTACCCATGTGGGTAGCTCTGCTCTTAATGCAACATTTCAGAGCATAAATTCAAATGGGCACTCATCGTTCAAGTCCAATTATCTCTTCTTTGAGAGCTCCAGTTGTAATAAGAAGCGAAAGGTCGCTGCTTCACTCAGCTTGAGTAGTCGTGGAGCTTTAAGTATCAGAACAATTTGGAGTGAGTTTAATAGGGTTATTAGATTTCATTGTGATAGAATACCTATTGGGTTTGCTTCAGTTCGCGTTGGTTCAGGAGGTGGTCCTAGTAATAACAACAGTGGGTTGAGTGATGCTGATTGCGGAGTCATGGTGAATGAAAGCTTGCCTACTAACGGTGTTGAAGCCGATAGCCCCAAGAAAGTTCTCATTTTGATGAGTGATACTGGTGGTGGTCATCGTGCGTCTGCGGAGGCAATTAAAGCAGCGTTCAATGAAGAATTTGGCGATGATTATGAGGTTAGTTGTGAATTTGATAAAATAGAAGTGGGCCTATAGTACTTAGTTTAGACTGGTTTTGATGTTTCGAGATGTGTTCTTTTTTAAGGATAAGCTGAAACCAAAAGTGGCGTGCATTTGGTTATCTCAATCCTCAAGTAACATTTTGTAAGGGGGGCTGCATATGAATAATATTCTAAGTGCAATATTTGCAATTTATTAGACTTAGGGTAAAAGGTTGAGTGAGTGAGTGGATATGAATTTATTCATATTCTTCAGAGTGTTAAGATTGTGTGTTGCAGGTATTTATTACTGATTTATGGTCCGATCATACCCCTTGGCCGTTTAATCAATTGCCCAGAAGTTATAATTTCTTGGTGAAACACGGGCCATTGTGGAAGATGACATACTATGGATCTGCACCACGGATGATTCATCAATCTAACTTTGCTGCGACTTCAACATTTATAGCACGGTAAGGCTTGCTTACCCTCTTAATGTAGTGTGTTTAGCTTTTGGCATGTTTCTGTCCTTATTAATTCAGAACGTCATTACTTTCGTCTGCCTAGTTTCATTCAATTGTTTCATTTTTGGACCAAGTATACCTAATTCCTTAGCACTTACTATGATTTCGACTATAATCGATGATGTACTCCTTACTCTTTATCACCAAGCCAAACCCCTTATCACCATGCGACTTATTCTCATCCCTATATGTTTATATTTCTAATTTCAGATTTGAAGAGTACTGTATAAATGTCTCTCTTAGGAAAAGATGGCTTTCATTCTAGCTTTGCTACTGAGTTTGACTTACTCTTTGTATTTTTTTATTGGCAATGTGTAACTGGTTATTAATAGGAACAATTTTCATAATGGCATAACTTAGGAACCATGGTATCTAATATTCAAATTTGATGATCATATAAGCCTCATTTTCAATTTTTCTTGATTAACTATCACATTGTCAACATGCTTGTTGACATAAGACCCTTCCTTCACAACTACATGAAATAAAAAATGAGATTCTTGACAAGAAATCTTTTTTATTTTTTATCCAATACCTTCTCCATTCTTTTGTGTTAGACCTACATTGTATTAATCTGGATAAGTTTTAGTCTTACTGTCTTTTTTTTCCTCCAATATGAACTTCTTTGTTTCCATTCTTGCAGTGAGGTTGCCAAAGGGTTAATGAAATACCAGCCTGACATCATTATTAGTGTGCATCCTTTGATGCAACATGTTCCTCTTCGTATATTGAGGGCCAAGGGTCTTCTACGAAAGATAGTGTTCACCACTGTAATCACTGATCTTAGTACATGCCATCCAACATGGTATAATATTGCAAGTGGAGAGATTTTGATGAAAGTATGTTTTGCAGATATGTTTACCTTTCATTTAAATTTATGTTTAGGTTCCATAAGCTTGTAACGAGATGCTATTGCCCGACAGAAGATGTAGCAAAGAGGGCATTGAAAGCTAGGCTTCAGCCCTCCCAAATTAAGGTTTACGGCCTTCCTATAAGACCTTCTTTCGTGAAGCCTATTCGACCTAAGGTTGGTACCCTAAACTGCCTAACATATGAATTTAGATATTCCCCCAATACTGTTTTGGTACAATATGATGCAATAGTGTGCTCTAAATGGTATTTTAAAGATGACCACTTTGCTTTTTAATCACTCCATTTTGTTGTGGTGTGTAGATACAATCATGATACAAGATGATTCATGAATAATGCCTTCTTTTGGAAAGTATGATGACAAATTTTGGCTAAAATATTTTTTTTGCATTATCAGACTAAAATTGCTTAATTTTAGTACCAAATTGATTTTGTATCATAGAATGAAAACTAGGGACAATGTTACTCATATCTAATTTTATTTTCAACAAGAAATCCATGTGACATGATTGTAATCATCAATGAAGAATACAAACAATTTAGCACCAGTGATATCAGGATATGAGAAGACCCTTATTGTCACTATGAATTAAATAAAAAGGGGTAGAAGTTCTTTTATTGATAATGGGAAAAGACACACAGGTATGTTTGGCAATCTCACATACATCATAATGAAAACTCACTACATCTATCCCTTTAAAAAGAGAAGGAAACATGATCTTTAAAGTTGTAAACAGTGGATGTCCCTGACGAGAATGATGATACAAAATAACATCCCTTTTCGATGGTGATAAAATTGATAAAGATAGATTACTATTCATGATAGATTATTGGTTTGAAGTTTTCAAGCAGTACAACCTGTCCTTTCCTTAGCAAGTACAATCCGCTTCCTCGAACCTTGGTCCTGAAATTCACAAAAGGAAGAGTACAAAATGTTTAGTTTATGTATAGAAACAAGATTGGTGGATAACTTAAGAACATGCAGGACATTTTTCAATAAGATTGATGGCATATGTTGTATGTCTTCTATGCTAACAACAATGATATGGGACCCATCCGCAACAATAACCTTTGTGTTACTTGGACAAGGAGTATAAGTTCTAAATTGATTGCATGAGTGGATCATATGGTCTGTGGTGCTTGAATCTATTACCCATAAATGACAAAAAGGAATTTTTCGAGGTTAAATCCAACTAAACAAGAAGGATAACCTGAGAGAGCTAATGAATTCGCATGTGATGTTTTGTCTAGCTGACCCAGTAGCCTTTTAAGCTTTTCAATATCTTTTCTATTGAATTCTTCCAATTATTCCAGCTTTTCTTGATCATTTTGAGTGATGTGGGTTGAGCTAGAGGCCTTTTGTTAGTTTCCCTTGTTGCCCCATTCTTGGATCGGTGGTTTACCCTGCTATTTCCAGCAACTTTGTGTGGTATGTCTTGATTTCTTACAGTATATACACCAAAGGTTGTCTTTGGTACCATTTCTGTTCTGCCCTCCTTTGGTGAACTCAGCTCTCCCATGCTTCGTACATTTGTTTGGCACTTTTTTGGTAATTTCTGCCGTAATATTCAGTGCTGATTTTTTCACAATTTGTGGTTCAACCATCTCATTTCTACATTCTTTAGCTCTAACAAGTGATATTCAGTGAAGGAACTTCTTCTTTTCCCAAAATTTGTATCCGTATCTGATCAGTCTCAGGATTCAAACCTGCAAGAAAATCATACACCCTATCCTTTTTAATAAAATCTTTTATTTTATCATAACAATTGCTACACTGTAGCTCAACAGTCCTATAGTAGCCCAATTCCATTACCTTTGAGGATAGTTTTACTAGTTGGATAGAATTAATTTCAGTGATTTCTGACATAGTTTTTATGATTAGAGTTTAAAGAAAGAAATTGCAATGATAAAAACTAGTATGTTTGGTTAGGAAAGTGCAATAATGAAGGCTACATGATGATTGGATATCGCAATAATGAAGTTTGCTAGAAATTGCAATGAAGGCCGCTACAGAATTTTCCTTAGAAACCCTAAGGCTGTGATACCATGTCACAAAATAGAAGGGAAAGTGAATTGTTTTATTTTCAGATGATTTAGGATTACATGCTGATATACACCTTAGAGTAGGAGGAAAAATAAGAAACAATTACTCTTTTAGGAAATTAAAACGATCTCCTAGGATTCTATACTTCTCTAGGAAAGGAGAAGAATCTATTAGAATCCCACAACCTATGGGATACCAAGAAATTGACTTTTTTAAAAATGGAACACAGTAAATATACACAACTTGACATCCTTTTTTCACTGTTATCTCTTTGTCCTTGTAATATTCAAGAATTCAAATACTACCTGATCAAAATTTATGTTTTAGAACTCTATGTCAGCAATTGTCATTTAGTGAAAATGATCTCTTCTTATAGCCAAAAGAAGGCCCTCAGAGGAATGTCATGGAGATTAATGCAATATTATATATAATATTCACTATTGTCCTTTAACAGTTTAACCCACTCCATGATATTGCCATAGGATGAACTGAGGCGAGAACTGGGGATGGATGAGGATCTTCCAGCCGTGTTACTGATGGGAGGAGGGGAAGGAATGGGCCCAATTGAGGCAACTGCAAGAGAACTTGGGAATTCACTATATGATGAGAACCTTGGTGAACCAATTGGTCAGATCCTTGTGATATGTGGCCGCAATAAAAAGCTTGCCAACAAATTGCTGTCAATTGATTGGAAGATTCCTGTTCAGGTATCAGTCTTAAAAGTCTTCATTAGAGCAAGTACAGTTCGCTAATCAAACTTTATTGTAACCATAAATCTTTTGAACTATTTTTTTCGGTGGCTTGATGTTGTTTTTGCAAGTAGTGATCCTGAATTTTTGTCTGGTACTTCTTAGCATCTTTCCAATGCAAATTCAAAGGAAAAAAAGATCGTCCGAAATCTTGAATTATGCATGCATCTGTATTTGGATTGTGTGGTAATGAATATATAAGATGTTTCTATGTGAAACCCACTCCTCATGGTGGAAAACAAATATGTACTTCTTTCACTTGAACATTGTGTACCTCATACTTATCCTCTATCCGAAATTGATAATGGGTAAATCTATAAATATTCCTATTATACATTGCATCATTACTTGTGGTAGATATTCCAGTATATGCCCATCAACTTGCTGCAGGAGGTTGCAAATTACTCATGGCAAGTTGTAATACAAAATAAGCATATACATGCATTGGTGGTGAACCGTGACTAATTATATAGCATTAAAGAAGTTGCTCTATTTACTAGGTGAAAGGGTTCGTAACGAAAATGGAGGAGTCTATGGGTGCTTGTGACTGCATTATAACGAAGGTAAGCTTTTTGTGGTAGTGGTTGTAATTTTTCTGACCACAGATGAATAATAGCTGAACTACTTCTTGCATTCTACTGAAGGCTGGTCCAGGGACTATTGCAGAGGCTTTGATACGAGGGCTCCCTATAATTTTGAATGGTTACATAGCTGGACAAGTAAGTTGACTATTCATATTATGTTATTGTATATTACCATTAAATATTATTGTCTTTTGAAGTTTTAATTACTGCTATTGGTCCTAATAACTTGCATTAAAAAATCTTTCATTGGCAATAAGCTAATGTATGGACTACTTTAACTGCCTAAATGAGGTACAAATTGTGACTGATTATTGATCAAGTAACCTAAGCAAAGAACTTATTATTAAATTTGGATATCCTATCGATAAATTAGCAACGTTAAGCATTCTGCTTACATTGTCTTTGGAGTTTAAAATGGGCATATCCAGGGTCCTATAAGGAGGATTGAGTAATTGCAATATACAGGACTCGAACTTAATCATCTCCTTGCACCGCCCCCAGTTAATCTTGCATAGATTTAATGTCTTAAAATTCACAAGCTATGTTCCTGTGTTAAGTTTATCTAGGAATGATATTCTGTCGGTAGGCCGCTGAATATCCTACATTGTACTTGGAAGTTTGTGTAATCTGCTTAAACGATAGGAGCAATTTTTTATTTTCGCTTTTCCTTAAAATTATTTGAGCATGTTAATCCCAATGATGTCTTTTTGATACATGAAGGAGGTTGGGAATGTACCTTATGTGGTTGAAAATGGATGTGGGAAATTTTCAAAGTCACCCAAAGAGATTGCAAATATAGTAGGTCAATGGTTTGGTCCAAAGGCAGAGGAACTCAAGACAATGTCTCGAAATGCCTTAAAGATGGCAAGACCTGATGCAGTGTTCAAGATTGTTCATGATCTTCATGAGTTGGTCAGGCAGAGGAATTTTTTACCCCAGTATTCTTGTGCAACATAACAGTTCTACCATGTGCCAGTTTTGATAAGGTCAGTCGGTGTCCAGAGGGCTTAATAGGAGTACTTTTCATCTTCTTGCTTTGTCTTTTAAGGCCTAATATCATTGCTCTCTTTTAGTCGCCGTGTAATTTGATCAGGAAAACTATGAAGCCCCTAAAGATTAATAAGAAAAATGTTGTCAGTTCTTTTCTGTCTGCCGGAATGTAAACTTCCGCTTCTGTTTTGCCCTTTTTCATGTGCAGCTTCCTAGACACGGAGATGATATTAGTTCCACGCTTGACAAGCAATGTGTGAATATTTTATTCAGCTGAGGGTATTGAAGGTAGGGAGGATTGTGTTAGCAGTACATAACAAGGTGTGGTGGCTAAGTAACTGGAACCAGGTTCCAAATACATGTACACTTCATCCTCTTCCTCGTCCTTTTCCTCCCCCTCTTCATGAACATATTATTGATATCCAATTGCTCTTAGTATCATGCCTTGATTGTTGCAACAACTAATAAGAAGAGTACTTTACATCTTTGCTTCAAGAGAAGAAAGTCTTTTATCTACACACCCTTCTATAATCAACTTAACGTTATATTTTTTTCAAATAAATCATTGTATACACCCAATTGAATGTTGTGGCAATTTGTTGGAAACTGTAGTTTCTGCAATTCGCAATTCACTTTGTTGTTCATTAAACTAGGAAGCTTAGCTTCCTTGTAAGTATTAAGCTCCAGCATCAAAAAAGAAAAAAGAAAAAATCAAGACCTAAGCACAATAGGATGATGATAGCAGAAGACAGAAAAGCTATGTTAAGTAAATCTTTTTGAGTGCAACAAAAGGAGATTGATGGGAAGAATTGTGAAGAGGTAACAAAATTAGAAGCACAAGTACATGAATAATTATAAAGATGGGTGAGCTGAATTGTAACTGAAATTGGGGATTTCCCTATATTTCAAAGTATTAAATTCTTAAATAAATTAAAAAAACTCTCTTTTTAAAGTTTGAGATGAATATGGAAATGAATATATATATATATAGTTTGGGGTTTAAAAGACTCTAAGCCCAAGTATTAACATAAGCTACATAGTTTTAGGACCAAAAGGCTCAAAACTCAAATATTAACATAAGCTTGCCCTGATTTAACTAAAACGGCTCAAAACAAATGGCTTGTGCTTTTTAATGAGTTAAAAATTATTTTTGGTTGCCTGAGGAATATATTATTCGGTCATTAAAAATTTTAATTAATTCGATTTATTTAATAGTAAAAATTTTAAATCGTTTAATTTTTTATTTGATTTATTTTAATACCTTAATAGTTGATGAATTTATTAACCAGTCAGTTAATTTTTATAATTAATAAGTTTTTATAAATTAAAATAAATAAATAAATCTTTATTTAACAATTTTTTAAGTTAAAATTTAATTTTTTATGAATAAGGAAAATCTTTTTTAATTATATTTTAAAATTTTTAATTATATTTTATAAAAGTTAATTTAATAAAAGCTTAATACCGAGAAATACACCTTAAGCCATTCCCGTTATCATATATATTTTTTTATACAAGGGAAATCGCTAAACACGATTAATCTAACTCTCGCGGTGCTCTGCGCTAAACAGCTCCTTGCTAGTTCCATTGTATGAGGGCCAGGACTGACAATGGAGGCTTGAAGAATATGAATTCTTGGGTATACGTGTTAGATTTGCATCTCTCAATTTTATTGGAGTAAGCCATTAATACCTGCCAACAAAGGATTATTGATATCAATCTCGGAAGTGGGAGACGAAAGCAAGTTAATGACTTCCAGTCCACTTCTAATATGACCCTACAGTATTCAAGAGACCCGTGAAGTCTGAGTGGACTCTTCAGATTTCGACCATTAATGCCGAGCTGCTACCAATGTGCTGGAAGAATCTGCCGCAATTGTAAATGTGAATTTTGATGTTACGAGTTTTTGGCTCACCTACCAAAGGTTCCAGATGATTATGAAAATTCTGGTTTTAACAATGAAGGTTGTATATCAAACAGGGGGACGGTGAGTAAGAGCAAGAATCTTTGATGTTACCATAATAATTCAGTCATAGATGACACCTAGTCAATGTTTGACACAAGTTTTAAAGGACCACGGAACAAGTCTTTCTCTTCTGCATATTTCAGATCTGCCAGTCCTGTTCAGTATGGCTTCAGATCGTCTGTCCCACTTACCTTGTACCAACCCTGTGCCACACTTAAACGTCGTCGTTTTCGCTGTCAATTTACGCCAACGCTTGCTTCTCAGCGGATCAG
>JANKOE010000001.1:50244405-50265658 GCA_026284465.1 Erythroxylum citrifolium | reverse complement strand
TTAATTAATATTATTATTGGTGTTATGTTTAGAAAGATGAGGCTATTTTTGACATTTCCAATTCTTGTCCATCGGACAAGAATTTTCGTACCTATGTTTTGAGAAGAACAGAAATTTTTGTCCTCGTCCTCTGAGGACGGAACACAAATTTATGTCATCGGTAAGCAAACACGTCGAAGGACAAAACTTTCTGTCTTTGTCCTCCGTCCTCGCGTTCGAGGACGGTAACCAAACGCAGCATAACATATTTTATAACCTTCCTATTAGGATGAGGGGGGTTTTTACACGTCTTTAAAATGTGACCTTATTGTAAACAATTGCTGAACTTCTTGCTATATCCTTTTTTGGTTACCCTTTCAATGTCTACAATCTTTTCTCTCTGCTCATCAACACTTTTCTTCCTAACATTTTTAGGTCTTCCTGGTCTTCTTCTAACATGTGACAGGTCAATTGGTTATTAACTTAATTGTACCCACATACTTTGATCTGGAATTAGCATGATCACATGCTTGTATGTTATCTTATAGCTTGACACAATGTAGTAAGGATCCGCCAAATCATCTGCTTCAACATTATTTGAATGAAGTAATGTCGAAAATGTATGTGGACAAGGAACTCCAATGATATCCCACTCCCTACAGGTGCATGTTCTGCCACTTAAGTTAACCATATAGTTGTGATTATAAATTGTGACATCCCAAATCCCTTGCCCAGCATACAAAGCGTCATAATCCACTGATTTTTTCCAGTTTTCCTTTAACTCTTCACTAATTCCAGGACAAATCTTTCCCTTCACCTTACTAATCCATTCTCTTTTTTTTTGTTTTGTATCTACATACAATCATCCTTTTAATGCTCTCCATCGTAGTTAAAATTGGCTGATCTCTTGCAGCATTTATATATTAATTGAAGCACTCACTAATGTTATTACTTAGGATATCACACTTACTATGAGTGGCCAAAGAAACAATTTGCCCACAAATAAGGTGGAATCTCAAAAAGCCATTTATAAGCCTTACCATCAACAACTTGCATTTTTAGCATTTTCATAGTGAATCCATCTTCAATATAAACCCTTGCAATAGCCCAAAGGATGTCTCTAAGTATCTTGTCTTTGAATCTGAGCTTAAAATTAGCATAGAGATGTCTTACACAGAATCTGTGTTCAACTTCTGGAAACATGTTCTCAAATGTTTCAACAAGTCCCTAGAAAAAGACAAGTACACACATTATTATACAGAACAATTGAAATGAACAATGTAAATGGAATGAACAGTGCAAATGCATTCCTTTTGTTTATCTGAAATGAAGACAACTCTTTTTTCCATTGGAGAGCCAATTTGTTGAGTTAATAGGTCTAAAAACTAAGACCAACTATCTTTGCTTTCTGATTCCACACAAGCTATAGCTAAAGGGTACATTTGGTTGTTTAAATCTCTTGCAACTGCATATAATAAATGACCCTCAAAAGCTTCTCTCATATGGCACCCATTTAAACCTACCACAGGTCTACAGCCTTCCAGAAATTCATGTTTTTGTGTAGAAAACATGACAAATAGTTTTTTTAAAATTGAATTTCTATTCATTAAAAGGACTTTAGATTATATAACAGCAAGTGATCTAGGATTCTCTCTACTATTGTAGCAGAGGAATCTCTCAACCTAACATATTGATCTTTGTGCTCGCCTTGGATCAATTTAAATGCTTGTCTCTTTGCTCGATGAGCTTGCCATGGAAAAACATGAACCCTGAATTTTTGTTACACAGTCTTTCAAAATCTAGTCACATTCCACTTTGGGTCATCAACTAACTCTATGATGAACTGGGTCGCCAGCCATTTGGAATTTGCAATTTTGTTTCTATAAGACCATTTATCCTTGTGGCGATTACCTTTTATAGATTTAACTTGCATGGTTGCAGTTTTTTTTATAGTAGCTTGCATATATCCTCCATCCACAAATCTTTTTACAGATTGCACTAATCTTATCTTTTTCGTTCTTTTTGAATTTCAACTAAAAACCCTTCGTGATTGAGTACATTCTAAGTGCCTTCCTGTAAATAGTTGCATTTGAGAAAATTAACCCTGACAAAATCTCAGGATTATCAATGTCCTTCTCATTAAACTCATGAAAAGAAATAGCATTTCCCTCATCTAAAGACTTAATTGCTTCTTCTAAACTTTCATTATCACTTATGTGATCAAACTCTATGAAGTGATCATCTCTCTTTTTAATTGTAAAATTAGCATAATCATTAGCTATGAGACTTACATATTCAGCATAATCTCCTAACTCAATGTTAGGTGGTTGTCCCTTACTTTTGTTATAATCTATGGGATCACAAGTGTCACTTAAATTATCCCCATCTAGAAAATATTCAAGATCAGATCCATAATCAGTGGACTCATCAGATTGTACAACATAGGTGTTGTCTGATTCATCAAATAGAGAATCAACCAAACCCTCAATTTCTGCCTTGTTATTTTTTAAACCGTTAGTTCCAGCTATGTTTTCTCCATCATGCACATGTTCTAAACTCTCGTGCAAATTCACTTGATCATCTACAGTACTCTGGTCGTTAGATATATTTTCTCTTAGAGTTTCATCATTAATACCGCACCAATTAGGTTGTTTGTCTAGCTTATCAATCAAGTCTCCAATATAAATCTTAATATAAGGTTCATCCTATAAATACCAAACATCGCAAGCATAATGTCATCATTATCTAGATTCCTAAGTCCTGAATCTGGCATATTAATATGGAGATTCATTTCCTTTAGAACATGTTGTAGCTCAATGATTGACATATAATCAGGATCAATTCTAGGTAAAAATGAAACTTCACCTCCCATATAATGCCAATCTGGATTTTTCTTAAACATACCACCATAATGTAGTTCTTAAGTGAACATTTTTCAACCAATCTTCTGCTAATTGATAAACTAATAAAGACTAGAAAAAAAGTTAGTAAAAATACATAGAACACAAAAATAGGGTTTCAAAATACACAAATAAACGTCGCAAAAAATTAACTAATTAAGCTTGTGTTACTAATTAAGACACCCATCTTTAATTTTATATGTTTCTGGAAGCATAATGTAGAATGTGAAACATGTTATTTTGTTGTTTTTATGAATTGAGTGAAAGTTTGATAAGTTAATCGTCAACCTAATAAATTTTTCTTATTAAGGTAAAATAGAGGTGAAGTATAAATAAAGCTATGCTATGTCCAATATAGACGAGTCTCCTTAGAAAGGACATAAAAAAAGATTAATCAAGGGAAAATACAAGGTTTTCAAATTTTCAAGCTATGTTTTTCACATTCAAAAGTTCAGAGTAATCAAATCTAATTAAGAGAAAAATAATTTGTAAAGAATTAAGGCCCAAACATTTACTGTGAAAAAGATAAAAGTACAAAAAGGAAAAAAAATCAACCCAAATAGTACCTAAATCACTTGAAAATGTAGAATTTCATGCAAACTCTGAAAGATGAGCTCTGACCTAGTACCAAGAGCTCCAATCATACAAGTCAATGCCATAGTAGAATATATATCCAAAAGCATAAGAAAAATAACAAAAACAAACAGTAAAAGCAAAAAAGACAAAAGAGAAAAAGTAACCATAAAGACAAAAAAGACATTAAATTCTGGGTATGAACTTATAAAATACCAATTCACTACGCTTTTATATAAAAAAACTTAGACTTTACAATTCATTTAACACTAAAAAGAACTAAAATTTTGTGCCGTTGCAATTGACCAAGAATACAATAAAGTTTTGATATTTTAATAGCTTATGTACCCACTAAATCGCAAACCACGAACCCAAAACACAATAGAAAATAAACCATTGAAAGATAAAGCAAAAACAAAGCACTCGCACCGTAAAGGAAAAAAATCAAGAACAATGCATTACCCAAAAATTTTAAGCTCCCCACGAAAGTAAAAGAACTTAAAAATTGAAAAAAAATAAAAAATAAATCGTGAAAAATAAAGGTAACTAATAATACTTCAATCATTTTCTTAAAAAACAGAGTCGAGAGAAATAGGGGAATTAACCGGATAGAAAATTAGAGCTAGAGAGAGAGAATATTGAAGACCAGAAAGAGAAAAAGGATGGGATGGGATTGAACTGAAAGAGTAAAAAACTTAAGGTAATTTGGGCAGATTATAGCATTTTTTTAGCCAAGAAAGTAGAGTGGAGATAGCAATACAAGGAGTTTTTTTTTTTTGACGAAACAGGGAGGAGGTTAAATGTAAATGAGTTAGCTTTTCAGATCTTTTGTCCCATTTTCTGTGTACCAATTTTGTTGTATTTAATCTCAGCCATTTATTTTTATGAGTTTTACGTAAATTCTACGTAAATAAATGGTTGAGACCAAACCAGGGTAATACAAAAAAAAATGGGACAGATCCCGTGAGTTAGGCCTCGTGAAAAGACAGACGAAGACATTGGGATGAAATTCCGTGAGCCCTTTCATAAATATCTTCTGATGGATTTGATTTGATTGATTGATTTAAAGAACAAAAATTGGTGGGGTCCCATCAGTTAATGCTTTCTTAAATATATACATTATAATATGTAAAATTATTTAACCACTTAATAGAAATGTTGAAATAAATAAATATTAAAAAAGGATATTTTGACACATAGGATATTATGTAAATTCTTAAGCAATTTATATATAAGTAGAAACTAGAAACTAAAAAGTGATAATTAATTGGCAATAGTAAGACATTCATTTTTAATTAAATTTAGTGTATATTTACATTTAAGTTCTAAATACAAGTTGAACTTATAATGACATGACACATCACTTGAGAATACGAATATTTTGTACATTATGAAAATGTGCAAGACATGCATTTTATCACGTATTCTGTTTTTTATTACTACCATAAATAAATAAAATGACTATTAAATGAGCGGAATACATACAAGTTGCCCCTTATTAGTATTATTTTAATTATTATTATCAAATTATATAAACATTGATTGAGTCGAATTGCATATTTAATATTAACAATTATATGATATCTTTCATTTTCTTGAACCTACAACACATACATATATGATATATGTCACTTATTAATTTATTATTATTATTAATTTCTCACAATAATACTTATCTCGAAATCAACTTATAATAATGAAAAATCAGAGCTTATAATAAAATACACATAACCATTCCTTGGATTTCTCATCATATTCCAAAACACGAACAATTATTTCCTGCAAAGAGGGAGACAAGTTGACAAAGGTAGGGAATGGAACAGAGGGCTAAAATGTTAAAACCAAAGCAAAGAGCAGGCAAGGCAAGGCAGGGTTGGTGATCGTAGTCAGGTCGCCCATTTCTTGGCCATCTTCTTCTCAGTACCTATAATTCAGGCAGCTTCGCTTCGGGTGCTCTGTTGAGGAAGAAGAGATAAAAGAGAAATTATTTCGAAGCGATGTTTGATTTGACACTCTTGTTGGTCTGAAGGAGTAGGCGAGGTCGTGTATAGGATAGGCCTTTCCACACTACTTACTTCTGCCTCTATACAAATTTCAAAAGTCCTATCGCTCCTAGCTTCTAGCTAAGCTCTTTGTACTGTTGCACCTTCATGCGTAAATGGGATTCTTTTGATATTTTAATGCATCGTGCATGTTCTTTCAAAAGTAAGCTGAAAATGTTCTTAAGATTCATGTATTTTCAGGTTTATGGTACTATGAAAGCTGAAAATGTTCTTAATCACAGAAAAAAAGATTCATGTATTTTCAGGTTTATGGTACTATCTTAGTCTTTAGGTTCTTTTGTTAGTAGATTCTTCAGATAAAGTAAAGGCTGTCTCGTAACTTTCCTATGATAAGAATTAACACTGACCGAAGTGAAGGGTGTCCCATACCAGTATTAACAATTTTTTTTTTGGAACATGAAGTGTAACTGGAAAAAGGTAATCCACTGGCCTGTGAATGCCTCCAGACTTCCACAGCAACATTCAACCAAAACACACTTTTTGCAACTGAAGAGATCAGATAATTTACCAAACAAGATAATATAATGTTAGTCCATCATTTCCATGCACATATTCGACATCCGTTCTTTCAAGTTTCAGAACACAATTCAATATATCGTTTTCTACTCTTGTTAGAGCATTTCAATATCCGAAATGATCTCTCCCTCTGTGAAATCAAGTAGAAACCATTCCAATTAGCTTGTCTCCATCTCCGTTGCTTCCTGTTCCACAGCTTCTTTGCTAATGTCATTCACAGGTTTCCCATCTGGGTATTTATTTTTATTTTTGTGATTATGCTCTCCCTATGCAGTTTCTTATTCAGCCATTGCTACTTCAGGATTTGGTGGATCTGAAGGAGGTGGAAATACGTCGTTAACTAACTCCACGAGTTCTTCCAATTGGTCTCCCAGTCGTTTATCAGATTGCTCAATAAGCTGATAAAAATTAGAGGATAAGAATCTAATTGCAAGTTGCATAATTTCGAGGAGATCATTTATCCAACCAGAGGAGAAAGAACTGGCTTTCTTCAGTAAGAAATGCACAATTGATTCTCCGGATTGTGATTTTTCAACATCAAACATTTCAGCATCACGACATATTTTTTAAATCAAATCACCATTTATTTGCTGCTAACTTTTCCTGGAAACTATAAACATATCAATGACTAATCATCAGGAATGCAAGGAAACAATGTGGATTCTGACAGAATTAATTGCGTCACAATACTTGAGAGAATACGCAAAACAATAATAGTTGATTTGCAAGAAGAGCTACAGAAGGATAATTTTAACTCGACTCTTTGAAGAACCTCTTTAAATTCTTTGCCTTAAAGAGAAAGGATGTAGCATCAGCAAGACAAAAAAATTCATTGGAAGCCCCATAAACTGCAACAACTTTTCATTGAGCAAGTAGTAACTTTACATAGGATAACTATACCATCATTGGCAAATAGAGGATAGGAAGATTCAGTTTCAAATTTGGAGAACAATGGGAAACTAATAAGATGAGGAATACGATCTGTTAATTTAACGGTCAACAAATTATTTGCCTCTGAAACGTAAAGCAGTTTATTTTGCTAAAAATATCACCTATAGGCTATAGTATAAGGAAATTAACACCATGGCTCTCAGAACCCAATTCCTACGCTATCCAAGAAATAAAGACAAGCAAACAGATTACATTTTATAAAATATAAAAGACAAAAAAAATCAAAGAAAAGAAAAGAATCCTCACAGAAAATAGGTTATTGACGAGGAAGAAAGATGAAACATTTTAAAACCCATATGGTCAATTTCAATTAGGTGCGAGGGGTTGATGTTGGTGATACTAAGAATCACACGGGGTTAATGTAGGTCAATCTATGAAGAAGTTTCTATAACTCTTTGTATTCCAAAGTAATAAAATAATATGATAAATAAACTAGTATTTCAATTTTTGCAGTGGTCTATCGGCGTTATTTTCCCTAGTTATTTTTGCGGACTACAAAATCAATACACAGTTATTAATGTATGGTTACTACATTGCAACTTTTATTTTGTCCTAAATTTAGAAAAAATGTTTTATAACTTGTAATTACTGAAATTCTATTTATAAAATTTTAAACTAATGATCATAAATTGCCCTAATTGTTGCAACTTATCTATTAAAAGAAAATAGCTTTACATTGCAAAGTTCCAAGTTTCATATTATGAAAATCGATTCAACATTCCTCTACTTATCTACAAACAAACACATAATGTAACTATTATATTTTTTGCATGAACAGTTCAAGAAAACAAACCCAATTATAAAGTTTGTAAATCTTTGACTTTATAAAGTTCCAAGTCTTAAACTAGCCAAGTTAATTCATTATTCATCTTACTACTTGTCTATGAACAAACACATAGATGCAAGTATAAATTGCTAATGCTAATTTTGTTCCTGTATACTTGCATCTTATACATAACTGCGAGTATTGCTTTAGTATCTTCACCGTTAATCAATGAAACAAAAAAGAAAGAGAAGAGCAAATAAACCTTTCGTATATTGCTGCTAAACACATTGTACAAACTGCATATATATGCATGCTGAGCTAACGAATTTTGTTGCGATTATTTACAGAGGTATTGTATAGGTGTCCTAGCTGTTGAGGTTTGTTAAAGCTATGAACAGAGTTTGTTAGAAAGGGAGCTATCCACTGTGGTGTAAATTAATTAATTCCTAGTGTTAACATACTACCAGCATCCCCTCTTCAAGTTGGGAAGTCTACGAGACCCAACTTGGCACTACCGCTACCAATGGCTCGTCACTCTCTTCAGGTACACTCGACATTCGCTCACCTACATTTCCCCTTTTTTCTTCCACTTACATGTCGTTTATGGCCGATGTTTCTAGTGATTATGAACCATTGTCATATGAAGCAGCTCGGGTCATGTTGGTAGTACATAAACACCAGGAACTAATTAATTTATACCACAACAGATAACTTCCTTTCTAACAAACTCTGTACATAACTCTAACAAACCTCAACAGCTAGGACACCTACACAACACCTCTGTAAATAATCGCAACAGAATTCGTTAGCTCAGCATATATATACATGCAGTTTATACAGTGTGTTTTGCAGCAATATACGAAAGGATTATTTGCTCTTTTCTTTCCTTTCTGTTTCATCGTTCACAAATCCTAACTTGTTCTTGGCTTTAAGAGAAATGGTCATCGATCTGCTCCAACTCAGATAATTGTTCCCGTCAAAGGCATTTGTCACCATGACTGTTCCCGGACTATCGGCTGGTGAGAGGGTAAGATCGTCTGGTTGATCTTGGTATTCATCGCTTGTTTGAATCTCATCTTCCATGGTTGATTCGAGCTTTTATTTAGAGATTAGGTGTTTGTAAATGTATGGATCGTTGCTCTGATACCATGCGAGTATTGCTTTAGTATCTTCATCGTTAACCGATGAAACAAAAAGGAAAGAGAAGAGCAAATAAACCTTTCGTATATTGCTGCTAAACACACTGTACAAACTACATATATATACATGCTGAGCTAACAAATTTTGTTGCGATTATTTACAGAGGTGTTGTGTGGGTGTCCTAACTGTTGATGTTTATTAGAGCTATGTATAGAGTTTGTTAGAAAGAGAGTTATCCGCTATGGTGTAAATTAATTAGTTCCCGGTGTTTACGTAATACCAACAATAACTCATAAGCAAATTCATGAAGTTCGTGCTACATTCTTCATTTTTTTCTTTCTTTGTTTCACCAAGGTATCAGCTTCTTCTTCTTCTTCTTCCTTTTTTTTTTTCAATTTCAATTGATTCACGACCAATCACCAATCTCAACATCAATTACTTCTCCTAAAACATATTTAAAGTTTTGCAGTTAACTTTTTAGTGTATTCTCTTGAATTTTTGTCACACTTTAACATCATTATTCTCGTGCATAACAAAGTGAATGCACGTCACTTTTAGGTAGTGTAGGCATGAAATTTTCAGAAAAGAAAAGAAGAAGAGTAATTTGAGACCTCACATCAAATTTCTATGGAGAGAGGAGGAAAGAAGAAATAATCAGACTTACAGGGTCAATTTCAACTAATTGAGAAGGCTTCATGTCGATGATATTAAGAACCTCTGCTTTGGCAAGGTTGAACCTTTGACATTTGTCCAAGAATTCTTCAATTTGCTCCCTTGTTTGGTTGCAGGCTGGAGTTTCCATCAAATAGTCGTAAACCTTGGACATGGGTAGCCAACAAAATCAAGAATTTAACACTCATTTGTCTAAACATCACAAATTGAACGTCTTCTCTAGAGAATTTCAAAAGAGAAAAAACAGGAAAAGACCTTGTACTCTGATGGTGCTACAGGAGCAATAACCCTTGAAGAATCATTCGAAGCACCTCTTGACTTTAAAAAATCTAGTACTTCAAAATTGGTGAGTGCACCCGCGTTGTACTTCTTTCTGTCCATTGGTCAAGATGTCACAAAACCGGGCAACAGAATTAAGAATGCTCATAAAAGCAGCAACAGATTAACAATTTAAGAGCTGTCAATAAGCAGACAAGATAAAAGCAACACCATACATCTTCATCGGAACACGTTTCTTTCTTCAGCCTCTAACAAGGATAATCGACTTGCTTAACTCGAAAAGCAGAGGAAATGGAAAGGTACAGAACTGAACAGGAGTGAAGCTCGAAGAAGTGTGTGAGAGACAGAGACTGGAAATATCAGGCTGGTTGAGGACTTTGATCATACAGCTTGTAAGCTAAAAACAAAGGTACAGAGGATTAAAGAACCGACACTCTCAAACAAATACGGCAAAACAAAAGAAAAAGAAAACACATCAACCCAGTATAGAACAATTATCGAATTTGGAATATCGGATCAGGAAGGATTCTTTTACCTCTGAGAAATCAATCAGACCAAGCACGAGACTTCATCGGAGAAGGCAAGGCACTGTAGTTAAAGCCCATTTACGTATCAATCAAGGGTCGAGTTTTCGATGTCTCCACCGGCAAGAACTTCTACGGCCCCGGTGGCTCTTACTCCATGTTCGCCGGTAAAGACGCCAGCAGAGCTCTTGCCAAGATGAGCAAGAACGAAGAAGATGTTTGCCCCTCTCTGGATGGGCTCTCCGACAAGGCGATCGATGTTCTTACTGACTGGGAGAAGAAGTTTGAAGCTAAATACCCTGTTGTTGGTCGTGTGGTCTCTTAAATAATGGGAAAAAAAAGTTTGACGCTTTCGTTGTGTTGTATTTGTATTGAACTCTGTTGGTTGGTTTCCTTTGGTGCGTGTTAGGTGGTGTCGATTTGAGACTCTCTGCTTTGTGGGCATCGAATAATGAATGCCTTTTGTTATGTTCATAACATTCCGTGATTATATAAATAAGTTCAAGTTGTGTCAAGTTTAGCTTTAAATGCTTGAATTTACGATGTTTAGTCATTTTACTGTTGTCAATAAGTACTCAACTGATGTGTGAATCCATTATTCTAGTTGTTTCTGCTTGATGTGATGAACTGTTTGATGAGAATTCTGTTTCTGCATGGGTTTCGAACACTATTTGCTCGGCCAATCTTTTGGGCGTTCTGGTTGCTTGTGTCGTGACGTATAGCAGCCCAAAGCTTTCAGAAGTTCTGAACCTTTAAAGTGGTTGAAGGTGCTTCTGGTGTTATGATGCGGGCATGAACTTGGTGTAGGAAAAGAAAGCTCGTGTTCCTGAGAACTATCAACTATCGGGGTATCTATACAACTGGGTTGATAGGATGAATATCCAGTTAGCTAGTTCGTAGTAGCTCTTGGAGCGAAGTATGATAAAATGGAAAAACCATAGATGCCTTCATGTGGGATGGATCTTTTAAGGGGTTCATATCATACTTTTCGCCATTGGAGAGGAGGGGCAAAGCTTCCTATTGCTTCCATGCAGTGGTAACAATCAATTGAATCTTGTCCTTAAAGCATGAAATGAGTGTTTAATCTCTGCATTACTGATTTGGATCTTGGAAATAACTGCTATTTGCTTATGAGGACGAACAGGGTTTTTGTGTTGTCAATGCATGTGGCAGTTTCTGCAATTGTCTTATTGTGAAATTTTGATGCTTTAGGTTTTGTAATGACTTCTAAAACACATTTATTTATTTTCTGGTTGATGCTAGCTCTTTTGCATTTCATCCAATTCACATTTGGACATGGTCGATGATAATTAATTCATGGTTATCTGTTTGATTTGCCATGTTTGATGAATATGGAGCAGAGCTACCTGAGATGAAATGCTGGTGGATTTTGGTTTAGTTATGACTTGCTAAGCTTCCTTGGCTGCTTGAATTTGGTATATTTTTTCAGCTAGTGCAATGCAATATGAATAATATTTCATGATCGTTTGATCATAGTTGTATTGTTTTCTATCTTGTGTACCAACCTAACATGGCTTTTCTAGTCTCAGGAATAAATCACTTTGGTCGATTTACTATATGTTTGTTTCACATGAACCAACTGCATTAGGGCTGCTAGAATTGCTGTTTGGAATTACTAGGTCAAGTTAAAAACTAAAGGGTTATAATATATGCTTATAATTGTCAAAAACAATAATCCCCAAGGTTTAGGTTTCAGATCAGTGGATTCAGTGCTCCTAGTACAACTACTCAACAAAGCCAAGCAAGTTAGTTTAACAAGCCATTGGAAACAAAGTAAGCAGCTTTTTTTCTCGTCTCTATAGGATATATATATTCACATACAACTACAAAACACACGCTTTATTTAATATTGGATTGGAACCCTGCGCAATGAAAAGATTAGTATATTGGAATGTAATAATCTTATCAGGTGGTTAGTAGCAAGTTTATTTATTTATGAAAAATAGCCAAAAAGAGAAATGAGTATGCAAGTAATACTCCATAAACAACTAGTTTCAGTGCCAGAATTGCTTTTTGTTTAAGTCATCTCATGATAATGTTAGTGTTTGATGTTTATTAATAATCCTGATCCTGAAACTGACATGATTCCAAAGTTCAGTAACAAGTCTCAAAATCCTATTCTTGGGAAGCCAGACCAGACCAATCCTGTGTACTGATAGACTTTGATAAAAGTTCGGAGCTCATTAGGTGGCTTTGTCATTACTCTTCCCCGGGTCGTCACGGAGTCATCTTGCTCATTTCAGACACCAATGGTATCATTGTCACGTGTGTATATATATATATATACATGGATTTGTCAACTTCAATACAGTAAATGAAATATCTGGTCGGATTAGCCCATAACGATTTGATTTTTATAATTTGTTAGTATAAAAAATCAAATTTTTACATTTCAGTTAATACGATCACCGGCTCCATTCGTACCATTTATTCAACTACAAGCACTGCTTCTGTTGGGGGCGTTGGTATATATATATTTATATGGAGGCATATGGGCATGTTCAAAAAAGTCGTCGCAGAGTCACCAGGCTAGTTGGGTTGAATCTGACATTGTACTGACTGAAGAAATTGTTATTCCTTGAAACTTCCTCCTCCTCCTTATTCTCCGTTTGTTCCTTTTTCTAGCTAATCTGAGTTTGGATAGCGAGTGAGTGAGTGAATCATGTTGGACGCTAAGAGTCGACAACTCTCTAACGAAGAATCTGAGACATTGAGTCTTCGACCCTGTAATGAGGAAGCTGATGAAGAGCATAAACCAGAAAGACGATGTTCTTCACACCGCTTGTTGGCTCCGATATATTGGCTGAATATGCTCGCGTCTGAGACGCATTGGAGCTACGTGCTTGCGGTAGTTGTTGTGTATGGAATAAGTCAGGGGCTTGGTGGAGCTTTAGCTCGTGTGGGGACGGAGTATTATATGAAGGATGTTCAAAAGGTTCAGCCTTCTGAGTCTCAGATTTATCAAGGGATCATCTCGATTCCTTGGCTTGTTAAGCCTGTATGGGGTCTCCTCACAGATGTTCTTCCAGTTCTGGGGTATCGTAGACGCCCTTATTTCGTCTTTGCTGGTAAGTTTTTCCATATTAGCAGTTGGGATTTCTTCCCCATCATTTACCTTGCCGTTTTATGTTGAGATCTCTTCATAAAAAAAGCCTTTTGTTTTCCATTTTTGAGCTTGTCATTGATATAAGATCTCGTTTACATGTCCACTTATGCTCTTCGAAATTGCAAATATGGAAAGTTTCAAGCATGGCCTAACTCCATCCACTTAATTCTTTGTACCAAATTGGTAATTGATCTGGCTTCTTTCGCCATTTGACCAGCAAGTAGGGTTTTAGACCCCAAAATAGGTAAAGGGTGTGCTTGGAAATTGAGATCAAGGTTGGACTTATATAGCATAGAACTTGTTGAGGAGTTTGCTGGGATGTTTATGCTTTACTTCCTATTGTGGAGATTTAATCTTTCTGCAAGTTTTGGATTGATGTGAAATAAGTTAGAGATGAAGTTCTAACCAGTGTAGGCTTCAAAGCACGTATGAGAAGGGAGACTAGGTGATATAGTGGTTAACCTCCTATCAAAATCAATTGGCATCTTAAGCTTCTGGGAAAATGCACAAGAAAGGAGCTTTACCCAGAAAGGAAAGAATTTTCGGTGGTTATTTGGAAGAAAAGAAAGATGCCATGGTTGTTAGTAGTGAATATAGGACCCAAGTAATGATTAATGTAATTATTTAAACTTTGTTGACATTGTTAGAGCTATGCAATATGCCCAGGGAGGTTTGCTTCTGGAAATGAGAAGGAAGGATCTTCCTTACTATTGACATATTATATTTTTGCAGATTGTTGGATGGAATCCATTAATGTGGATGTCTTCTTTTAAGTTAGAAATAACCAAGTATGTAAGTGTTTCAAGAATTCCAGATCTCAATGCAGGCTTGTACATGGCATTACAGAAAATATATCTACCTGGTGGAGTAAGACTGTCATTTGTTGCTAAGTTTGGGGAAATTAATCTCTTCCAAATGTCTATGTGGAACTACAATCTATTTGTCTGATGACGATTTGCCATTGCTTTGTGTAGGAGCCTGCTAGCATAAGAATGTGAGAACTTTTCATTTATTCTGTAGCTAAAATATAAAGACCCTGTATCTAAAGCTTTTTGTATAAATTGCTAGTGGTCTAAAAATGGAGTTTGAAATGTCGGAAGTTTTGTACAATGTGAACATTCTTTCACATGCAACTTCTACCTAGTCGTTGTCATTTGCACACATAATTCTTTCTCACTGTTTCAACTGTATGCACTGGAATAAGATACCATCCAAACTCAATGTAGTGAAAAAGGTTCATCATATAGATTCCTTCTTTTCAAGTCCATATCTCATGTGGAGAATGCTTGACATGAATATCTTTCACTGAGAGTCATTGTGTAATGCATGATGGAATTGAATTGCATGATTATGTAAAAGCAACATATTATTCACTATTTTGCATTATCAAACGTAAAATAATATTTGCTTTTCTATGTTTTGTTACTCATGTCTATTTCAGGCCTCCTTGGTGTGGTCTCCACACTCCTGTTGTCTTTGAATGAGAAGCTCGATATTCTGTCTGCTGTAGTTTTATTGACGACTGAAAGTATGTATGTAGCAATGGCAGACGTGACGATAGATGCTTGTGTGGCAGAGAACAGTAATATTCATCCTACACTTGCATCTGACATGCAAAGCTTGTGTGCTTTCAGTTCATCGATTGGTGCTTTACTGGGATACTTCATGAGTGGTGTTTTTGTTCGCCTACTTGGGCCCAAGGTTGGCTGCTTCTTGACTTGATTGTCATATTCATGACTCTGTTACGATTTAACAATTTACATTCCTCCATTTAAGAATGTGTTGATAGACTTATTTGTCTTCTGTGGTAGGGGGTCCTAGGCTTGCTGACAGTTCCAGCTGGACTTGTAGTTCTGGTAGGAATAATACTCAATGAATCCAACAACCAAAATCCTGCTTATAGAGAGGTATTTCTTTCCGCACTTCTTTCTTTTACGCGATATTTCTGCTTTCAGATTGTAATATCATGGGTTGCTCAGGTACAGCAGAATAATATCTTTGAAGCTGGCAAGTCTATGTGGAATACATTGAAGTTCCCAGAAGTGTGGAGACCATGTTTGTATATGTACTTATCCCTCGCTTTGAGTTTGAACATTCATGAAGGGTTGTTCTACTGGTATACAGATTCAAAGGAGGGCCCATCCTTCTCCCAGGTATATGATTCTGTACTTGTTTTTTCCAGTCTCTGGACAGTGACGCATGATATTATCAAAATATCTAATCTCCAGGGACCACTTGATTCCACTTATTTTCTCTTGATTAACAAATGATTTCAACTAAAATTTATGCATGCATTATTTTAGCTTAGACCAATGCTTATAACAACTATATTAGCAACATTACCTGTGCGTGCTTTGAGCAGGATACCATTGGTTTCATTTCGTCGTTTGCTGCAGCCGGGTCCTTCTTGGGGGCATTACTTTATCAAAATATTCTTAAAGATCATCCCTTCAGAGATTTGCTATTTTGGACTCAATTCCTCTTTGGTTTGAGTGGGATGCTCGATTTGATGATGGTGACACGATTAAACTTGAAACTCGGAATACCAGATTATTTTTTTGCTGTGTTTGATGCGAGTTTCTCTCATGTAATTGGAAGGCTCAAATGGATGCCTCTTCTTGTACTCAGTTCCAAGCTTTGTCCCCCTGGAATTGAAGGAACTTTCTTTGCTCTGCTCATGTCGATTGATAACTTTGGACTCTTCACAGCTTCATGGGTTGGAGGGCTCCTGCTTCATGGATTACATGTTACTCGGACAGCATTTGATAACCTCTGGCTGGCCATCCTGATCAGAAACTTATTGAGACTCAGTCCACTTTGTCTGCTATATTTGGTTCCAAATGCTGATCAGAATGCTACCATGCTACCAACTGAAATCTCTGGCACAAAAGAGGGAACCGAAACTCAAGTGATTGAAAACGTTGAATTGGTCTCTCTGGTAAGCAACATGGATGGAAAGTAAAACTTCAACAAGACTATCCGGATTTAAGAAATTGCTCAAATTTGTAGGCAGAAAGTTCAACGTTCTTGTATGGTGCAGAACCATCTCGTCTTTAACACACACACAGTGAATTTTGACACGTCTAGAAGCAGAAGCTTAATGAGCTGACGAAAATGTAGGATATGGAGATGATATTTCCTTGCCTGTCTTCGCTGAAGGTCCATATCCATAGCTTATTGCTCATCTGATTCAAATTTGGTTGAAGGAAAAAAATTTCCTCGTATGCTTCTGTCAAAAAGATTTAGAGATGTAATTCTTCAGAAATTCATTGGCCATATTATGTTCTGTTTTTTATTCTCTCACTTGGTGAAGCAATCTCTTCCAAAATAAAATAATAGTAAAAACGGGGGATGCAGGATAAGGGAGACTCTGGCTGAAAATCCAAAACTTTCAATGTAATTATAAAGAAAAGTGAGGATAAAAAGTAAAGCCAGTATCCAAATCTAGGCAGAACCATTACAGGACTAAACTGAAAGGTGTGAAAGTCACTATCTTGAGACCTCAGGCTCAGTTCCATACCAAGAAATGTCACTCTTAGCTTGCAACTACATCTCGCCAACGCCTGTGCAGAGGAAGTGGAATGAGAGTATCAAGAAGCGAATTCACGCGGGAGACCCAGAAGGAGCTATACTTACTTACCTCAATATGCAGCTCCTGGGTATTGTTGCTGACAACTACACGTACCCACTTCTGCTCAAAGCAGCTGGGACGTGTTCCACCTCTAGTGTTGGGTTTGCCCTCCATGCCCACACCTTGAAAACTGGTTTTGCCACCCACGCTTTTGTACAGACTGCTTTGATGAACATGTACAGTACGTTTAACCGTGTCGCCGATGCGTGTAAAATGTTTGATACAATGCCTAAAAAAGACGTCGTCGCTTGGAACTCCATGTTGGATGCCTTTGCTTCCAATGGGATGATGGAGGAGGCGTTGAATCTGTTTAATTCGATGCCTCTGAAGGATTTTACTTCGTTCAATATTATGATTTCTGGGTATTCGAGCAAAGGGATGATAGTTTCTGCTAGGAGTGTATTTGATGAAATGACTCTGAGAGATTCTGTTTCTTGGAACTCGATTATAACAGCATATGCCCGAGTTGGGGATATGGAAACAGCTGGTGAATTTTTCAGGGAAACGCCTATTAAAAATGTCATCACTTGGAACGCAATGATTACAGGATGTTTACAGAACCAACTCTACGAAGAGGCTCTTGATTTGTTTGGCCAAATGATAGCTCAAGGTTGTGCATCTGATTTTGTTACAGTAACTGGTGTCTTATCTGCCTCTGCCCATTTGGGATCACTGGAAAAAGGCGAAGAAGTACACATCTACGCCATTGATAATGGACTTGCATCGAGTCCCCATGTAACTACAGCTTTGATTGATATGTATGCCAAATGTGGAAGCATAGGACAATGTTTGTTGGTGTTTTACAAGTCTCAAGTAAAGGATATTTACTGTTGGAATGCCTTAATCTCTGGACTGGCACTTAATGGCCATGGCTATGCAGCTCTCAAACTCTTTAGCGAGATGAGACTAAATGGTGTAAAACCTGATGACGTTACTTTTATATGCCTACTCAGCGCCTGTTGCCATTCAGGTCTCGTTGAAGAGGGTTGCCAGTTATTTGATTGCATGAAAATGGAGTTTGGGATATCTCCCAAGTTAGAGCACTATGGCTGCATGGTTGATCTTTTAGGTAGGTCCAGGCGCCTGGATCAAGCCTACCATTTAGTGGAATCCATGCCATTTGAGCTTGGAGCATCCATTTTGGGTGCTCTGCTTAGTGCCTGTGTAAATAATCAGGACCTGAGAATTGGTGCAAGAGTGATACAACTTGCTTTTTCCAGGGCTCCCTACCTTAGTGACGGCGAGTTGATGATGTTTGCCAATTTGTATGCGTCATGCGGTCAGTTGGATGAAGCTGAAAGATGGAGACATGCCATGGAAGACTCAGGGATTGTTAAAACTCCTGGATGGAGCATAATTGAGGTAAATGGAAAGTTTTACAAGTTTTTGGCTGGAGAGCCAAGCAAAAGCACGAGGCTGATTCTAAACGGTGCATTGTGAGGAACTATGAACACTGCTTTTCTTGCCTCAGTTATTATCCTACCCCAATCTAGTCAATTTAATATACAGCATTCCAACATAATATAAAGCAATCGCATTCAATGACATTGAGAAAACCAGAACTTGATACCATCAGGATCAGTTTAGAAGAAGGGTGAAGAGCAATTTAGGAAGATCTCTGTGCAGAAGGAACAGGAGCTGGCAAACAATGGAATGACTTTGTTGTTGCAGAAGAGCTAGGATCTTACGGGAGAACACAGTTAGAGACAATAAACCAGGAAGATGTTCCAA
This sequence comes from Erythroxylum citrifolium, assembly GCA_026284465.1. Classification (NCBI taxonomy): domain Eukaryota; kingdom Viridiplantae; phylum Streptophyta; class Magnoliopsida; order Malpighiales; family Erythroxylaceae; genus Erythroxylum; species Erythroxylum citrifolium. The sequence continues at coordinate 50,246,806 of JANKOE010000001.1, read as the reverse complement.
TACGACAACCATCTTAGCTGTGTCTTGTCCAGTTTGGAGATCCTAATTCAAATGACAGTTCTATCAACCCGATATCCTCTATGTTTCTTTGTCACATTTGTTTCTCTGCAACCGAATATGCCAATACCGCATTGAGAAATAATCTTCCCTAAATGCTCTAGGGAGTACTGCTATAGATTCAATCCCTCTCTTTATCATCTCTGCCAAATAACTGATATTGTACTTCTAGCTTTCTTCAGTTTGCAGTATCAGGCTACGCCCCAAACCATATGGCAACACAAGTATGTAAACAAGAAATCAGATTAAGTATAAGAAAGATGAAGATGTTCCTGTACTCAATTTGTCATCTTTAGTTGTTGTCAAACAGTTACGATCACAGGAACATCTGAAAAACATTGACAAAGGATTCAATCTGACAAATGGATATTTTACTGTAGACAAAAGCATCAAAAACTCCTCTTTACAATTTACATGTAAAATGAAGATAAATTGATGTTATTCTGTATGTAATGCTAATCAATAGTTAATGAATTTATCCTACACAAAGATCAAGATGTTTCCTTGGCTGACAATATACAGGAATCCTGAACCTTCAATCCCAGTTGATCCCGCCACGAAATTTTCTTCTTCTCAAGACTCTTGCCTTTAGTTAAACAACTCTTGGGCTTATCTTCCACCCTCAAAGGTTCTTCAACAACCTCACAATGCATAGACAAATGTTGTGGTGGAACAAGACCTCTCTCTTTTTGACCCTCATTAGTTTGCATCTCCATCAAATATCTATGTCTCCGTCCAAGGAATCTAAAGATTAGGGTTTAACATTATCAATTCAGGTACTGAATAACTTCCTATCTAGCAAATGAGGAGCCATGAATCATAAGAAGAACAAGTGAAGCAATAACAACATACCGGATATCACCCAAAAGAGTATCTCTCTTCTGCTTTACTATCTGCAACTTTTTCTTCTTCGCAACAAATTCCTAAAGAAACCAAAAAGAAAAACTGAAGCCATCCCCAAATTGAAGATGTACGTAAGGGACATAAAAGTTCAAACGTCAATTAGTTGAAGGCAAACACCAAAAATGTAACGAAATTGTTCTTGAAATAGAAATTCTCCTCAAATAATGTTATACAACTCCAATGCAATTCCTTCTCTTAAGATTCTGTTATTGAACTAAACATGGCAAAATCGCTTACAAAATCTGAACTTTCAAGTGGGATTTTGTAGTTAAGAAATTCTAAGAACACAAAACAGAACTAACAGAAAACCAAAAGGACTAACCTTTTGCAAAGTCAAGTAATGTTGAACTAGGCTTTCATGTTCAAATTTAAGCGTGGAGTCCGAGTCTCCGTTTTCCGATTGAGGACTATCACGAGCCAGCCTTTTCTTGGTACTCTTAGACATGGTATCTCCCAAGCAAATTCTCACCGATTAAGCAAAAACCAATGGTGCCCTAGAAATATATCATCTAGAAATACAAAAGGAAGTACATAGAATAACTAAATTAGTAAAAAACGAATAGAACCCTCGATGCAAAATTGAATCTTTTGTAATACCACTGGGAAACACAAAGAGAAAGCAAACACAGAGATCAAAATGGGTATGCTAAATGGAGGAAACAAACAAAACCCAATTGAACTACAATAGGAAGGTGAGTACTAAAAGGAAAGAAAGTTTCTTTCTGTGGAACTCCGTCTCTCCATGTAAGGGTAGAACCCGAAAAAGCCCATGAAGGAGAGACAAGAGAGTTTAGAAGAAGAGTAGAGGAGACAGGGTTTGACAGAAGGGCAATTCTGGCATGTTAGAGGGGATAGAACATAGAAGAGTTATGGACGGTTGGAGGAAAATTGAAGCCATATCTAGCTATCAATCCATGTATGAAATTTCTTTCTTTTAACAAATTTTTGTTTTGGTAACCAAAACACGAGATTTGGTCCAACTGGGGCCATTTTAGAGAGACGATAGGAGAAAGATTTAGAGAGAAAAGGGGCCATGGTGAGAGACGAAATGTGAAAGGCAGGGCTTTGGGAATATCTTTTGTAGGTGTTGGTGGAGGATGAGTAGATAAGAGGGAGGAGAGGAGCTGTAGAAGAAAAAGCAGAGGGATAAATGGCTATATGCACTTGCTGCAAGAAAGCCCCTCTTTGAACCCGCTACGCAATGCAATTACAAATTAGGTATTTCATTGATCGGGTAACAGTTAAATACATAAACAAAAATAAGGGGGTGCTTGGTTTGGGGGTTTGAAAAAATAGGTATGGGTATGGAATGAAAAGTATTGTTTGGTAAGATGCTATCATTGTATAGGTAATGTTTTCATTCCTAAGTTTAAGGTAATGCTCCATTCCCCTCAAATAGGAGAGGAATGAGAGTCATTACTCTCCTATTTGATTAATTACT
>JANKOE010000001.1:50227423-50244305 GCA_026284465.1 Erythroxylum citrifolium | reverse complement strand
TTAATTAATATATTGTAATTAATTGATTACATTATTTTTTACAAACCAACCACTATCAATGGTAATGGTAATCATTCCTTCCTCTTATCCAACCATCATAATTATAATGATAATATCCATTCCCATTCCTCACTGTATTCATTCTCATTCCTATTACCATTCCCCCGTACAAACCAAGCGCCCCCTAAGAGTTCAAGTTTAGCTAAAGACTGTCACTCGAGTTTACGTTGGATCAAATTATATTAAATTTAAAAAATTAATTAAATCTTAAGTTAAATTTAATTGAATTGTTGAGATCACATACCTATTCTATAGTAGAAGTAGATAAGGAGTCAGGTGAAGAAAACAAGAAGATAAAACAACTCTTCTTTTCCTTTTTTTTTCCTCTCCCATTTATGCTTGGAAATCATATTAGCAGGTTTGGTTGTCTTGAACGTGGTTAACTACTGTGAAGCCTGGCAGCCTCATGGTGGATTGCTAGATTAACTTATAGGTCTTCAATGGAGGAACCCGACAAATTGCGAATGCCATGAATGTATGGAAATGCAAATGGAATGTACATTGTTAGTTCACAGATTGACAAATTATGTGCCAACTGAAACCAGCATTTGCAGATATAGACATATATGATCCTTCTTATTAGACTCCTTCGATGCACATCCTAATCGCAGAAAAGATAGGATCCCTTGAACAAAACTGCCTGCGGTATTCAGAGGAAAGTGCAGCTTCCGGAGATGATGGATTCTGAACAGCCAAGCAAATCAGACATCTGCAGATATATACATGAGATCGTTGCAGCATTTTCGGAATCAGGATACACATCGTAATTAATCAGGATCAAGCGTTTCTTCAATGAACTTTTTAACGGATATGCCAAGGGGAAATGCAGATCCTGAAAATTTTGAATGTAAATTTAGCATCAAAGCCATCTTCAAAGAAAATCTGTGGGAACAAAATTAAAGGGCATACCTAAGAACCCTTTAGCAGAAGATCAGTAAACAAGTTCAAACAATAACCAGCTGCATACTTCTGAAGTAAGAGGATTAATTTGGAAGCTGCAAAATGGTTCCTCTGTTGGGGCTGCATCCCTCAGCCATCATCTTCTTGTAGACAGTATAAGCAAGACCAGGATTGCCTGACATGCTGTATGCACGGATAAGAGCATTGTAGGTAAACACATTAGGTTCAAGACCTACATGTTGTAACTCTTCATAAATCTTCGATGCTTGCTCTATCATTCCAACAACCCCAAGACTCAGTATTAAGGAATTATAGGTATAGAGATCTGGTTTAATACCCTTACTTTGCATTTCATTGAAGAGAAAGAGAACTTTTTCTACCCTCCGTGATCTTCCAAGCCCGTTAATCATACGGTTATAAGCAACCAAATCTGGATCAAGGCCAGACTGCTTTAGTTCCTCAAAGTAGTGAAGGGCATCATCCACTCTCCCAGCCGTACACAAGCAATCGACAAGAATAGTGTATGTCTTCAAGTCTGGTCTTAAGCCTTCTCTAACCATCTGTTTGAATAAGTCAGAAGCAGTATCCACATCACCAGTTTTCCCAAATCCATTTATCATAATGTTATAAATGGCACTGTTAGGCTTACATCCATAGTCAAACATATCCTCGAATAACTGTTTCGCCTCCTCAAGTCGGCCTGCTTTGAGAAGTCCATCAATTATGGGGCCATAGGTGCAAGGAGTTGGAGTGAAATCACCACTTACAAGACTGTAGAACAAGTCAATAGCCTTGTCCAAAGCATTAGACTTCACAAGGTTGGAGACAATAATATTATGAGTTATAGTGTTGGGCTTGCATCCCTTGCTAAGCATTTCCTCATACAGCTCAAAAAGCTCGTTTACTTTTCCAGATTTCCCATGAGAATCAAGTAATACATTATAGGTGAAAACATTTGCAGAGCAACCAGAACTCTTCATCTCCTGGAAGAGACTCCAAGCCATTTCGGATTTACAGCTATCCAGAAGACCATCAATTAAAAAGTTGTATGTTTCAAGTGTTGGTTTAATGCCCAGTTCCTTGGTAAACCTTGTAAATACACTTTGAGCAACAAGGATTTTTTTCTGCTTACATAAAACCTTAATGATTGTCATCAATATGGAGTCATCACAGCAAATTCGATGGTATACCACCCTTTCACAAAATAAAATAGCATTTTCTGTTCCAGAATCAGTCAAAATACCTTCAATTAATTCTTTCCAAAATGACCCATCTATTCCAGACTCAGCCTTGTGAATGAAGGCCTTTGCAATCTTTAAAGCATCCTCTATATGTCCATTCTTCACAACACCAGGAAGGAGGGTGCAGAAAGTTACATAATCAGGGTTGAGGAATTTCCCCATTTGATGGAAGATCCATATTGCATCATGAACTCGATGTTCTTTTATAAAACCATGAATGATAGTATTGAATGTGAGAACATCAGGAGTAATATCCACCAGCGTCATGTTGTAAAGCATTCTCAAAGCAACATCAACCTCATCATTCTTGCAAAGACAATCTAGGAGTGTGTTAAAAGTTACAACATTTGGGCGACACCCATGCCCAGTCATACTCTTGAATAGATTAATTGCCTGTTGGACTTGACCCTCTCTCCCTAATCCAGCTAGTAATGTGTTGTAGGTAACAACCGTAGGAGAAAGTTTCATGTCTTCCATCCTCGAGAACATGTTCCATGCTTCATCTGCTCGACCAGCTTTGAAAAGTGTATCAATCAATGAATTAATCACAATTACATCCGGTTCACATTTGTTCTTGGACATCTCAGATAGTAATTTTATGGCTTCATCAACTTGCCCCACCTTGCTATAGCACTTCATCATCATGTTATAGGTCACTGAATCGGGAACAAGCCCACTACTCTTAAGCCAATTAAAAATAGCTTTAGCTTCTCCAATATGACCTTTTTCGGCAACACTGTACAAAGATGCATTGCAAGCAACAATATCTGGAACTATTCCTTTAGTTTTCATCTTCTCAAAGGTCGCAATAGCTTTTCCATAGTCACCACATTTTCCATAGTAGTCAATGAAAAGGATATGTGTGAAAGCAGTAGGTTCAACACCCAGAGCTTCCATTTTGTTGAAAAGACCTAAAGCCTCATTCAACTTATCCATCTTCAAAAGCCAACAAATCAACGTGTTGTAAGTGTAAAGATTTGGAAAAATCCTTTTGTCCCGCATTATATCCAACAGATTGAATGATTCATCAAATTTTCCAGCGCCACACAAGGCATTAACAAGTATTGTGTACGACACCACATCAGAAACATAACCATCACTTTCCATTTCCATCCAAAATCGTCTGACCATATCCAAGTTCCCATGATCACTGAATTTGTCCATCAAGGTAATGTAAGTCACTCTGTCAGGCCTGTGCTTGCTAGCTTTCATCTTCACAAATAATTCCACAGCCTGGTCAAGATTTCCAGCTGTGCAAAGAGCATCAATGAGCACTGTATAAGTAATAACATCAGGCCCACATCCCTCATCATCCATTGTCTTCAACATTTTGTATGCCTCCTCAATTTTTCCAGCTCTCCCAAGCACTCTAATGCATATGGTATACGTATACACATTAGGTCTAAGTCCTAAATTCTCCATCTCGTTTAACAAATCCATCACAGCTTCCGTATTCCTTCTCCTTCCTAAAGCTACCATAAGGGCGGAATAAGTCTTTAGACTAGGCTTATGACCTTCTGAAATCATTCTTCGGTATACCTTCAAAGCCTCACTACAAGAACCTGTCTGAAGCAACAAATAGATGAGACCATTGTATGAATACGTGTTCAGTATGAATCCTGCCTCTCTCATCCTTTTAAGCGCGTATGGTGCTTGTCTAATTCCCCCTCTGATACCAAGACACTTAAATATGGCCAAATAAGTCTCCAAGCTCCTCCTTACTATCCTTTTTTGCATAAAATCAAACACAAGAGCCATATCCTCTAGCCTCCTATGAACATTCAAGACTTCAAGCATGTGATTACACGTTTCGGTCGTATGAACAACACTGGGCAACTTGGCAACTGAGTTGAAGTACAAAAGACACTCACCTGGGTCTGAAATTGAGGCAAGAACCCCCATAACTTCGTCAGAAGATAGCCCATTATTCGACTTACCTTTCACCACCACCAACTCCCTCTCACATCTTGTTGCAACCCGTGTTATATTGACATGCCTTTTCATGCATTTCTTCCCATTTTCCACAGACCCACATCGTATGAACTTCAAAGTGTCAGCCTTTGCACCTCTAAAAGGTCCTTTACTATGGTTTGAGGTGGAAACCCCATTACGTTCAACGAAAGCAGTGTTATAATATACATAATTACAGCACATGATGGAAGAGCATAGTACTAATACAGCCATGATAAACGAAATGGTCCCAAGAAACTAGAGATGGATTGGTTGCAAGATAGATGCATGTCAAATTGTCTCAAAGAACAGAAATTGGGATTAAGAGTATACAGAGCGTACTAATTGAGATCGCCTGACACTGGTGGGCTATGGAGTTATCGGTAGAAATGGGAGAAGAGACACTGTGGCCTCCAGATTATGCCATAACTACCTGTGGTGATATCCTCCATTTGGATATTTATTTTATGTGCTTAAATACTTCTTCTAATGAAAAGGACTTGGCCTTTAAAAAAAAAACTGGATTTAATATTTACATTCGGGTTAATAAAAAGAAGCCTATCCTCAATTTTGTCATTATAACTGAATTTTAAAAAAGTACAGTAAAATACTTAAATTCTTAAGTTTTTCAAAACTAGCCAAGAAATCCAAACTATTAATGCATGCAAACAAAAATTAATATAACAAATGAAAATTAAAGAAATCACGTTGTTGAAAATGAAATCTTTAAATAAGTTTATGCAGCTTTAGTTTTTCGTTATCTATTTGTTCTCCCGAAGTTATTAGCCATTTGTTTTCTATTTACTCTTCTGACACTTCAAACTACTCTCGTATTGCATCAACAAACTCGTTTTCAGTTTGTTCTCCCAAAGGTATCAGAGCTGCATAATCTAAAAATAGAAAGATGACTGTGTCGAGAAAATAAATTAAAAACAAAGAGAAAAACTAAATTCAAAGTGTGAAGTTATTAAGAGTTACATAATCTGATTTAAATCGGCAAACTTAACGGAGATATTAGCATCTGATGCATTATGTTGTCATTTTTTGAAGTTCAAACTATGATTACAAACTTGAGCAAAGTTTGAAATTTTTATAATTAACCCATTACATTTTTTGGTATTTTTATTTTTTTTAAACACTTTTTTCTACTATTTCAATTCAACTCACATCTTGATCATATTTTTTTGTTGTAATTAAGGTTATCTAATGTTCAAAAGGAATAATCACTCATACGGTGAATTTTAATATTAGTTTAAAAAGTGGCATAAAAACATGAGATTAAATCTTAAATTAATATTGTTTTAAATAAAAACGATGGAATGTTTTGTTGGTGATTAGTTTTGAATTTTTTATTTTTACTATAATTATCAAATAATTTTATTTGTTTAGAAATTCTAAAACAACCTTTTCAAATTATTCTTGTATAATATAAAAATTGCTGTTTATTTGAAGGCAAAGCCAACAGGATTTATTTTTAGCAAACAAAAATAAATAATCACTCATATTGTGAATTCTTTTTGTTTGAATTACACTATTAGTATGAATGTTTGAGTTTTATTATAATTTTGTCACTTTATTGAATTATTTAAAAAATTTGAAACCAACCTTTTCAAATTATACTCTAATAATACAAAATTGTTGTTTATTTCAAGGATTTATGTAATTTTCAAAATATAAAACACAAATTAACTTCAAATTCCTAATTTTTAATTAATTTAAGTATTAGAGATATAAAACCCTAATTGTTTAATTTGTTAAAAAGATGATTATGTAATTCAGTTCAGTTAACCCGAGCCAATTCGAGTTTAACACACTTCAAGCTGAAATCATTCTTCTAAAATATATTTCGGACTTCAAATTATGACATCCAGCCCAGCCTAACTAATAAAGCCCAAAATGTTTAATAAAATAAGCTTATTTTAAATAAAATATCATCATTTTAAATATTATTTAAATAAAAATATATATTTAATCCCTAAATTTGAGCCTAATCGCAGATTTTTGCGCCCAATGGCAGATTTTTGGGCCAAACTTGGGCCCAAATGGGCCTGAACCGACCTGTTGTCAACCCTACAAAGCATCTCTTCCCATGACCCAGTGTCTTCCAAAACATTGCTGCTGAAAAATATGGCAACAGGGGGTAGTATAGGAAAGTTCATACAAAATATAAAAAAAAAGCATATGCATAATATAACAACTTCTCTACCAATCTACAAATTGCAGAAAGTGATTTCCAGTAAAAATAGCAAGACTGTAGCATTAGATTCATGACCTGACCTTCGTCCTTAATTCATCAAAAATGTGCAAAAAAGTTATACATCTGAACCCATAATTATCTACCACTTGAAGCTTACCCTGCAGTAGGGAAGAAGAAACCGTGCCGTCACTTAATCGATCTTCACCGATGAATAGATGAGCCTTGTAAACCATAAGCAAGCATAGAAACCAATGGTACCGGTTAGCACGAAAAATGCGTACGACGCGATAAACATGTATCCAAAGTACAAGATTGCCGAAACTGTCTTGGTTATTTCAAGCTTTGTGAAGAAGTAGAAGGTTGCGTACAGGAAGAGGTATAGGGCGGAGGAGCCTGATGTGAGATATGCTCTCCACCACCACTGGTAGTCCTCACTGCACAGCTGAAAGTAACAGAGCACTACGGTAATTTCAGCGCATGTGATAAGCAGGATTACGAACACAAGGAAGAGGAAACCAAAGATGTAGTAGAACTGATTTAGCCAGATTGATGTGAGGATGAAGAAGAGCTCAATGAAAACTGCCCCGAATGGAAGTATGCCTCCAATTAAAATTGAGAAGGCGGGGCTCATATACCAAGGTTGCTCTGGAATCTGCCTGGGAATTTTGTTCGTCTTCACTGGATCCTCAATTGCTGGCTTCCTGAACCCAATGTAGCCCCCGCAGAAAACAAGTGGAACTGAAATTCCAAACCACAAGAACACCAGGGCAAACATTGTCCCAAAAGGAACAGCTCCGGATGACTTCTGGCCCCATATAAGAGCATTTAGCACGAAAAAGATGGCAGAAACAATCCCAGGGAACATAAGGGCAGTTCTGAGAGCAATTTTCTTCCATTCCGTACCTTTAAACATTTTATACAGGCGAGCAGAGGAATAACCAGCCAAAAGTCCCATGAAAACCCATACCAAGAGCATAGCTGTCATAAGACCACCTCGGTTTGAAGGTGAAAGGAATCCAAGAACAGCAAAGATCATGGTAACAAGAATCATCCCAAAGAACTGAACTCCTGTTCCAGTATAGACACACAACAAATCTGAATTCAACGGGGGCCTGAAAACATCACCATGTACAAGCTTCCATCCTGTCTCTTCTTGAGCTTCCTCCTGTGTCTCAAGTTCATTGTACTTGGATATATCACGGTAAAGGGTTCGTAGCATTATCATTGCCACCATGCCAGACAGGAAAAGAACAATCATCAACGAATTAACAATTGAGAACCAATGAATTTGGTCATCAGTCATCAAAAGATAGGCATCCCATCTGGACGCCCACTTCACATCAGTCTCCTGAAAGTTGGAAAAGCAAAGTTAGACATTGATGAGAATAGCAAGCAATATGTAAAACTGCTTCAGTCACACATTTTTTTAATTTTGAAATACCCAAAAATGAACACCTGGTGATAATGAACCAAAAGGAATATAGAGAAACGAGGTAGAAGAATGATCCAAAGAAATGTTTAAGAGCATATGAACTGGAACGATGAGCAACAGCTCACCTGGAAGTCAACATCATATGTGAAGATGACTTCATTCTTCTCTTCAACTTCTTGAGGAGTGTTGGAATTAACAACTGTGTGTTTTGCATGAGGGTCACAAGTTGTTAAACGGGTCTTCTCATCATTCCACTTGCCTTCATACTCATGTTTAACACTACATTGATCAAATACTTCAATCGGTAACATAAAGCTCCAAAGGATGAAATAAGTTTGGGGAACAATTTAAATAAAAGCTTGACATAGCTGACCTAAATGGTTTAACTTCAAATCCAACTATTCTCGCAGATTCAGTTTGCGAATCCCTATGATATTTGACTGTGAACGATAAATGATTGTGGATGAAATATTTTTCCTCCTTGGTCTGCACATTATCAGATAAAATAAGTAAAAGCTCAAAAGAAAAATGCAAATATGGAGCAATATAACAACATATATACCCCACTGTACTGCCCTTTGAGCCCAACATGATAACCAAGCTGATAGACAGTTGGAGACTCCTGATCCAACCTCTGTATGGGAACTACAAGAGGAAGGTTATCGAGGATCCTGTCACACATACAAAAAGGAAAACAATTAATATACATAATATTCAGAATAATAACACGAACAAACTAATGATCCTGAACAAAGTGCTTCATACATGTTGACACGATATTCATCGTCGATCTTCTCTTTGAAATCCTTTGCAGTTTTTGCATCAAGTGGGAGCTTGCAGACAATATTGCACATCTTTGGTTCCCGCATATTAAACTGAAAAAACATACAAGGGAGATAGTTAATCATAATAAAATACATAAAAGGGACGTGCATTCAAACAGCCAATTGAAACTGACCACAAAAGGGGAGTTTTCAATACGGTCACCACGAAGCACTTCCCCAAGATTCTCTGTATTGTCAACAATCTTCCCAGGTCGACAATAAGGAAGAGTATAATACGAGTAGGGGAGTTGTGTCTTTATAGACGTTAATTTATTGACTTTGACCTTCAGCTCATCACCCTATAAACAAGGAACTTGAATGAATAAGCAATCAAGTTACAAGTACCTCAAAGTCATTATTGCCCAAAATTCAAAATGGCATGCTGGATACTTGGAATTCATACGATGACATAATTACGGCGATGGAAGATGATATGGCAAGGAGACAATAAGACAACAAAAAGGAAATTATGGGCAAGAAATTTATTTGTGTAGCCTCCCACAACCTAACAACTTGAAAAGAGGAGATCTTTGTACGTGTAAACATGCTCTTAAATAATCTTAGTGTTGCGAAAGATAATTCCAGTGGTCACGGGATTCCTCAACCAGCCCACCGTGAAATTAAGCTAAACTTTTTCCCTACACGTATATTATAAGACACAGATAGAAACTAACAACATGATGACTGTACGTCAACATCTTCCATAAGAAATTTCACATCTTTGGATCTATCAAATCGTGGTCAAAATCAAGTAAACGATTCGCAAAAGAAACGCCAGCTAATCGCCACAAAACTGTTGGATCTAAAGCAACAGTAATAGTTCATAAATCCCTAAGTGAATGGACAAATCCCAAAAGTAAGCCACGAGTTTTCACACTGAGCGGTTCAGTCTGGATCATTTCACTAAAAAAAACCATGAATAATAAATCTCAGAATCTCCTTACACAAAACCTACCAGCGATGAGATTTAGAACACAATTCCCTTAATTTATTCCAATATTTTTCACAGGAAAAACAGAAAACAAACTAAAAACACGCAATGGCAAACGAAATGAAAAGCAGATCCGAAGAAATAAAGGAAAATGACCTTGTAGAAATCTTCGGGAGCGACGCCGGGAAGGTAAAAGGAGTGCGCAGAGTAGAGGAGAAGGAGGAGCAACGGAAAGATCGCCGTGAACGGAGGCGGAGATCTTCGGCGAGACACCATGGCTCCGACAAGAGTTTAGAGAACGGATGGATTGAAATCGATTGATAGATCTGAAATAGTAGTGTGTAGAGAAAGATTAATATAATAATTAATAATAATGAAAATGAGAGAAGAGAAGAGAAGAGAAGAGGTCAGACGACGCCAAGGTCATTAATTGCTCTCCCTCCATCAACATTTTGCCACGTACACATTTTTGTTTTTATCCCACTCCAATTTGTAAAATAGACAATCCGGTCCAGCTCATCCGACCCATGCATGGCAGTGGGCCCCAACTCGGACTTGGCCCAAGTTTAATTGAGTTTGATTATTTTTTTAATTTTTAAAATTTTAAAACATCATTCTTTTATTTGAAATAATATAGTTTTATATAAAAATTACCAACTTCAAATTGAGTCCTGAGTTTAATTGAGTTTGATTAATTTACTTTTAAATTTTAAAAAATTCAAAACATCATCCTTTCATTTGAAATAATATAGTTTTATATAAAAATTACGATCTTGAAATTGAGTTCGATCAAACAATTCAAATTTGAACTTAGTTTGAAGCCCAAAATTTAAAAACAAACTCTAATTAAATTAAAAACTGAGTTAATTTAAACACTTCAGCCGACTAGATTTAGCTAAACCTTTTTTCTATCCATATTGAGTTCGTCATTTATTTCAAGTTGGATATTTAAATTTATTATTCTTAATATTATCTTGAATATTAAAATAATTTTTTATGATTAAACTTTTTTTATCTTGACATTATAATTTAAAAAGAGTAATAATTTTAATATTTAAATCAAAATAGTAATAATAGATTGAATTAGGATAAATTTGGTAAGTTTATTTCAAAATTTAAACTCATTAAATTCGATAAAATGTGTTATTATTTGAATTTTAAATATGCTAAAAATTTTAAGTTTTAAATCAAAATTTGAATTTTTCCATTTATATATATATATATATATATGCTTTTAATTGGATTTACATTATCATTCAAGTCAGATATCTATAACTAAAATTAAATTAACTTTTTAATTTTAGTTATTAGTTTTAAATAATTCAATCCAAAATTAAATGACTTAAAAATTATTTATTTATTTATCCAAGATAAAATGTATGTAATGTAATATGTGCATTGGGCTTGAGCATAACTAGTAATTCCTAAAACCCTTACGTAAAGGCCCAAATCACTTGTCGACTTGTTTTTGCTTCTGCCGAGTGGTCGATGCAGAGCAGAACAGAGAGACCGTGACAGTGAAGGCCAAGGCAAAGTTAGCATCTTTGACGGCAACGAAGCGTCGGCATAGTTAAAATTGAGATGCGGAGGTTGAGAGTAATTCTGCATGGAAAGAAATTTTTGAACGCCGGAGTTGGGTTTTTTCCTCACAGGAGAGGACTTTGTGCTCTTCCAAGCTTTGCTGCAAACGACGAAGTTCATAACCAGGTCAGCTTCTCTCTCTCCCCCTCTGTCACTCTACTCTCACTCTGTTATGCTCACGAAGGTCTTATCTGGGAAGGGGTTGTGCCCTTTGTTGCGTATGAGCTGCGAAGTAGAACAGTGAATGGAATTTATATTTGACGGTGTTGCTTCAGGTTTGTGTTGAAGGAGGAGCAAAATCAAGAACTGTCATTTTGGATCGACCCTCGTATCTAAATGCTCTCAACACACCCCTGGTCTGCTTTCTTTCTCGTTAAAGTTTCATTGCCGCGCAAAATTTTGGTAGTTCGTTGTTCATGCTTATGAGGGGAAAAAGTTGCCAACTTTTGTCTTTAGGTGGCTAAGCTGAAGAAACTTTATGAATCGTGGGAAGATAACTCAGATATTGGGCTTGTCTTGATGAAGGTAGAACTGTGGCTTTCTGTGATTGGTTTCATTGATTTTCTTATACGGTTTGAAGCTTTGAGATTGAAGGGCTTTGAATCTTAAGATCATTTCTGTTTACTGTTGTTGTTTCCTTCAAAAAGGAACTAAAATGAATATGGAGATGTAGGATGGAACAATGTGATTGTGCTGTTGATGTTTCAATGGGAATATACCTGTTGTCTGACCTACTTTGTTGGTTTCTTCTGAAGGGTAGTGGCAGGGCATTTTGTTCAGGAGCAGATGCTGTTTATCTCTTTGCGTTGCATAATGAAGGTGTGTAAACTTTCAAGTTAGAGCTTTTTTTCTTTCGAAGAATTGTTTGTATACTCACTGCAAGTTAGGAAACGAGCTTTTTTTCTTTTGGAGAACTGTTTATATACTAACTGAAATTACGAAACCAATCATAATTCTTGGCAGTGTTTCTATTTTACCTTTATTTGGAATTCTTCAAATCTAATCAAAATCATTTGTTGTTTCAGTTATTTTGTGGTAAAGACTCTTGATTGACTTTTGTCCTACATGTACTAAATAATCTAATTTATCTGATTTCCTAGTGTGAACTTCCTTGTTAGTATATAACGTATGACAAGAATTAAGGTTGTCTATGAATATTTGTGGCAATGAAGTGCTCATTTTGTTCCAACACTTATTCCAGGAATGGCATCAGTGTGAAAATACCGAATTCTCTTAATTGGAGAAAGAAGTGGACTTTGTAACTTTTAACCATAATTTTGACCTTGCTTTTAGACAAAAGTTCCTATTGTTCCTCCAATTTATGAGAGTTTAACTGTCTATTCGCTGCTTAGATCTGCTGTCAACTGCATATCTTTTAAGATAGCTTTTCTCTTTTGTGCAACTGTTTCTTATAGTTTATGAGATCATGGTTGGTGATATTGCTGCTGAAATGCTCCTCAACTGATATAACCATGTGCAGGGAAGGATGAAGAATGCAAAACATTTTTCGAGACACTTTATAAATTTGTATACCTACAAGGAACATATTTGAAGCCACATGTAAGGAAGCAATTTTTTACAAGTTTCCTAAGTAACAAACATTATATATTTTGGTATCTTTCTTCTTATATTATTACTGAACATGAGTTATGGTGGCTATTGCTTTTAATAATTTCTGTGGAAGGTATTTCATGGAATGAAATTTTTATTACTTTAAGACCTGACATTACAAGGTTTGGTGGAATTCTTGCAGGTAGCATTCTTGGATGGTATCACAATGGGATGTGGAGCTGGAATTGCAATCCCAGGAATGTTTCGTGTGGCAACTGATAAAACTGTAGGTGATCATTGCTATAGTCTGATGAGTACGCTATCTTTTTCCAAATAGTTTACCAAAACAACTATTTACGTGTGGTTAAGGAACTATTTGGAGACTTCAATCAATGAATTGCGTAAATTATTAGGTTGCACCCATGTTACTTTCACTGGGATAACAAGTTTCAGTGGATTATCAACAATCTGCCCTGTCATTTGTAGATTTGACATGATGGAATTTTCCTGCTGTTGTTGTTTTCAGTATCAATTAGATATTTCACAATTTTTTCATGTCCAGGAGTCTGATCTTGTTAAATGGAACATGTAAAGCTGATTTCTAAGATGTGCCGACTTGAAGTGTCTGTTCCCCTTGGGTGTTATGAGTTTCTAAGGCTTGGTTCTTGAGAGTAATTGATGCCTCGCATGCGATATTGCTACAGAGAGACCAAGTTCTTCTGCTAACTAGTTTAAGATCTTTGGATACACCATAGAAGCTATTTAAAAGCACATATTGGTATCAATATCCATAACTTGAACCATTTAAGTTATATTCTGAGGAGCATTTTGATCATACTTTGCATATATGTTCATCTTACTGAAAGTATGCTCAGGTGTATTGTTACTAACCTGAAAAACTCTGCAGGTGTTTGGTACACCGGAGACACAATTGGGATTTCATCCTGATGCAGGGGCATCATTTTACCTTTCTCACCTTCCTGGCTACTTAGGTACCGTCCTTTTCTTTTTTTTCATCTGACAGTTTGTTGGAGTGGTCTATAGATATACGATTTTACTGGAATGTGTTTCATGAATTGTTGAGTTAATTTGCCAACTGTCGATGTTCTTTGTTTCAGGAGAATACTTGGCGCTAACAGGAGATAAGCTTAATGGTGTAGAAATGATTGCTTGTGGCCTTGCTACCCACTATGTATTAAATGCTGTATGTTCCACAGCATTATACAAATTTCTTCTGTATTTCTTCTTATTTATTATGTGAATTGAATCAAGTAATTTCCTGCCCAGAGACTTCCTTGGATTGAAGAACGCCTTACTAAATTGACCACTGATGATCCTACTGTCATAGAGCATTCTCTTGCGCAATATGGTGACCTTGTCTATCCAAGTAACACAAGTGTCCTTAAAAAGTAATGCCTTGCCTTTTTTTTACTGTAGCTTTTGTTCTATTAATGTGTGTCCTCCGTGATTGCCATATTACTCCTTCCTTTTACACTAAGGCATTATAGGGTGTACCTTCCACTATCAAATGAATATTTGATCAATGGAATTACAATAACTCATTTTCTGCTTTTCCTTTTGAAGAAATTTCAGGATTTTGGCAGATTTTCTTGAATTAAAACTTATTGGTTAAGTGTCTTGATATTATTGCCGAGTTAGTGAATTATATTGTGGCGAGAGGCCTAGTTAATTTTTGGTGGCTTTCAGTTCTAGTTTCATTTATGTGGTTCTGAGGATCACATTGGGCCCACTGTTTTTAGCTCCAACCTAACAGAGGGTGGGTATTGGGTTATATTAGGCTGCTATAAGACCCAGAAGATTTTGAATAAAAGAGCAAACAACTTATGAAGTCATGAACAGCCGGAAAAATATTTGTTATTACTTGTATGCCATCAATTCATGCTGCCGGACCAAGGGATGACCTATCTATGGCTGTTGTTTGAATGATTTTATATGTTGAGACTGAAGGCAAACATAGATTAGTTATTGTTCAGCTTATTGATGCCTTCAAGTTTTATGTCTCAAAATGCCTTTTGGAAGCTATATTCAAATACGGTTATGCTTAGTATTGCCAAAGAAAAGGTAAAAGCTGAAGTGGGTTGGATGAAGGATACTAAGATGGTTACTAAGTGAAGTCATATTGATGGCATTTTGAAGATCCCTACCCAGATCAAAGGCAGGGAAAAGGCAGAAAGATGAATGGAAGTCCTTAATTCACATTTCATATGTGTTATTTTGCAGAACACTTGTTAAGTAAACGGTGATGATTCATTAGTTAGTTACAAATATATTTTGTTGCTTGCAAGTTGCCATTGCATGTACATGCAATTGCTGTAAATACATATGGCAAGCTCAACTTACGTCATTGGTTTGTTTATTTCAGGATTGAGATAATTGATAAATGTTTCAGCTACGATACAGTTGAGGAAATTGCTGATGCTCTGGTAAGCTTCCTACTTCTCAGTTTGCTTTGTATTGACTTGTACCCTTCGTTCATATTCCTTCACATGGTTTGTGAGAATGATTATGAAATTGAAAATATATTGGTTCGGTGTGAAATTTCCCCACTTATCGAGGATGTGGATAATTAGAATACCACTAAAATGATCTTTAGGTTTGTTCAAATTATACATTTTTTTGATTTGTAACAATTCTTTTCAGTTAGATGATGCATAAGCATACTAGTCGATCCATTGGACTGTTTGAACCAGTTTTGCTTTTAAATTTTTTATCGTAGGAGCGTGAAGCATCTAGCTCTTCTGATGACTGGTGTAAAACAGCGCTGGGAAAATTGAAAGATGCTTCTCCACTGAGCTTAAAAGTTGCTTTGCAATCTGTAAGTGAATGCTCTCGTGTACTATTGTTGGCCCCTATCATCATTATACGCTTTTATCCCGTTATCTTTCTTTTTGGCATTCAGATACAAGACAGTAGATTTCAATCGCTAGATCAGTGTCTTGCTCGTGAATACCAAATATCCCTCAATATGATTTCTGGAAAGGTCTCAAATGACTTCTACGAGGTATGTTTCCATCCTATCTAATCGAGTTTTTGGGACAGAAGACCAAATGTTCATTGTACTGCTTGATAAATCTCTTTGTAGGGTGTTCGAGCTCGTTTAGTAGAAAAGGATTTTGCCCCAAAGGTATAGTCTTGTTTTCTGGATACAGCCATCTCTCGCTTTTTTCGGTTTACTCGGGCTTAGCTTTCAAAGAAGTGATCTATATGATATGGAAATATGCAGTGGGATCCTCCAAGTCTAGGTGAAGTGAGCACAGACATGGTGCAATGTTGTTTCTCCTCAACTGGTGAATTCACACCAGAGCTGGAGCTGCCTGTAGCAACGAGAGAACCTTATTTCTGAGGTGGGTCCTTGTGGTTCTAGTTCTGGCTAAAGAAAGTTACTGCCTTTGTTTTGTGATGGAGTGGGAACTAGAACCATTTTAATTTTGGCATAGAATAGATTCTTCGCTTGAATTTTTGTTCTGTTAACACCAAAAGGAATTCAGTCTATATTAATCCAACTAGGAGCCTTTGATAATTAAAACTGTGAATGAAGCTTTCGGTACTGGAATAAGTTATCTGTTATGTACTAAGTAGAGCCGAGCGTGAATTACAACAAGAGCCCAATAGTAAAGATGAGCAAGTTGGCTCTAAGCACTTGGTGGATGGTCGCTTATATAGAGAAATCGGTTAAGGGAATGGTTAAGCTAATTGTTATAAAAAATGTATTTCTTCCTCTCATCCCCATCTCTCTATATTCTCTTATCATCTCCTCTCTGTTGAAGCAATCTTGTTCCCTTTGAATTAGTGAATCCAATTTCTAGAATTTCCTCACCTATCTCTTAGTTGCTACATATTTCCCTTTGAAGAACACTTTGTAATCCACTGTTTAATCAATATCAGTCCACCAGATATTTCCCTTTTTCTCTGTATTTGGCTTGTGTTCTCTATTTATACTAGCATTCACAACATTGGTGCTTTCATTGAGAGTTTGCAGAGATGTCAGAACATCCACACGACTTTCATCTCGACGCTTTAGAGGATAGCGTTGCGGATCTTGTCGAATCACAGCTCCAACTACACCGTGATTTCGTCGTGATTGTTTCGGAGACAAAGCTTCTTCTTCAAGAGAAAGGAGATGAGAAGAGAATACAGAGAGATGGGGATGAGAGGAAGAAATACATTTTTCATAACAATTAGCTTAACCATTCC
>JANKOE010000001.1:50199743-50218157 GCA_026284465.1 Erythroxylum citrifolium | reverse complement strand
TTTGGACAAAAACTCGGGAGGCGCTCGCCATTCCAAAGAATAGAAAGAGAAGTCTTCCTAATGCAATTCATAATAAGTGAAACAATTGTATTTGGAAAGCCAAAATCATATAACGTACCTTCTAAAAAAGTCCAGTTGATCCGTTCATAGGCCTTTTCAAGATCAATTTTGAGTAACATTGAGCCAATTTTGCTCTTAGACCTCCTCATAGAAAACATCAATTCCTTCGCCATCAAGATATTATCGATAGTACTTCTACCTGGAATGAAACTGCTCTGAAAAGGGTGGACAATAGCATTTAAGAACAGTCTCAGCCGGTGAACAATGATCTTGGTGACCAGTTTGTATGTAACATTACACAGACTGATTGGCCGGAACTTCTTGATAGAATTTGGTGAAGCTTCTTTGGGAATTAAGGCAATCAAAGTTTCTGCTGAAATGCCCTCAATGTCGCTAGTGAGAAAAGCTTTTTGAATTATGGATACAATAGAGCCTCCCACCGTATCCCAAAATTGTTTAAAAAATATAGGTTGAAAGCCATCAGGACCTGGAGATTTATAACTTCCCATTGAGTTAAGAGCATTCCAAACCTCCTCCGACTGTACTGGTTTGGACAGAGAATCAACTGCATCCGGGCTTAAAGTTAAGTGATTTTGACTTACCCTACTCTCGCCAGTCCCTTCAGAATGAGCAAACAAATCTTTGAAATAAGAAAATACCTCATTCTTAATAGCTTCAGGTTCAGCACACCAATCATTAGAACCTGTCAATTTTAACTTCTCAATTTTATTCCTTTTCCTGCGCACCACAGTTGTGGCATGAAAGAACCTGGTGTTTTTGTCACCAAAAAGGAGATTCTGCTCTCTACTTTTCTGAAACCAAAGAACCTCTTCTTGGGCAAGAACTTGGTTATATTCGAAGAAAAGTCGTTTCTCGAGATCCCTCAAATTAGCAGAATCATAAAGTTGAAGTCTTTGTTGGACACTATCAATAGCAGCTTTCAGTTGCTGTTTCCTGCGGAAAATATTGCCAAATATATTTTTATTAAAATGAATGCAAGCTTTCTCAGTCCTCTCAAGAGCTTCGTGAGGAGGAATATTAAGGTCCCAAGTACTCCTAATCAACTGATGAAAACGATTATCAGTCAACCAAGCTGCTTCAAATCTAAAAGGCCTCAAACCTCGCATGCTGCCAACATGAGCAAGACCACCCAACTGAGCAAGAATAGGATTATGGTCGGAGTAAATCCGCAGCAGATGAGAGATGATAGCTTCAGGGAACATAATTCTCCATTCTACGGTAGCGACTGCACGATCAAGACGCTCAGCAATTCTAGGGGAAGAACGTCGAACCCAAGTAAACTTCTGATCCACAAAGCCAAGATCATCAAGGTTACATCCTTGAGGATGATCACTAAATTTAGCAGCTCTGTTCGCATAAAAACGACCACCCTGCTTCTCTTCCCGACTGAGAACATCATTTAAATCACCAATAACTAGCCAAGGAAGGTGTCTACCAGCAAACCTCTCCTGCAAATTGTCCCACAACTGGTCACGGAGGCTCGAAGCTGTGCTGGCATAGACTGCCGACAAAAGCCAAGAATTTCCATCCGCCGTGACAACATATCCAGAGACCATTTGAGAAGTCAAAGTGACATCAGTAAAACTGCAACAACTATTTTTCCAGAAAACCCAAATACCGCCAGAGCGACCGATTGGATCACAAATAGCAAAGCCATCAAACCCCATTTTTTGCCAATGCCTCTTTTGATTTGTGAAAGAAACTTTAGTCTCAACTAGAATAACCATATCCACTCTGTTGGCTTTAATAAATTCTCGAGCATGATGCCGAGCAACTTTATTTCTAGCACCCCTAATATTCCACATGAAGATATTAAACATAAACATTATAAAAGAAAAGAAGAGGAGCCAGGGACAATTAATCAGCTATGACCATATGGGTCTGCTCAACCAACGCATCAGTTTCCATAGAGATATTCTCAATTCCCAGAGCAATAACAACATCGTTCATCGGTTTAGTGACAGTATCGAGTTCCATCAACCTCTCTGTATTGCCATCACTATTCGGGGGCCTAGTTGTGTGGAAGACCCCTCCCAAATTACTAGCGGGACCCTTACTGGTACTGTCTTGGTCTGGAATAGAAGGGGGTGGAGTTCTCATGAGTGAGGGTAGAACATTAGCTTCCTTTAGAGTGTCAACACTGCACTCTTGAACTTTCCCATGGTGTTGAGCAACATTCTTTTCCATAAAAGTAAAAATTGAGTCTATATGATTCTCCGACACTGTTCTGTTATCCTTGCGCGAAACTACGCCCATATGTTTCTTTGTCCCTCGATTCTGAAATGTTTTTTTATTGCTTTGGCCAAAAATTAAGGACGACTGAGAAGCATTCAGTCTCTCCTCCATGTGATTGCCCAGTCCATGCTCAGGTACTTCCGCCTCCACATTGGCAAGTCTTTGGAATCTGTTTCTAGTAGTGCCCAAATTCAACTTCTGTGTAGATGTCCTTGGCCCTCTATTTTTTCTTTTGACAACCATCCATTCCCCATGAATGGGCCCTCGCACATCGTTATTGGAAGCATCCGCGTCAGTATCGGGACTCTTCTGAGCCATAGAATCACCATTATCATCACCGGACGTTCTTAAAGCACAGGTCTCTGAAACATGCCCATAAATTCCACAGTGGAAACATATCTTGTGAAGAGCTTCATACGCTACTCTGTATTCCACATCCTCAACCTCTATCATCGAAACTAAAGGTTTACGGAGATCAACTTCAACACAAATTCGGGCAAATTTTCCTCTATGTGCATGAAAGGTATTTCCATCTAGTTTTTTTGGAAGTCCGATAGATCTTGCTAAGGTTGCGAGCACAGTAGCATTGTAGTATTCTATAGGTAATTCTGGGATCCTGGTCCAAACAAGGACTTTATCAAAACTAGCAGACGAATGATGGAATTTGGGACTCCATTCTCGCACCATAAGATAATGGTCTTGGATGATCCAAGGACCTCTGCTTAAAGCAACATGTCTATCCTCATCCTTTGCAAATTTAATCATGTAGAAATCGTTTTCCAAATCAGCTATTTCAATTTTACCCTTAGGTTTCCAAAGCTGATTTAGTTTCGATGAAAGAAAATAAAACCCCACTGACTTACCCAAAACCTTGACTATCACAGTCCCCTTCAAAGATTGCTCGAGCTCTACCCGAAAATCGCTATTGAAAGAGTAACAGGGCAATAATGCATGTTCATCCCTATAATGAATGCTCATAGTATCATCGTCGCACAAATTAGGCAAGTGCTCAATATCCATATCCTCAACAGGTGGAGTGAAATTGCTTTTACCCCAGATGCCATTGGGAAACTCATCGCGGCGAATGGTGAAAGCCTCTGGTGTCGCTGTTGTTTTATCTGGTGGGTCTGGCGGACGTTGCCGTTTGCCGAGCGAAGACCCAGCGAAGTCAAGTTGGAGCCCTACCATGGAACTTTTTATGTGATTTCTACGCCTCTGCTTACGCCTCAGCTGGTTTATTGGATTTGATATGATACAAAAATCTTTTTTTTTATTCTGATTGTACTTATATAACCTAAGTTTTTTATTTGTTATTTGGGTTGCTAACTCAACGGTAGAGTACTCGGCTTTTAAGTGCGACTAACATTTTTTACGCATTTTATCTAAATAATTTTATGAAACTAATTTGATTTAGGTAAGTAATCTCTGAGATTAATTGTTATTGTTTGTTTAAGTAGCCTCTCCCCAATTTTAATTTTAGTTAATGTCAACATTATTATCTTTAATTCCTAATACTCATTGAATTGGAGGATTAGTTATATTATAATTATTAAATTATCTTTAATCCAAATATAATAATTAATAAATAAATCATTACATTAAATTCCAAAACAAACGACAAATATTAGTTAAAAGATCACAACGTCGTTTAATATTAAGAAACGAGGACAGTATACATTGTAATATTATAAAGAACTAAACCTATCTGTACGGACCATAAACAAATGCTAATGAACGGTGCTTTCATTGTTGAACACCACACACTGCGACGCTGGCCTCGACCTCCCTCCGGCGTCAGCAGGGCAGCCGGCGAGCCCGATGGAGGGTGCCATACAATTATACGACAAGCACAGCGCCACGGTTGCCGGCAAGCTCAACCCGCCTTCCAATGGAAACCCAGTTATAAAATTATGCTGCAAGTAGAGTGTTCTCGTGCTTCCTCGGCACACACTCTCGACGTACTCCGGCGGCACATTCCCGATCAGATGGTTGTTGTTCAAGAACAAAGACTCCACCCTAGCCAAAGCCGGCGTTATCTCCCCCCCGATCAAGTTATGGCTCAAGTCCACGATGGACCCCTCGCCATAAGCCACCGGGGACGGTGAGGTGGGGAGACGTCCGGATAAATTGTTCCGTTGCAAGAAGAGTGAAGTGAGTGTGGGGTTGAAGAGCGAGTTAGGGATGGTCCCACTGAATTGATTCATGCTCAAGTCGAGGTACACTAACTCGGAGACTCCTGACCCTGATGATAGCGACAAGAGTCCGTTGAGTGGACCCCACATATTGTTGTTAGACGCGGACAAGTAACGGATCGATGACGGTAACTCCAACGGTAATCCTCCCGTCAACTTGTTGCTCCTCAGGTCCAGGTGTAGCAGCTCCACCGACAACCTCCACGGCAGCTTACCTGAGAGCGAATTCGACGCCAAGATCAGAACTTTAAGCTCCGGAAGCGAGAAGATGGACGGAGGGATGGACCCGGTGAGCTGGTTGTTGCTCAGATCCAAAGTGTGTAGCTTCCTGAGAGACGATAGTGATGCGGGTATCGGACCTGTAAGCCGGTTGTTCGTTAGGGAGAGAACTCGAAGGTTACTGAGTCGGCCCAGTTGAGGAGGGATTGGTCCGGTGACGAAGCCGGGGTAGAGAATGAGTTGGGTTAACTGGGCAAGGTTAGAGATGGAAGGAGACAGTGAGCCAGAGAGTCCGGGAGAGCCGGAGAGGCCGGTGCCGAGAGTGAGGGTGGTGACTCGGTTGAAAGAGCAAGTGACGCCGGAGAAACTGTAACAAGGGTCGTGGGAGGAAGAGAAGTTCCAGGTAGAGAAGAAGTGCGTACCGGGAATGTCAGTGAGGCTGTTCTTTACGGAGGCAAGAACAGCAAGGTCAGGTCTGCTAATAGTTAAGTGTGATGGACATGGAGTTACGAGGAGATGGAGGAGGAAGAGTAGCAAGAGCGAGGGTGGATTGGCCATGTTTGTGTGTAGTAAGCAAGCAAAAGGCTGCGAGACGAGAGAGAAGGAATAACGACAAGAGAGTGAAGTTAAGTTTGCGGATGATCTTTGATCTGATATGAATATGACGTGTGTGTGTATGTGAGGTAAATATCAAATAGTGTCTGCTGATGAATTTGACGTAAGGTCAAGAGATGGAGGACCAACATCACAGTCTAGTCCTCAGGTGGCAATGGACGGTCTTTATAGTTGAATTTTGGCCCAGTGGACTTGAAGCTCTGAATCTGAACTCGAAGTCTTCGGCCGAAATCTAAAATTCGATTTGATTGAAATTAAGTTCGATTAAATATAAAAATAAAAACGTCATTTATTTGAAATTTTTAGAATTTAGATTTAAGGTGGTCCAAACCTAAAAAAGACTCAAGACTCTGATAACCGAACAACGAGTTCAAATCTTCTGTCTAATAGTATGCTGTCTTATTGTGTCCAATAAATCTCAACCATTTATTTATGTGAATCCTGAATAGGTCTTGTGTGGGTCCCACAAAATAAATGACTGAGATTATATGAAACAAATAAGACAGAGTAATATTGGACAGATGATCTTATCTCCCGAACAACTATAATCTAGCAGCGTCAAATTATGTTACGCGTAAATTATTAAATAACATACTCGATTCAAATAGTATTTATTAATTAGTAATAATAATTTTAAAAATTAAAAATTAAAAGGAGAAAAATTCAGATCATAAAAAGCGTGAGTTTATTGAACAAGCGTGGAACAAAAAGTCTTCATGACTTCACCGCAATAAGTAGGGTATGGTCCCCAGCACTGAAAGTAATAAAACCAACAAGAGGCCGAAAAAGCGATATGATTCGGGCCTATTGTTGCATTGAAAGCAAGGGAAGGACTCGTGAAAGCTGATAAAAAGAGAATGCAAAATCGTGTGAAACTGAAACTATAGTTCACGATTACACAAGTTGTCAGAAGAGAAGCATGCACTTCCTTTATTGCAAACTTTTATGAGAAATAACCCTTTTCTTTAGTAAAATCAAAGTACGAAAGCTCTTTCAAATAGCTATGAAAATGGCTAATTCAAATTCAACAATGCAAGATTAGTAATTAGTTCCCACAAAACAACTTTGGCATCATTAAGCTTCTCAAGTGGGCATGTATATCCATCCTTATCTCTGTTGCAAAAGTAATGGAGTAAGTGACTCTTTCTCCATAACAGTTCCTTACAAGCTTTTGGAATTACACTTCCTTCACTATCTGCAACACCATTCTCCCGTAACTCTCGATCAATCTTCTAGTCTCTTCAATGGATTCTTCTTCTGACATATTTCCATTAATAAATCGTCAAGATACACTATTTACTTTACCCTAAGCACCTGCCCTATGTAAAATGAATGAAACTTCAGTTAGTCTTTTTCATTTTTTAATACTTCTTACGCGTACCTGAACCGAGACAAGGTCGTTGAGAAGTCGACCATCTAAGCTCACTAGCTTAAACAAGTTTTTGAATTCTTTGGATGATATCATTTCTTCTCACAAGTTTGGACCATAGAATAAAGGAATCGGTATATCTCTGTATGGTTATAATATTACAGAAAGTATTAAATTAATATTAGAGATTAAATCTTCATTATAATATTTCCCTGGCTAACTCTGTAGAATTAAAAACATTGTTATTTATGTTTAAATTTTAAGTCATCTCCAATTTCCAATCACTAATAGCTGTCACATATTTAAGTCATTCCGTGACTTTTTTTTTAAATTTTTTTTACTACCTTAATTTTAATTATACTACTATTTTGATAAAATTATTTTAATTTTATTATATAAAATTAAAATTAAAAATAAAAATTGAAAGATAACCTGTGAAATATATTTTTTATTTTTAAAACTTTATATAAATTTTTATTTAACAAGTAAAAATTGTTTTGTTGCGTGTGAGATATTTCTATATTTTATAATTATAATTATAATTTTTTAAATAAAATTTTTAAGATAAAAGTTTAATTTTTAAAAAATTGTGTCACCAGCGTGACACTTAAGTAAGCCGTAACACATATTTTGATTTTATTTTTCTTGTAATTTTAATTTTAACTCTCTAAATAAAATTTTTAAGATAAAAATTTTAAAATTTGATTAATTTATTAAAATTATTTAATTGACTTAAAAATTATAAATATTAAATTAAATTTTAAAATTGATTTATTATTATTATATTAGTCGGAAGTAGAAGAAAATAAATTTTTAAATAAAATGACGATTTGTTTTAAATTAAATAGAGTTAGACAGGACAGAATTACGTTTTAACCATATGTTTAGTAGGCTGAAAGCCAAATCTTTGTCCTTTCGTACGTGGACTGAAATTGGCGGTTCAATATTTTGCTGTTCTGGCAACCCATTATTCTTAGGCACGATTTATAAAATAGTTTAAATAATTGTTTTTCTAAATAAAAATTTTCAAATAAAACTCTTGATATGATATGCTTAAGTTGGAAACATTTATATATAAACAATATTAAACACGCCAATCTTTTCAACCCTCGGTATAAAAAAATTGCAAAAAATAATTATAAAGTCTTTTTTAAGGTAAAGAAATATATATATATATATATATATATTGTATAGTTTTAAAAAATCTCTATTATTTAAATTTAAGATAATTAAATTCTATTTAAATAAATAATTTAAGATAATTGTAACAAACACACGAATATATGTATTAAATTTTGATACTTTAAAAATTAAATTAATTATTTTAGAAAATATTTTTTGACTGTCTAAAAAAATCGCATGGATGCTCAATTTACCTACACCTAAGGGGGCGCTTGGTTCATAAACAGTAATAAGAAAGAGAATGAGAATGGATATAGGAAGGAATGAGAATGAATATAATCATTATAATTATGATGTTTGGTTAAGATGAAGGAATGATTACCGTTACTATTGATAGTGACTGGCTTGAAAAAAATATTGTAATTAATTAATTATAAAATTAATTATATTTTAATTAATGAATGAATTATATTTTAATTAATTATAATATTTTAACTAATGAATAAATTATATTTTAATTAATTATATTGCAATTAATTAATTAATTAATAGTTATATTTTAATTAATTATTTAATTGATTTCACTATATTTAATTAATTATAGTGCAATCACTCCCATTCCTCTCTTCCATTCCTCGGGATTATGAGAGGAATGGAGGATTGCCCAAAATCAAGGAATGAAACTTTTAGATCTTCAATGATAGGTTCATACCAAGCATCAATTTTCATTTCATACTCATACCCCTTTTTTTATACCCCTCAAACAAGCACACCCTAAATCTACGCAGAGGACATGATGTCACCGAACGCCACTTCCCACCATTTAATTTAAGCTACCGTCATTGTTCTATTCTCGTCATATTCGTGTCGAATAATTGGAAAGGTAGCACTGGATTGAGATAGGTTTTTTTTTAATATTTTATTTAATAACACATATGAAAATAAAAATAAAAAATAAAATTATTTTTCATTAATTTAAATAAATAAATTAATGATTAATTTAATTAGTAATCAAATTAATAATCAAATTTGATTAATTTGACGATCAAGATAATATTGTTTTACTTGATTAATTATTTAGTTATTAAATAAATTAATATCATTTTATTCAAATTATAAACTAACAATTTTTTCTTTGATATAAATTCGATTTGAGTCATCATCAATTCCAATTTAACTTGGTAACTTTAGATCAAATTATATCAAACTAATTTTGTCATTTTTAATAATAAATTATGACTCGATAATATATGGTGTATTATTGTAATTAAATAAATAAAAATTCTGTAACTATCTTTCTGGATAACTTGGCGTGAATGCTGCCTAGAGGATCTTCAAAATACATGACATACATAAAACTTAACAGTTATATCATATGTTCAAAAAATACAATTTTAAAAGAACTACTTAAGTTGAATTAGTGACTATGTAAATTTTAAAATAAATGGCTATGTAAGTGACACTGTAGGATGCAGAAAAACTTAATTAGTGATATAAAAGAGAAAATTACGTAGGTTTTTTTGTAGAGAGTGAGGTCATAACGTCCAAAATTGAGAAAAAAACATAAGAAGGCAAATACTGTTGAATTCTTATCTTTATTTGATTGTTTTTGAGATTGGCTTGAGTATTAGTCGATCCTGTTATTAACTTTGGTTTCAATCCTAAAACTTTATGAGACAACTTGTTTTTGTGGGGAGAGATATCAACTTTTTTTGTGAATCCTTATTGAGTTTAGTGAATTTGTTTATCGGTTTGTCTCGTAGTTTTTTCCTCTACACTGGAGGGTTTTTCTCGTAAATGTTTGTTTCAATGTTAAGTCTCCTATTTTTATATTGTTTCATTGGTGTAAGTCGAAGAGTTCTTTCTTGTCAATGATATTTGGTTGATTTTTTAGAGAGTTAGTGTTGTTATCTCTTAACAAATGGTATAAAAGCCATTATAATGGAAGGTAGAAAAAGCTCTATGGTCAAGTTGACGTCACCAAATTACTCAATTTGGAGGCTCATAATGGAGGACCTTTTGTATTGCAAGGATCTCTTTGATCCTATTGATTTCGGCAAAGGTGTGAAAGATGATGTTCCTTCAAAAACTGAAAAGACGTTAGATAGAGAATGAGAAAAGATCAAATAAAAAACTATTAGCACTATTAGACAATGGATTGATATCAATATTCAATCATGTGAGTAAAGAAACAGATCCTTTTGAGCTATAAAAGAAGCTACAAGGTCTATATGAAAGTTAGGAAATCAGTGTCAAAGCATCTAAGTAATTTCTAGGACATAATCAACAAGATTACTACAATAAAGATTATTCTTGATGATGAGCTTCAAGCCTTGTTCCAATTTTGTTTGTCGCAGATAGTTGGGAGACATTTTTGGTAATGATTAGCAACTCAGCTCCTAAAAGTGTGCTCTCTTTGGATGTGGTCAAAGAGAGTATGTTTAATGAAGAAATCATAAGAAAGGAGAATAGAGTTGAAAACGTGTAAGCTTTTGTGAGAGAATGTAGGGGAAGGAACAAGAGTAGGGGTCCCAAAGGCTGTGGCAAGTCGAAGCACCATTTAAAGTCTAGAGGTGACAAAGACGTGAACATATGCCACTATTGTTATAAGGCATGACACATTAAGAGGTTATGTTATAAGTGGAAGAAGGATCAGAAAAAGCAAGATCATCATAATGATGCTGACGATAAAAGTACAAGAGCAACAACTTCAAGCACAGATGATGAGGTGTTTGTAGTTTGTGCAACTTGTGAAGATGAGAGGAAGCTGAAGTGCCTATAAACAAACAATAGAGGAGAGTGTACTTTCAAGGTGTTTGAAGAATATTGTACATTGCATGACATTAGCATGAGAAAATTGAACCAAGGACTCCATAACATAATGAGGTTACTGAGAGGATGAACATAACCATTATGGAGAAGGTTCATTGCATGTTCAGAATATCTATGTTACCAAAGACATTTTAGGAAGAAGCAGTCCGAATGATAGTCTGCCTAATTAATTGAGCAACCTCAGTTCTATTGAATTTTGACATTCACGAGAGAGTGTGGACCAGAAAGGACCCCACATGTCATCTTTTGATAGGTTTTTGGTTGCAAGATATTCGGACACATACCTAAGGATCAGAGAAAGAAGCTTAACTCAAAGTCGATACCTTGCATTTTTATTGGATATGGTGGTGATCAGTTTGGCTTCAGACTTATAACCTAAAGAAGCAAAAGGTGGTCAGGAGCAAGGATGTGGTGTTCCAAGAGCACAAGAGAGGTGCTGATCTTCTGAGAGGAGATAAGTCATTACACTGCAGCTCATAATATGGTATTGTTAGCGCTTCATAAATTTCTTCGACTATTGAGTAATCTATAGATAAAGAAGATGAAATGTATGACCAAAACACACGTTGGTATTGATAAGATACAATATGATAATGATAAGCTATATGAACCACATCCATACAATATTGAAATCAATCCATCGAAGATAATGAGCAAGGGAAACAATTGGATCCAATAGCTGATGAAATACAGCTTTAAAGGTTGGCAAAAGAGAAAAGGCCTTCTATAAGTTATCGAAGTTTTGAGTACCTATTACTTATTGCTAGGTGGAGCTTAAGAATGTCTAAGAGGTTGCATCTTGTGAAGAAAAAGATCTCTAGCTTATAACTATAAAGGACGAGATGGATTTTTTGAATAAGAATAATACATACAAGCTTTTAAAGCTTCCAAAAGGAAAAAAGGTATTGAACAATAAGTGGGTGTTTAAAATAAAAAGAGATGGTAATAAGCTGGTAAACCACAAGGCAAGGTAGTGAATGGTTTCAATCAAAAGAAGGGTAGTATTTTTATGAAATCTTTTCACTAGTAGTCAAGATGACCTCAATCAGAACAATTTTGGGTCTAACTGCCTGTTTAGTCCTTGAACTTGAACAACTGAATGTTAAAACAACCTTCTTGCATGGAGATCTGGAAGAGAAGATAGACATGGAGAAGTTAGAAGGTTTCAAAGCTAAAGGTAACAAAAATATAGCTTACAAGTTAAAGAAAAGTATATATGGCTTAAAACAAGCTATAAGGAAATGGTATTAGAAGTTTAATTCTTTTATGACAGATCATGGTTTCAAATGAACTTATGTCGATGGTTAAATATTCCAAGAATTTCTTAAGTGAAAATTTCATCATTCTTCTTCTTTATGTTAATAATATGTTGATTGTGAGTCAAGACATTGTTAGAATCCAAAAGTTGAAGGGGGATTTGTCCAAATCTTTTGATATAAAAGATTTGGGACCTATAAAGCAAATTTTAGGCATAGAAATAACTAAAGACAGGAAGAATAGGCAAATGTGGTTGCCTCATAAGAGATATATTGAACTAGTACTAGAAAAATTCAATATGAAGCATATCAAGCTAGTTAGTATGCCACTGACATCTCATCTCAATTTGTGTAAGCGTGCATGTCCCTCAACAAAGAAAGAGAAATATAGTATGTCCTATACTTCATTCTCATTTATAATAAGGTCTTTGATGTGTGCAACAGTGTGCACAACGCCAGATATTGCTCAAGTTGTTGGGATGGTAAGCCAACTCTAAAACGTTTTACAGATACAGATATGGCTGGAGATCTTGATAGAAGAAAATTTACTTCAGGTTTTATATTCAAGTTTGCAGGAGGAGCCATCTCATAGCAATCCAAGTTACAAAAGTGTGTGACTTTATCTACGACTGAAGCATAATATATAGTTACAGTGGAAGCTTGTATGGAGATGTTTTGGTTGAAAATGTTCTTTCAAGAATTAGAAGTGAAGCAAGAGTACTATGTAGTATTTTGTGATAGTCAAAGTGACTTGAGCAAAAATATTATGCATCATTCCCGTATAAAGTACATATACGTCAAATATTATTAGTTGAGATCCATAATAGAAGAGCAACAATTACTATTAAAGAAGGTTCGTATAGATTTAAATGGTGTTGATAGGTTGACTAAAGTGGTTCCCGAAAACAACCATGAGTTATATAGTAAACTTAACAAGATTTATCTAAAGTAGACGATGGAGAATAAACTATCTTCCCCATATTTGTGTCGAAGGGGCAAATTGTTAAGTGTTCGGCCTATTTCAAGACTTTCGGTGATTGTAGATGCCTTATGGTTCGCGGGAATGATGAACAAGTAAAAGAAGATAGAAAAATATGTGTTGGAGAGATACATGGCTGTGTAAAGTGCTACATGCTCGTGTCTTGACTTACACAACTGTGTAGATCAACTGTGCCAATCTCTGTAAACGTGTTAAAGAACATGCAAAGATTAAAGACATACATGATCGTATATATGCCTGTGTGAAGATACACGAATACGTGTGGAGACAATATAATTCTCTATAATGGTGTAAAATTACTAGTAATTAAGGCAGTGTTGAAAATACACGATCACTTGCACTACCATTTAAGTGATTGTGTACAGTGTAAAAAAACTTTTTCTATGATAACCGCAACGTCAAGAGGGAGGAAAAAGGGAGAGAGGGCAAAGGGCTAGCGAAAGTTGATAAAAAGAGAGTGCAAAATCGTGTGAAAGAGGCATTGAAACTATAATTCACAATTCCATAAGTTTTCTTTTTGGTCAGAACAAAAGCATGCATTTCCTTTATTGAAAACTTATATGAGACATAACCCTTTTCTTTAGTAAAATCAAAGTATGAAAGTTATTTCAAATAGCTATGGAAATGGCTAATTCAAATTCAACAGTGCAAGATTACTAATTGGTTCCCATAAAATAGCTTTCGCATCATTAATCTTCTCAAGTGGGCATGAGTATCCATCCTTATCTTTGTAGAAGTAATGGAGTACGTGACTCTTCCTGCAGAACAGTTCCTTACAAGCTTTTGGAATCACACTTCCTTCACTATGCAACACCATTCTCAGCAACTCTCTCCTGTAACTATTGATCAATCTTTTGGTCTCTTTAATGGATTCTTCTTCTGTCATACTTCCGTTAATCAATCGTAAAGATACACTGTTTACTTTACCCTGAGCACCTTCTCTCTGTAAAATGAATGAAATTTCAGTTAGTCCTTTTCATTTCTTAATACTGCCCACCAACACACCAGTGATGCGTACCTGAACCGAGGCAAGGTCGTTAAGAAGTTGGCCATCTAAGCTTACTAGCTTAAACAAGTTTTGGTATTCTTCAGATGATATCATTTCTTCTGACAAGTTTGGACCCATAGAATAAAGGGATATTAGGACAATAGGTCCTAACGCAAAGGAGACATATCCATTTTCCATGTACTCATCCAATGTCGGTGTCTGGTTTTCTCTGGTCGACTCTGCTTCTTTCATCATTGACACCACAAAGTCTCGCAACTGCACAAAAATCATTAGGTTAGGCACAACTTTGACATGAATTATATAAATATATTAGCGTTTGGTTATTGAAACCCAGTTCTTACTATCTAAACCAAGTGGGGTGTGACATCTCTTCCAAGTCGTTGGGATATGGCTGATCCAAGCTCATTAATCATAGCAGCAAGTGAAGAAAACAAGATCTCAACTTGCTCAGAACAAAACCCCGTAGTTGAATTTCCTTCTCACCTGTTAAAATTGACAGAAAGAAAATTATACCTTCTAGAAACAGATGAACCACAGATAGAAAATTCAGCAAATAATCAATCACCTTTCAAACAGTTTCATCATGTTTTCGAGTTCTTCAGGGGAGCCACCACAATCAAAGAAGTCGTCAAAGACCGTCGCAAGAACACAATTTTTGGTCATCGAGATGCAAGCTTCCGAGAGTTGAGGTTGGTAGATAATGGCAACAGTGGAGAAATAGCAGTAATTTAGCTTCTGTCTAGCAAAATCCAGTTGATCCAATTTACTATCTTTCACCCATCTGCATAAACAAAAGAAAAAAAAACATAATTAGTGATTGGATATGTGTACTCTTTTCATTCAAGATTAACTTGAAAGCCATCACCACCTACCTCTCAAGGTCTTGAATTTCCTTTTGATATATGGATTGACAGAAGTTGTAATCTTTCGCAGAAAATAACAGCACGTCTTTGTTGTTAATGTTGGAACTTCTGATACCATGTAAAAGAGAACATGATTATTACTCAATTTTACTAATTATAACTTGACAATCAGTATTATAACAAGTAGAATCGTCTGTATGATGTTTTAAGAAGTTGCAAATTGTCTAAGTTGAACAACTCCAAGTTTCTCTTGGCCTCAAGCCGCTCCAAACCGTCATAGGTATATCTAAGACTATATTTAACCTGAAATAATATTATTAGTTTCTTACTTTGCCTTCTTATTAATTTGATTAACTTTTAAAACTTGGAGAATTTTTCTGTACCTCTTCCTGTAACCTCTTATCTTGATCAAGTTTGCCACTCTGCAACTCTTGCTTCAGAAAAGCGCCTTTCCAGGCCTTAATTCTATCCAGGGTTTGTTCATTTTGGTATATGAACGTCTTAGAAGCCTTGTGTAACTCCAGAATTGTGTTTACATTTTTGAATATTGAGTTCACTGAGCTTAAAAACTCTCTCTCTTCTTCATATTGTCCTAATGCACCTGAAAGATTGATGTAGTAACAAAAATTAGAAGCAAGACTTAAGGAAAAAGTTTGATGAGGCTTAGAAAATGGATCGGACTTGGCTAGCTCTACCTACACCCGAGTTCAACCCAAAAAGTTATGTTTAGTCTAGCCTGACCAAATTTTAATTAGATTGAAAGCATGCAAATAGAGTCTGAACTTAATCAAACCTAAATAGCTCAAAGTTCAGTCAAACTAGACAAAATTTAAAGGCTTTAGGTTAGATCAGGAGTTAGTTGCCGCCCCTCCCACGGTAACGATGAGCACATGATTTAAATACGTACCTGAAGAGATATGATATCCGTGCATTCGTAGTAGACGGAATGCCAAAGCACAGAAATTAACATCTGAGAATATTTGCTCATCACCCTGTAGCCAACATCTATGCATTCACAAGAAAAATGGAGGGGAAAGCTAAGAAACTTGACATATATATATATATAGGATTAAAACACAAAAAATTGAAGGTTGAAATTTACTAGTATATCTCAGCCATAGCAGAATCTATTTCAGTGGTGAAATGTCTATCTATCCCAAGTTTTGGAAATCATCAATCATTTGAAGTCGAACACTTATGTCCAAAGGATAAGCTGTGGGAACTGAAATGTGCAATTTGCAAAGAGAAAATACGATTCCGTAAGTGAACAAACATATTTAAAAGAAGAAAGAAAGGGCTCAAGTTTAATTTATGAATTAATTAAATAATTTTGTTTTAATTCTTTAAAAAGATAACAAATTCATAATTGTCAAATCTTTTGATTTTTTAAATTTTGTATCAAACTTTGCAAAATTTTCAATTTAGTAATTACCTTTTAAAATTTATATAAATCATATCAAAATCTTATTTTTGTTTGTGTATCTAATAGATAGACATTCCTGTAGTACAACAGCGACAACTTCTACTGAAAATCTCGCTATAATATGAAATATGGAGAGATTCAGTAGTATGCAATCTTAATCATATTTAATATAGAGGTTGTTTTTGATAGACCCATATGCAATATAAGAGACATCCGTAGTATTTAATGGTTATATCATATTAGTAAAATAATTTTTTAATCTAATTTATACAAACGTTAAAAAGTTAATTATTAAATTAAAAACTTTATATAAAGTTTGGTACTATATTACAAAAAAAATGATGTCAATCAAAATATCATTTTTTATGTATCTATCTAATAGATAGATATAAAGGAAACATTTACATTATTAAAAATAATGTTTTATTCTATTTTAT
Organism: Erythroxylum citrifolium; assembly: GCA_026284465.1. Classification (NCBI taxonomy): domain Eukaryota; kingdom Viridiplantae; phylum Streptophyta; class Magnoliopsida; order Malpighiales; family Erythroxylaceae; genus Erythroxylum; species Erythroxylum citrifolium. The sequence goes on along the minus strand of JANKOE010000001.1, from coordinate 50,201,504 downwards.
ACAAATCTTAAAAGATTAATTAAAGTTAGAGACTTTTGAATTTAGTATCTCTTTTTATATAATATATATTAATAAATATTAACAAAATTTTTAAATGTTTAAACATAAATAAGTATACAAATAGAAATTTTATACTAATATGTATTTATTAAGTCTAATTGTTAAAGTGTATGATATCATTGAGAATTAAATAACTGGTATTTAAATTTTTATTTCATAAATAATTATTTTTTACTTTTTATTTTTAATTTAAAATAATTATTAATGTTAAAATATAGTTACTTTAAAATCTAATTAATAATTATTAAAAATTTAAATTAAAAATCGATAGCTTAAGTTGGAGGCAGTTATATTAAACACACCTATCTTTTCAGCCCTTGATATAAAAAAATTACAAAAAATAATTATAAAGTCTTTTTTAGGGTAAATAATATATATATATATATATATAAATATATTGTAAAGTTTTAAAACATCTCTATTATTTGAATTTAAGATACTTGTAACTCAAACTAATTAAATTCTACTTAAATAAATAATTTAATATAATTGTAATAAACACGTTCCAAACACGAATATATATAAGTATTAAATTTTGATACTTTAAAATTAATATCATTATTTTAGAAAATATTTTTTTGACTGTATAAACTATAAAGAAATCATATGGATGCTTTATAAATATCAATTTACCTAGACCTAAATCTATGCAAAGGACATGACGTCTCCGAACACCACTTCTGACCATTTAATTTAAGCTATTCTCATCATATTTGTGTCAAGTAATTGGAAAGCTAGCACTGGATTAAGTGCCTCTCTGGTTGAACTTTTGGAAAGTAAATAAGTAATTTTTTCTACCGCAAAAGTTTTTAAAAAGAAAATGGGTGTTTGGATAGCCAATTACTTTTTTAGCAGATATAGTTTTTTTGACAGCTAAAATACAGCTTTTTAAGAAGCTCAAATTTAGAACTTCTCGAAAAAGCACTTTTTTAGGTAGATTTTTCAGATCAATTAATGAGCATATTTTTAGTCCTTTTTGTCCTTATATTTTACACATAATTCTCACAATATCCAAAAATACATCTTTACGTTTATTTTGAGATTTATATAATATTATTTGACTTTTTTATATTTTTATATTTATTTTTGATGTTAGTTTTACTTATGTTATAATCCATACAAAAGATTTGGTTAGATATATTTTCATTTATGTTTCATATGGTTTAAAATTATATAACAATTAATATATTGTTCTTTGCATATTGTTTAATACATTTTAAATAATATTTATATGCATAAATAATTTTTATTGTAAAATAAAATATAATTAAAATTAAAAATACTTTTTATTTTTATGTTGTCAAATAGTCTATTATACGAAGCTCATTCAAAAAAGTTCTTTTTTAAATGATAGCCAAACAGTCAACTAACTTCTTAGAAAAGCTCTTCTCAGGAAAGTTCTACTGACAAAAGCTTTAGTGACAAAAGCTCTACTGATATAAACTCATCCAAACAGGCACTAAGATAAGATTTTTTTAAAAGTAATTTATTTAGAAATAAAAAATAAAAAATTAGTTTTCATTAATTTAAATAAGTATACACTAAAAGTATCAAATTATTCAATCATTTATGTTAGAACATAAAATTTTGAGTATCCATTAATATGGTGATTTTTTTTAAAAATTTTTAGCATGATAGATAGATAGAGTTGACGATGACTAATTCTAGTTGGAAGCCTCGTCACATTTTAATCGAATAGTC
>JANKOE010000001.1:50187345-50199643 GCA_026284465.1 Erythroxylum citrifolium | reverse complement strand
CTTGGGTACGATATCCGGTTTTCACCGATTTTTATTACTTGTCGACGGGGTGCACTTGCCTCTAATTGGTCTAGATATAATTTAATTTATATTGTTCTGTTTAGACCGCAACAAGTTTCCTCAAGCAACTGTATATTTTGTTTATATATAAAAAATATTAAGATTGTTTACATAAGACTATTATTGTAATTAAATCTATCAATTGATGGTAAGAAATAATTAATATTTTTTTTACTTTTTAATATAAATGACTCATGACAGAAAGGTAGGAGGCGTTTTTAGCCACCATGACAGAAAGGTAGGAGGCGTTTTTGAAGTGTAAATGGCTGCGGTTATTTCTTTCTGCGACAGTTCAGTCGGACTCGTGACTCGGAAGTCAAGCGGCAGCCCCTGCGTTCTTTGACAGGCTGAAGAAGAGCTTGAGCAATTGGATTCCACTAGATCCGGTCAAGACGGCGGTAGCCATGGCAACTTTTTTGTTCGATTCAAATCATCTTTTAAATTTGAGTTTGGATTTTAATATTTTAAATAAAATAATATTATTTATCTAATTTTGATGCAATTGAAATCGTTTAAATTTGGTTGTAATTAAGTTCAGCCTTAAATTACAACCTCAAAATTATTCCAAATTTAAATTTAGCATAAAATTTAATGACACTTACTCAATTTATTGTCACTCTTAAATAGTGATCCTTGATATACAGTGGTTCTATAATATAAATAATATCTATTTTTAAAATAATAATTTAATATTATTTTGTGATATTATAAAACTTGCGAGTAATGCCAGACACAACTAGCTGATTCATGAATAATAATCATACAAAGATTTTATTTTAATTATTCTTTAAAAATAATAATTTCTTTTTCATAATATATATATATATATATAATAAAAGATAGAATCTCTTATACAATTTAAGATTATTAAAAAATTGTTTATAATTTTTAATTTTTATAAAGAATATTACCTTACACTTTTATAAAAAATAATGGGACAATATATATGACATTAATATTACACATTATATTTAAGGACATTTCTTTATAAACTTCTAAGAGATTTAAGGACATTTACCTTGTACCTTGTCTAGTAGGGTGAAATGAAATGAAACCAGACTCTATTGTTAGAATAGATTACACCTATATATGCTGTGAGCTATAGACGATGGAGAATAAAGAAATATTATGCAAATTATTTTTTTAAAAGCGCTTCCCATAACTGATGTTGCTCAATAATCATAGAAAGATGTTTTTTTTCCCCATTGTTTTAGTGGTTGATACTACTCAAAGAAAGTCCATAGCAGGAAACATAAAAAGGTCTAAACTTAAAAATTGGGAAACACACATAGTCCCATAGATTCCTATGGGATAAGAAAGAATCTTTAAAGAAGGTAGAAAGATAAGGTAAACCTCAAAGATTCTTTTACAAAAAATAATGAAGCTTTAGAAAAGACATGCATTTCCAGAACATATTCTATCAACCTCGACCACATATTGCTAGTGAACTACTGCATTTTCCTAATGACAATCTCACAACTAAATAGATACAACAATTCCTTGGAATTGTTAACTATATCAGAGGATGAGATTCTTTCTTATCCCTTAGGAATATTTGGGACCTATATATTTCCCACTTTTTACTATTTGTTTTTTTAAGTTGTGTGAATGGTTGTATCCAAAGAATCTTTTCCCTAAAATTATTTGTTTTATTCCTTTGCTTAGTCTATAAAAGCAAGGCTTCTCTATCATTGTATTCGGACTTGGTTACCCTTGAAATCAATAGAAGTTTGTGCGTGTTTTCTCATTCTATGGCTTCTCTCTAAAGATCGGGCTTATTACCAAAAGAAAAATAAAAATTCTTTTCCATATTATAAAATATAAATAATATGTATTTTTAAAAAATAATTTAATATTATTTTGTTATATTATAAAACTTGTGAGTAATTCCAGTCACAACTAGGTGATTCATGAATAATAATCATACAAAGATCTTATTTTAATTATTCTTTAAAAATAATAATTTCTTTTTCATAATATATATATAAAGTAAAAGATAGAATCTCTTATACAATTTAAAATTATTAAAAATTATTTATAATTTTAATTTTTATAAAAATATTACCTTACACTTTAATAAAAATAATGGTACAATATATATGACATTAATATTAACACATTATATTTAAGGACATGTACTTATAAACTTAAAAGAGATTTAAGGACATTTACCTTGTGCCTTGGCTAGTAGAGTGAAATGAAATGAAAACAAACTATTGTCATAATAGATTACACTAGTATATGCTGTGAGATATAGACGATGAAGAATAAAGAAATATTATGCAAATTGTTTTTTTAAAGATGCTTCCCATAATTGATGTTGCTCAATGACCATAGAAAGATGTTTTTTTTCATTATTTGTGTGGTTGATACCACTCAAGGAAAGTCCATAGTAGGGAACATAAAAAAGTCTAAACATAAAAAGTAGGAAGCACACAGGTCCCAAATATTACTAAGGGATGATAAAGAATCTTTAAGGAAGGTGGAAAGATAAGGTGGACTCCAAAGATTCTTTTACAAAAACAATGATAAAGATAAGGTGTGAATGATTGTATCTAGGGAATCTTTTCCCTAAAGTTATTTGTTTTATTCCTTTGCTTAGTCTATAAAAGCAAGGCTTCTCTATCGTTGTATTCAGACTTCGTTACCCTTGAAATCAATAGAAGTTTGTGTGTGTTTTCTCATTCTATGGCTTCTCTCTAAAGATTGGGCTTATTACCAAAAGAAAAATAAGAATTCGTTTCTTCCCTAACTATATGCTATGGACCAAAGTTCTTGGAAGCAATCTACTTAACCTAGATATTCTTATTAGAATTGATGTCTAACTGGTTGAGGATGTTTGGAGATTGACTCTGGATATAACAAAGGTTCCCTATTAACAGCTTTTTGCATTTTACGAATACTTATGGGTCTTGGGCTTGGATTTTCAATCCAAGATTCAGAATCATCACGATTATCATTCATAGTTACATTATTCAAGAATCAGGCTTTCAGGAGAGAGAGAACTTAGAGAGAAGCCATAAAATTAGAAAACACACACAAACTTCTATTGATTTCAATGTTTCCTTGATCTTCATGGATAGGTATGATAGCTTCAATGGAATCCAGGAGTTTAATATCTCTTTTGTCTTGTGAGGACATTGATAAACAAAACAACTGAAACCAACGAGGCAACCCCTGGTCAGACGGCTCGGGGAATGCTAGATCATGTGCTTAGGAACATATCATCCATCGAAGATTAGGGAAAACAAAGCAAGATAGGAGTGTAAGTTTCAGGTATCTGGTCGAGATACACAATTACCTGCTACAGTCAGGATATCTCTTCTAAACATTGCCTACACAATGTACCAAAACACATTGATTAGTACCCTATTGACAACTCTCAACAATGGAAATGTCATTCTCACCATTGCCCCTAATTTCAACTTTAGGCTAGATGATCCTACTTTATTTGAACGACTCTAAATTTAGATCCAAATCATTGGAACATAGCAAGATCGTACAATCATTATGGCTACTCTTCACCACTAGATGATCTATCGCTTGTAGAATCAAGCCATAGATCTCATCAACTTCCCAAACTTCACTTGAGATGCCTTGTATATGGTAGCAGACAAAGCTTGAAAGATTGCATTTAGAGTTTGATTAATGAAAAATATTGTGTGTTTTCATTATATGGCTTCTCTCTAAGTTCTTCCTCTCTTGAAAGCTTGATTCTTGAATGATGTAGTGTTGGTCATACAGAAAGACAAGTATGCTCTACACTTGCCTCTTTATGAGGATTCTGTGTATCAGAAAGTTTTAGACCGTAGATCCTATTTAAGGTTGTCAAAATGGGGAGAAATTGGAGGTGTAAGGTTCCTAAGAGGCAAGCCTTTATATTCCGTTTTAACCATACGTGGACTAAGAGTGGCGGTTCAATATTTTGCTTTTCTGGCAACCTGTCACTCTTCACGTCCACCCATTATTCTTAGGCACAATTTATAAAATAGTTTAAAAAATTGTTTCTCTAAATAAAAATTTTCAAATAAAACTCTTGATATGATATGCTTAAGTTGGAGGCATTTACATATAAACCATATTAAACACACCTGTCTTTTCAACCCTCAATATAAAAAATTGCAAAAAATAATAATAAAGTTTTTTTAGGGTAAAGATATATATATATATATATATAAAGTTTTAAAAAATCTCTATTACTTGAATTTAAAATACTTGTAACTCAAACTAATTAAATTCTACTTAAATAAATAATTTAAGATAATTGTAATAAACATATTCCAAACATGAATATATGAATTAAATTTTGATACTTTAAAAATTAATATCATTATTTTAGAAAATATTTTTTGATTGTATAAAGAAATCATATGGATGCTTTATAAATATCAATTTACCTAGACCTAAATCTATGTGGAGGACATGACGTCACTGAACACCACTTCTGACCATTTAATTTAAGCTACTATCGTTGTTCTATTCTCGTCATATTCGGGTCGAGTAATTGGAAAGCCAGCACTGGATTAAGATAGGGTTTTTTTAAAATAATTTATTTAGAACATATATTTTATATATTTAATAACACATATAAAATAAAAAATGAAATTAGTTTTCATTAATTTAAATAAGTATACAGTAAAAGTATCAAATTATTCAATCATTTATTTTAGAACATAAAATTTTGAGTATACATTAACATGGCAATTTTTTTAAAAAAAGTTTTAGCATGATAGATAGATAGAGTTGACGATGACTAATTCTAGTTGGAAGCCTCGTCACATTTTAATCGAATAGTCAAATATGATTAATTTGACGATGGAGGTAATATCGTTTTACTCAATTAATTACTTAGTTATTAAATAAAACAATATCATTTTATTCGAATTATAAACTGACAAATTTTTCTTTGATATAAATTCAATTTGAATCATAATCGATTCCAATTTAACATATTAACTTTTGATCTAATTATATCAAACTAATTTTGTCATTTTTAATAATAAATTATACCTAGATAATATATGGTGTATTATTGTAATTAAATAAATAAAAATTAACTATCTTTCCGAATAACTTGGCATGAATGCTGCCGAGAGGATCTTCAAAATGCATGACATACATAAAACTTAACACTTATATAATATGTTCAAAAAATACAATTTTAAAGAACTACTTAAGTTGAATTAGTGACTGTGTAAATTTTAAAATAAATGGCCATGTGAGTGACCGTGTATGATGCAAAAAGACTTAATTAGTGATATAAAAGAGAAAATTATGTAGGTTTTTATGAAGAGTGAGGCCATAACGTCCAAAAGTAAGGAAAAACATAAATAAGGAAAATAATGTTATATTCTTATCCTTATTTGATTGTTTTTTTTTTGGATTGGATTGAGTATTAGTTGATCCTAATATCAACTTTGGTTTCAATCCTGAAACTTTGTGAGACAACTTGTTTTTATGGGGTGAGAAATCAACTTTTTTGTAAATCTTTATTGAGTTTAGTAAATTTGCTTATCGGTTTGTCTCGTAGTGTTTTTGTCTACACTGTAGGGTTTTTCTCGTGAATGTTTGTTTCAATGTTAAGTTTCTTATTTTTATATTGTTTTATTGGTGTAAGTCGAAGAGTTCTTTTTTGTCATTGATATTTGGTTGATCTTTTAGAGAGTTGTGCTATTATCTCTTAACAAATGGTATCAAAGCCATCATAATAGAAGGTAGAAAAAACTCTATGGTCAAGTTATGCCACCAAATTACTCAATTTGGAGGCCCATAAGGGAGGACCTTTTATATTGCAAGGATCTCTTTGATCTTATTGATGTGGACAAAAGTGTAAAGGATGATGTTCCTTCAAAAACTAAAAAGATGTCAGATAGAGAATGAGAAAAGATCAAATAAAAAACTCTAGGCACTATTACACAATGGATTGATATCAATATTCAACCATGTGACTAAAGAAACGAATCCTTTTTGAGCTATAAAAGAAGCTAGAAGGTCTGTATGAAAGGAAGACTACTTAAAAGGCTTTCTGATTAAAAGGCTCGTGAATTTGAACTTGAAAGCTGGGAAATCAATTTCGAAGCATCTAAGTAATTTTTAGGGCATAATCATCAAGATTACTACAATATAATTAAGAATAAAAATTGCTTATGTGGGGAGGGATATAAATAGTAACCACTAGATTGGAATGAAAACTTGATACCCACCTCTTAGGGTTTAGTAGATTTCCAAATTTAATGGAATGAATCCATTCCCTTAGAATTGAAAACCCCAAAGCAAAAACAACTTTTTACAATTATTCCATTCCTTCATTCCCAAACCTTCAAACCAAACGCCCCCTGAATCTCGTTAAAAGATATACATCATATGAACCTTGAAAGTCTTTACTTTGAAAATTAAATAACTAAAATTTGGTAGAAGAATATATATTATATCATAGATTTGGTCAAATTTTTCGTAAAAAATATTTACATTCGTAAAGGTTAATATTTTTATATTTTCTTCTTTGAATAACCAACTAAACAGTCAAACTTTAAATAGTATATTTTCTTCTTTGAATAACCAACTAAACAGTGAAACTTTAAATAGTAATAATCGTAGTTAATTATTAGAATTTAAAGTAAAACTTATAGAGAAACAATATTTGAGAAAATTTAGTATTTATGTTTTACATTATTTTTAATATAATATTTTATATTATTATTTTCATGACTTTTTATGACAACCAAACATAATTTAATGGTCCAATATTCGAGGTTAATCGTATTGTCAAACAAGTTAGGTTAATCATATTATTAAACAAGTTATTAGGTGATGGTTAAAGTTAATATAACTTGTAATCCTGAGTAAGGGATTATAATACACAAACTAAGATTAATAATGATATTGAATAAAATTTTATTTTTTACAATTATTATAATGAAAAAAATCAAAAATTAATTGATAAGATATATTTTTAAAAAAATTGGATATAATTATAAAACATGTTATTTAATTTAATTTTAGCTTAATAATTAACTTCTAAAGTTACTCTTTTATGATTAGAAAGTTACCGAAACAATCTTTTTGTAAATTATAAAGAGAAGATTGTGTATAATTGATAATTATCTCGCAAAACGAGAAATCTTGGCCCTTTTAATTAACTTCTAATATGTTTAAACAATTTAATGTTTTTTTCTTAACCCAAATTTATGTTAACTAAAAATATTTTATTTAATTTAAGGAAGATCTTATGCAACGACTTTTAGTAAAGTAGCATATTTGCATCACAAATTTTCATCATTTAAATATTATTTGATTATTTATCTCCACTTACATATATACACATGTTTTTTGTTTCTTACACTCATTTTTATATAAACTTTTATTTTTACGGAAAAACATGAAGAATACATTAAGATGGTAATACATGAGGTAGGTTTACGTAAGACGTGTTAAAATCTATTAATTGATGGTAAGAAATAGTTAATATTTTTTTACTTTTTAATATAAATGACTCATGAGTAAAGAAAATAGTATTCCTTTTTTAAACAATTACTTTTTTGTGTTAGATCAGGGTATCCATCGGCGAACCCAGTGACTAATCTACTCGCTGGTTTGTAGACACCTCACAGGGTGGGACAGCTGACCTAAGGATTTAAGGCTGCTCTATACCCAAAGTCAAGGATCGAATTTCTAACATTTGATTAAGGATTGATGAGTCCTGTTACCCAACCACACTCTTGAATTTTTTAAACAATTATTTTAATACTTGAGTGGACGTACTAAATTCTATTTTCATATTATAAAGAGATTGACAAAAGAAAAAGGTGGGGTACGAGTACGACTGCACATTACATTATTGAGCCGCCATAACAGAAAGCTAGGAGGCGTTTTTGAAGTGTAAATGGCTGCAGTTATTTCTTTCTGTGATAGTAGAGTCGGACTCGTGACTGCGGCAGCCCCTTCCTTCTTTGACGGACTGAAGAAGAGCTTGAGCAATTGGATTCCACTAGATCACGACGGCGGTGGCGATGACATCTTTTCGGCTCGATTCAGATTTTCTTTTAAAAAATTTAGAGTTTGAGTTCAATTTGGGCTTAGCGGTGGGAGGATGAATATACTCTCTGACAAAATGATAGTTTGAACTTGAATGTATTTTCATAATCTAACTTTTTCAAGTACGAAGGTGGATATAGATTGGTGGGACAGGATATGTTGGTGATTGATAGATAGGTTTGTTAACAGGAAATAAATCAAGTCGTTAAAACAAGGAGAGATTAGAGGTGTAAAGTTTTTAAGAGGCAAGCTTTGAGATTTTGTGCCCGTAGATAGAAAGAGCTTGTGTATCTCGGCGAACATACCTAAAACTTACACTCTTATCTTGCTTTGTTTTCCTTGATCTTCGATAAATGATCTAATAGTCCACTCTCCGATAATACCTTATGGTATCTCTAGGCTCTCTCTATCATTGACGGAGCCACGTTGTGGCTAGGGGGGGCCATTCAAATTTTTTTTAAAAATTTACTTATATAATTTTTATTAAATAAGGAAAATTTTAAAATATTGACCCCCGGCCCTCCTTAGAATTAGCCCCCGGTCCTCGGCCTCCAACTCCCGGCCCTCCCTTAAACTTGAGTCTGGCTCCGTCCCTGCAGTCTCTACCCTTTATCTATGTGCTGTCATCTTACCTCCTTTATAGGTCTACCAATACATTTGGGATCGAGATAATGAAAGTTCCTTGTTATAAACTTTCTTTGAGTGGTATCAATTACTTTGTCATGATTTTCGTAATGTACTAGTAAAACAAGACGTAAACTCAGATAAAATATCTTATAAAAGATAATTTGGTCGAGTTATTTGCAAATTAATACAAGCACTGAATTGATGGAGACCATGGTTTTGAGACCCGGATTGGACCGGCCGGTTCGACAGATGACCGGTAGGCTATCTGGTCCGGGTGACCCCTAAAAATCAGGCCACAATTGAACCAGTGCGAACTGGTCAAATGATCGGTTAAATCAGAACTAGTCGAACCGGTTGACCACTGGTTCAATAATTTTTTTTTGCTTTTTTTCTTTCTAAAACGTTGATGCGTTTTTTGATTCTTTTAAAAGTAAAACCCACCTTTTCTCCAGAAATCTAACAGAAGTATAGAAATTTATATTATTTGGCATATTTTCTATTTTTTAATATTACTAATATTATATATAATTAAATATAATTATTGTGTAATTATGACGTCATACCGATTCGACCGGTGGTCGAGCCGGTGATCAATAAGGCGTCCAATTTGACGCCCGGTCTGGGTTTCAAAATCTTGATAGAGACACTCTCTATTTTCTAGGTGGTAGATCATTAATTCAAATATTAATTAAAATTAAAGATTTAAAAAGTTTTTTTTTGAGGGATTTAAAAAGTTTTTAAAAATTACTTAAATTATCAAAGCATATCGTGTCGTTTTAATTAGATGATATATTACAGCATTGAGTTTAATTCCTTGATTTGACATCATTTTTGGACCAAAAGGTTGATTTGACTCATTCCTTTCTAGGAATAAGAAGCATCGTGCTTGATTTGTCATCACTCCTTTTAAGGAATGACAGAAACGTCGTGCTTGATTTGTCATCTTTCCCTTTTAGGAATAACGTGAAGACTGTATTCCCTCTTACCATCAAATCCGGACGACAAAAGTAAGGATGGACTTGGAATAACTAAAGGAGACCAGATTATGCGTTCCACGCCGCCACGCTTGACTATGGATTCACGCATATCCTTTACGTGCTCCTATATATACATATTTTTTATGTGGCTTAGATTCGACAAAATTAACTCCGCCGCCAAATTGTCATCTCTCGTTCTAGTGACAAATTGTAATATAGAAAAAGCTTGATTGATTTATTAGGTAAAAAAAATATTATTTTTATAAAATAACATGTTTCTTATTTAATAAAGATAACTACTAATAATTTACCGAAACCACCACCTAGTTAAGGTGACCAAATCAACAACATAAAATGTGTAGACTTGCGGTAAAGTAAGCTAGCCACTTTCATCACTAATTCATTAAGTTATTAAAGAATGGTCAATTTTTTCCACCAACTTGACTTCCTGGAAAGTTCACCACTTAAGCCATCAATCTGATATTTGAAGATGTCTATTTCATTGTCACGTTATTGGACCACTTTCCCACCATTTCAAGAATTGCTTAAACTTTCTTTAGAGTAGTATTTCATGTTATTGTCATGCGGCCTAATCACGTTATTATCTAAATGATAATCAATTAAGTTGGTCAGCTCAAAAGTCATTCCACATGTTAGATTCTATCTTAAATGGAGTTCGAATTAGACCTAACTTGATCCATTGTCATCTTTATTTTTCAAAAATAATGTCATTTTTATATTATTTCGAACTTTTTAAATTGATCCTCTCAAATCTAAACTCGATCTCTCAAGCATAATGAATTTGGGCTTTGCCTGTAAATTTTGGGGCGGGTTAGACATATTTATCATCCTTTCTAACAAAACAAATGCTTGATGAACTTTTAACTACGTTGAGTCATCTTGGTAGTGCAATTATATTGTTAAATTTCACACATTTTCCATGTATCCTTGGATTTAGACTAACTAATTATGTTGATCACTTTGGACTCGTGTCTAAATCTTGTTCATTCTTGAAATTTTAATCATTGAACACAATTATATGAAAATATATATATATTAAATCAAAATAATAATTATCAATAAAATTAACAAATGAATTAACCTTTTCATTCCCATTAAAACCTTTATTTTTTCAAATATTTCTCATTTTTTCGAAAGAAAGAATTTGAGGAACAGTAACAGGCTCCCAGAGAACAGACGTCTCATCTTTAAGTTTGCCACTGTTACTAGAATACCCATCCTTGTCATTGTAGAAGAAGTGAAGAACGTGACTGTTCTTCCATATGTAATCCATGCAAGCCTTTGCGACTTCACTGTCTTTTGTTTCCAACACCATTCGTTGCAACTCTACTCTGTGACTCTCCATCAGACTCTTAGTTTCGCTCACTGCTACTTGTTCAGTCACGGACTTTTGAAGCATTCTCAGGGTTACAGTGTTCAGCTTACCCTGTTCACCTTCTCTCTGCAAAAATTGATCATTTTTTAGTTTGCAGGGGAAGAAAAAAGGCTGAGAGAAACTTAGAATGGTGGTTGATGGTTCTTCGTGTTGTGATTACCTTAACAGAGGCAAGGTCATTGAGAAGTCAACCAACTAAGCTCACATGTCTGAAGAGATTATCGTACTCCACAGAAGCAAGCACGTCTTCAGACAACACAGGTCCAATGGAAAACAGCGGTACAAGGATGACAGGTCCTAGAGCAATTGAAACAATGGAGGTTTCTATATATTCCTCCAACGTTGGGACACGATTCTCTCTACCCCACTCTGCTTCTTTCATCATAGAACTCAGCAAATCATGCCACTGTACATCAAATTTCAACTTCAATTCTTGTCCTGGAATCATTTGGGAATTATGAAAACAGAGTATGTATGTTTTTACGGAACACCCACTGAATTGACCGTAAGGTGTGTCACATCTCTTCCTAGTCGACGAGAAGCTAAGGAGCCAAGCTCATTGATCATGGTTTCAAGTGCAGAGAACAGTATCTCAACAGTTTTTGATCAGTAACCAATGCTGAAATCTCTTTGCCATCCGTGGAAATTCAACAGACAGATTTCTCGATAAAGGGTCTGTTCCAATTCATGAGACAGATTTGATCACAGAGAAAGGTAACAAGATCAATCTCAGACCTTCCAAACAGTTCAAGCACGTTCTCCAATTCTTCCTTTGAGCCAGCAAAATCTAATAGTTGCCATGACAGAGTTCTTGGTCATGGATATGCGAGCCTCTGAATCTTCAGGTGCGATCAGCGACAGAAATATTGCATTAGGTTAGCTTCTGCCTTGCAAATTTTAGTTCTCCGATTTTGCTCTCCTCCACTCATCTGATTCCATAACACCATAATATGAGTCAACTTTCCGTTATTCTGATTCTAAAAAAGAAATATGCCACCACTCATTTAGAGTAACAAATTATAGAAAATTTTCAAATTTTTAGGAAACCTTCTTCTTAGGGTTCGGTTAAGAAAGTAATTAACAAACAATATGAGCATACATGAACTAATAATACATCATCCTAATATACATCTAAAACCTAACTCAAATCAATTAAACTCAATTGAAATTAATTAATTTGAATCAAATCTAATTGAAGTCTATA
>JANKOE010000001.1:50073058-50083392 GCA_026284465.1 Erythroxylum citrifolium | reverse complement strand
AATAATTTAAAAATTGAAATTTTATTTATAAATTAATATTTATTTGAAATATATTTTAATTATTAAATCAAATTTTAATAATTAAGCCAACAATTTGATATTTGAAGATTTCTATTTCATTGTCATGTTATTGGACCACTTTCCCACCATTTCAAGAATTTCCTACACTTTCTAGCCTATTGCTTACACTTTCTTTAGCATATTATTTCATGTTATTGTCATGTCAAATCACATTATTATCCAAATGATAATCAATCTCTTATCTTGATTAGACTTTGAGTTAAATTGACTTAATCTATTGTCATCTTTACATTAAAAATAACATTATTTTGTTAAGTTGTTAAAAAATAATGTCATTTTTATATTAGTTCGAATTGTGCCAATTGACCCTCCCAAATCTAAACTCGATCCAAAGTATAATGAATTTAGGCCTTGCCTGTAGACTTTGGGTCGAGTTAGACATATTTGTCATCCCTATTAACAAATGCTTGCCAAGCCTTAAGTTAACTATGTTGAGTCTGTTAGCGAAAATAGTAGAAATAATTAAATTGGAACAGCTTATCTGAGAATGCAAGGCGTCGTGAAAATCACTGCCCTAAGTCAGAAATTCTTCATCTACGGTGTAGCAGGACAATGGGATTCGACCCCAGGGTTAACGCTTCCTCCACCAGCTTCGGTGCACTCCAAAGGGCATAGTAGGATCTGTCTATGAGAATTAATAAAGCAGTCAGAAGTATAATAGACAAAATAAGAAGACATGTGCGTAAAGATGCCTTTTTATGGAAGGAGACGTATGTCCTGTATGGAGAAAATGAGAAGATGTGTAACAGTGGGAGTGAAGAGAAAGAGCAAATGCTTGAGGGGTTTATATAGCAGAAATAATTTCATATGTTGACAAGAGGAATTAAGAGATATTCAAGCAAAAAGGAGCATTAATAATGTTAAGGGCCATAATATACATAATAATGGTTAAACGTTATAACCGTTAATAGGATAATAATGTTGAGGAATCGTAGGGTCTAAGTTTTGGAACAATGACACCATCAATCCCCCCATTTGGTCTAAATCTTGAGAAACAAACTGTAACAATTTAAGAGAAAAATATGTAAACAATCGGGTGAACTAAGTTTTGAACTTGTTGTCTGAGAAAATCAGAGACAGAACCTGTTAGAGAAATAAATAGCCTCAAAATGCTCTGGTCTCATGATCACTATAGAGAGATAGCCCAAATGCTCTCATAAGAGGGTAGCTAGCCCCCCACAATCACGTAGGTGAGTCCATTAAGTGTGTGTTGCTTACACCACCCAAACTGGGGCTATGTAACTCATTAATGATTAAACAATCCAACCTCATCAAACGCAGTAAAGTCATGCTAGGGACGTTATTCAACAACTGAATATATCTTAGTATTATTCCATAAACAATTTGCAAGTAGGTATGCACCACATAGCTTTGTTTGATCCATTGAACTTGGTTTCCCAATACAGGTGTCCATCACGAGGTTACTATACAATTGGGCTTAACCTCATCCTTTTAGCATATTCTGAAACTAGTTTCCTACTCAAAACTTTTGTGGACGGATCTACTATGTTTCTCTCTGACTTGACATAATCTAGAGAGATTACACCATGTCTAATTAAAGTATAGACAATTTTATGTCTTAATATGATATGTTTACTTTTGCCATTATAAGCCTTGTTCTTGGCAAAATGAATAGCAGCCTGCTAATCACAATGAAGGAACACAGAAGGAATTGGTTTTTCCCAAAGTGGGATATCTGCTAAGAGATTCCTTAGCCACTCAGTTTCCCATCCTGCCGGTTCTAAAGTCATAAACTCAACCTCCATTATTGATCTCCCAATACACGTTTGTTTAGAAGATTTCCAAGACATAATAGCTCTTGTTAAGGTAAAAATAAAACCATTGGTAAAGTGTATATTATCACTCTCTGTAACCCAGTTAGTATCAGAATACCCCTCTAACACAGGAGGATGACAACAAAAGATAATCCATAATGCATAGTACTTTTCAAATATCTCAACAAATGAATCAATGCATTCCAATGCTCTTTACTAGGATTAAGAGTATACCTACTAAGTCTACTTACACAATATGCAATATCAGGACGAGAATAGTTCATTAAGAACATCACTCTACCAAGAATTTTAGTATACTCAACTTGGTCTAAATTGTTACCGAGATACACTAGCATCATAGGGAGTCTTGACTGGTTTAACATCATAGTAACCAAACTTCTTTAAAATTTTCTCAACATAATGAGTTTGATTTAACCTAAAACTAGAGTCAGTCCTATCAGCTTTGACTCCCAAAATAAAATTCACAAATCCAAGATCTTTCATATCAAAGAAGACTTTAGCAAACTCTTAGTAGTATCAATGACAGATAAGCTAGTACTAAAAATAAGCATATCATCCACATAAAGATTAATGATCACATGACCATTGGCATCAGATTTCATATAAATTCCAGAATTAAGGTCACAAGAGGTGAAACCATGTTTGAAAATCTCACTTTCAAATTTCTCATGCCACTGTATGGGAGCTTGTTTAAGTCCATACAAAGACTTAACTAACTTACACATCTTTTGCTCCTAACCAGGCACTCTAAACCCCTTTGGCTGGACCTCATCAAGATTACCATTCAAGAAAGCTCTCTTAACATCTATTTGGTGCACATGAAGCATAAATGCCGGGCAATAGCAAACAACATCCTTATAGATGCAATTTTAGTAACAGGAGAGTAGTATAAAAAAGTCTAATCCTTCCTTTTATTTAAAGCCTTTAATCATAAGTCTTGCCTTGAACCTCTCAATGGTTCCTTCAGGTCTCAATTTCTTTTTGAAAATCCCCTTATACTCTAAAAGCTTACAATCTTGAGGTTGATCAACTAAAACCCAAGTTTTATTATACAAGAATGACTCTAATTCACTATCTATGGCTTCTTTCCAAAAGGTAGCATCCACATATCTCATTGATTCCTTATAAGTTTTGGGATCTTCCTTAATAGTATAAGTCACCACAAAACCGTCGTCTATCTCCTCAGGTTTTTTCACTACAAAAGAAGTAATAAAGTCAAAACCAAAACTGGTGGATACTCTAGCTCTTTTACTTCTCTTTAGTTCAACTATTTCCTCTTCCTTTATGTCATTATTGATAGAAGAACTAAGGATAGATTCTCTAGGAGTTTGCACACTCACTTTCATAGGAAATATATCCTTAAAGAACAATGAATCTCTTAACTCAATAATTGATCTGTAAGTGCTAGATCCTTCTTCCTTAACTATAAATATATAAGCATCACTATTAGAGACATATCCTACAAAGATTGAATCAATGGTCTTAGGCCCAATTTTCTTCCTTTTATGTTCAGATAAAGCAACCTTAGCGAGACACCCCCATACTTTTGAAAAAAGCAAGTTAGGTAGATAACCTTTCTAGATTTCATAAGGGGTTTGATTTAGTTTCTTACGAGGGTCTTTGTTTAGAACATAACAAACTAAAAGAATAGCTTCCCCTACATAAAGTTAGGTATACCCAAGGAAATCAACATTACATTCATCATATCCTTAAGTGTTCGGTTTTTCCTCTCGATTATTCTATTTTGTTCAGGTGTATAAGGGGTTGAAAGTTCATGAATAATCTCAACTTTTTGACAATAATCAACACAAAAATCAGTATTATACTCGCCACCTCTATCAGACCTTAATCTCTCAATTTTCCTTTCTAATTGGTTTTCAACCCGAGCTTTGTATTTCGTAAACATTTCCTCTGCATCACTTTTATTTTTCAATAAGTAAACCTTAGTAAATCTAGAACAATTGTCCGAGGCCCCGCAAGTATGCATCACGCAAGTAAATAGGAAAGTATGAGTATCGATACACAGGGATTTACTGAACAATTACTAGGCTAGAATCATTCAATTATTTGGGCTGATCATTCAAATGTTGATTATGGAGAAATTAATTAATAAAGGAGTTGCTAAAACTAATCCTAAAGCAAATAGAATAATCACATAGCTTATACAGTATGAGTCTGTAAGAAATAAATCAGATATGTAAAAGGCAGGTTTCAAATTTAGTTTCGTGATCGACTTCTAATTATTCTCTTCTAGTTTATTCAATAATCTTGATCCCTATAATTTGAAGGAAAATAAATCTAAATTATCTATGATTCTCTATCGAGATGTCGAAGAACTATCGTAGTTAAAATCAATCCCAACTATCATGGCTTATGAAATTAACTAAAACCCATTAAGATTTTTATCCAGTTGGTAATTCCTCTCACAGATTTTTGCCTATATCTAGGTCTGAACCTACAAGCTCTTAATTTTGGTTCTTCACTACCGATTTTCACTTTTTGGTTCTTCAACCGATAATTTCGACACAAATTATATAACAAATATGATATTGTAAAGAATGACTCATCTATATTGATCTGCTTCTTGTACATTTATATTGATACAAAACAATTTGAATGGAAAGTATTATCTACAATTATGACTGAATATCTGCGATGTGATGTGATAAGTAATTTGATTTGATCACCCAGCTGGATGGGTGAATATATTGCTGATATTTGGGGATATCCCTTTGACTTGTTACCGTGAATTATTGGGCTCCATTGTGTGGTCTATTGGGCTCCAGTGAACTTGTCCTTATACAGCCCCTCAAGCTGGTTGTCGCGAACGAAGACCAAGCTTGAACTTCAGACGGAGAAAAGGGTGGCGAGAGAGCGGTTTGGTGAGGGTGTCGGCGGTCTGGTCTTCGGAGGTCACATATGCAACACGTAGAGAGCCAGATTGTACCTGCTCACGGATGAAGTGGAAATCTATTGCAACATGCTTCATTCGTGAGTGAAAAATAGGGTTTGAACTCAGTTGGGTAGCTCCAACATTATAATAGTA
The DNA here is from genome assembly GCA_026284465.1 of Erythroxylum citrifolium. NCBI lineage: Eukaryota > Viridiplantae > Streptophyta > Magnoliopsida > Malpighiales > Erythroxylaceae > Erythroxylum > Erythroxylum citrifolium. The sequence continues at coordinate 50,078,469 of JANKOE010000001.1, read as the reverse complement.
AATGACCGGAGGAGATGGAGGCTGGAGTTTGATCTCAGCAAGAAGATTGACGATCCAGTTAAGCTCCGAGGCCGTATTAGCAACAGATTTGTACTCGGCTTCCGTAGACGATTGCGCAACAGATCGTTGCTTCTTGGAACTCCAGGAGATGGGGTTTCGGCCAAGAAAGACGATGAAGGCACAGGTGGAGTGAAAATGATCTCGATCTCCTCCCCAATCAGCGTCGGAGTATGCTTCAAGTGAATCTGTATGATTTTGGTCAGTAAAGGCATGAAGGGAGGCAGGGCTATCGCGAAAAAGTTGAATCCCCTCATCCACTGTGCCGGCAAGATACCGAAGGAGGCGTTTAACGGCTGACCAGTGGTCAGTCGTCGGACAATGACTGAACTGGGACAGCTTGTTCACGGCAAACGCGATGTCAGGTCGGGTAAGTAAGAGATATTGCAAGCTTCCAATAATTTTTCTGTATGCACCAATGTCTGTCAATTTTGTGCCGGAATGAAGTGTGAGGTCGGACTAGTGGCCATTGGGGTAGGGACAGGTTTTGCAGCATGCATTTGTGTGTCCTGTAGTAAGTCAAGGATGTATTTTCGCTGAGATAGAAGGACACCAAGCTTATTCCGAACCACTTCAATACCCAGAAAATAGGATAGAAAACCCATGTCTTTGATGGAGAATTTTTGTGCAAGGAGTTGAACATAGTGATTAATAAGTCCTGAATTGTCACCAGTGACTATGATATCATCAACATAGACAATAAGAAGAACTTTACCTCTGGTACTGTGGTGAATGAATAAGGAGGCATCAGAATAGGAATTAGTGAATCCCATATGCAACAGAAACTTCTTGAGTGCCTAATACCAGGCATGAGGCGCCTGCTTTAAGCCATAAATTGCTTTTCTGAGTTTGCAAACATGGGTAGGATGATCAGTGTCAATAAACCCCTTAGGTTGTGCCATGAACACATTTTCCGAGAGAGGACCTTGTAAAAATGCATTATTTACATCAAGTTGTCGTAGTTCCCAACCATGTGTGACTGCAAGACTTAACACAATGCGAATTGTTACAGGTTTGACTACTGGACTAAAGGTTTCAGCATAGTCAATACCAGGACGCTGATGAAAGCCCTTGGCAACCAAGCGAGCTTTATATTTGTCAATTGTGCCATCAGCACATCTTTTGACTCTAAAAATCCACTTGCAGCCAACAAGATTTTGGGAAGGATCAGCCGGAACAAGTTCCCAGGTACCATTCTGCACAAGTGCATTGAACTCATCAGCACATGCTTTCCTCCATTGAGGGTCTTTTAATGCTTGTAAGATTGTTGTGGGTTCTATAACTTAATGCTGTGATAGTTGAGCTGTGAGACTCAGTTTCTTTATTGGCTTGTGAATGTTATTCTTTGCTCGTGTGATCATGGGATGTCCCGGAGCACACACTGTGGGCAGACTGTGATCCACAACAGTTTCTTGATTTGTGTTGGCACTGATGAGTGAGTTGTCCAAGTGTTCAGGGACAGCAACCTGCGGAGTAGAGGGCATAGTCGGAGGTGTCGTAGGAGGTAGTGTACGAACAGTAATCGGTGGTGGAATCCAGGTAGAGATGTGATCTATGGGTTTGGGTTCAGATACTGCCCTATGATTGGCAAAGGGAAAGGAGGATTCGACAAAGACAACATGGCGGGAGGTATACATCCTAAAGGTATCGAGATCTAAACAATAGAAAGCACTTTGAGACAGTGAGTAGCCCATGAACACACAAGGTTTGGATTTATGTTCGAGTTTATTGGCTGTGTATGGTTTTAGCCACGGATAACACAAGCACCCAAATACCCTAAGCTTAGAATAATTGGGAGGTGAGTGAAAGAGACATTGGTAAGGGCTGGTCATGTGTAGGATAGGAGTTGGCATGCGATTTATTAAATAAACTGCAGTGGTGAAAGCTTGTGGCCAATAGGTGGTTGGCATAGATGAGTGAGTGAGAAGGGTGAGGCCTGTTTCCACTATATGTCTGTGTTTTCTTTCGGAAGTGCCATTATGTTCAGGTGTGTGTGGGGGCGAGGTACGAAAGGAGATGCCATTGGTGGAAAGATAGGAAGATAAGCCAATATATTCGCCACCATTGTCAGTGTAGAGAGTTTTGATTTTGGTGTCAAAGAATTTTTCCACAATAGCTTTGAATCTAATGAATATATCATGAACTGATGATTTCCTTTTTAGACAGTATAACCAAGTATATTTGGTGTAGTGATCTACAAAAATGACATAGTATTTGAACCCCTCATTAGAGAATGTAGGAGAGGTCCATACATCCGAGAAGATGATATCAAGTGGTTTAGTAGATACCAAAGTTGACTGAGAAAATGGGAGTTTGTGACTTTTATTCGATAAACAAGCATTACAATGAGTACTTGTGGATTTTGAAACAGACTGAATGGGATTGGAAGCTAAAATCTGACTAACTATTTGTTTTGCAGGGTGGCCTAGTCTAGAATGCCAATCGGGAATTGATGAGGAAGTGGTGGTGAAGGCTTGGATAGGAGAGGGATCGACTGGCCATTCATAAACTCCATCTTTAGGTGCGCCCCTGAGGATTGGATTCCCGCTCAGCAGTTCCTTCACAAGAAAAGAAAATGGTGAGAATTCAATAGACACATTATTTGACGCACAAAATTGATATACCGAAATCAAATTCTTTTGCATGTGAGGGACATAGAAAACATTGTCCAGTTTTAATGTTTTGTCTAAGGCCTGGAGAGTACTACTCCCTGTGTGACTGATTTTCAGCCTGTGCCATCACCAATCATAATGTCCTCATTGCCAGTATAAGGATTGTGCAGGGATAGATTTTGCAAATCAGTAGTAACGTGGTGTGAGGCACCAGAGTCAAGGAGCCAGGGAGTGTGTGTCGGAGCAGCAGAAGATGCAGCATAATGTACTCTCGGTGGTGCTTGAGGTTGACTAGCAACAGGTACAATTCGAAAAGATGGACATTTCTTGGCGGGATGGCCATGAACCCCGCAAATCTGACATTTCCTAAGGTAAGGACGGGGCTGATACGAAGAGCCACTTGAATGAGGCATGTTGGCTTGAGTCCAGGTAGAGCCATGCGGAAGCCATGGATGTTGTGATTGTTGCGGCAGCTGAGAGGGAGGAGGACGATAGTGGGTTTGTTGACCAGGTGACCGCCATTGAGTGCCTGATTGGGATGAGTGGCGACCCCTGCTATGTGTACGATGAGCATAGTTGGCCGTGACTGGTAGTTGAATTGGTTGGATAGAAAGTAGTTCTGCTTCAGCAGTTATCAAGCGTTCATGAAGCTCATCAAAAGAGGTTGTAAAGTCTCTGCTACTAACCTGACGTTTTACCTCATTATAGGAATCATCAAGACCATCAAAAACTTTGTCTGAGATGTCTTCTGGATCCATCGGAACGCCCAAATATGCTAATTCATCAGTCTTTACTTTGATAGCTTGCATATACTCTGTGATGGACATCGAACCTTTGGTAAGTCGTTTGAGCTGTGCTTTGACCTGTTTTTGTTTGCCACGTGAAGCTTGAGCATACGTTTTGGCAAGGATATCCCAGGCCTCTTTGGAAGTAGTAGCAGTACCAATAAAGGGGATAAGAGTGGGTTGTAGAGAGCCAATGATGGCATTGAGGATCAATTGATCCTGTCGGATCCAGAGATGATGGGCTGGATTGGGGTTGGTAAGTTCGTGTGTGGTTATTGTAGGGGGAGGGCAGGGATAGGTGCCAGTGATGTATCCCATCAAATCATAGCCTATGAGTAAGCTGTTGAATTGTATTTTCCAGGCAAAGTAGTTGCTGGAATTGAGTTTTAACGGAGCCTGTACAGCAGCATTGAGGGTGATGATAGTGGAGTCATTTGTGGGGGCAGCAGTAGGGATAGAGACAGCCATTAGGAACAGAAAAAAAAAAGATGACGCTAGTCGGAGGCTCTGATACCATATAACAAATATGATATTGTAAAGAATGACTCATCTATATTTATCTGCTTCTTGTACATTTATATTGATACAAAACAATTTGAATGGAAAGTATTATCTACAGTTATGACTGAATATCTGCGATGTGATGTGATAAGTAATTTGATTTGATCACCCAGCTGGATGGGTGAATATATTGCTGATATTTGGGGATATCCCTTTGACTTGTTACCGTGAATTATTGGGCTCCATTGTGTGGTCTATTGGGCTCCAGTGAACTTCTCCTTATAAATTATGTGAGACCTACCACATAAGAAGCATAATAATACTTAAAACAAGAATCAATAGCCACGAATCAATTTTATTGAATAAAATCAAGAATCAAATCATATAGAAATTCGAAAACTATATCCCATCTTTAAAACCCAATAGAAATCTACTCACTCATGTTCATGTTCAACAAAATAAATATCAAAACAAGGAGAATAAACATTAGAGGAGTAAGGAACGAAGAAATCAGGTCTGGAATGGGTCTCGTAGCTGTGGCGTCACTTTTTCTTGGTTTTGTTTCTCGCCTGCGTCTTTTTCTTCCTTTCTCCAATTTGCTGCCTTTTTCTTTTTGTTGTTCCCGTATGTGAGATAGTCGCCTGCATCCTTTCTTCCTTTTTCCAATCTGCTGCTTTTTTCGTCTTTGTTCCCACACCCTACGTCAGGTCGTTGTCATGCATCAGGTCTCTCCAAACGTACATAGCAGCTACTGCTTGCATGCCCCTTAGAGCTGCGGTGTCCCTTCGTCCGTCCAGGTCTTGGAGCTACGGTGTCCAGGTCTTCTCCCAATTAAAACCTAACATGTTAAAACATTTTTCCCCCTTCTAACATCCCCCAGTCCACTGCGTTTTGGACTCTTCTTATGGACCTTCTGCTGTGTCGTTTTGTTTGCAGACTCTTTTAACTTGCCAGCTGTTGTGTATTTTCTAATTCCTAGTTGGTAAGTTGCTTCTTGATGTATTTGCCAAGCTTACAAAAACTTCCAAAGTTCTTGATGATTAAATTGCAAGGCAACCTTCTTCATTCCAATTTTTTCTCCATGGTAGATTATGTGTGATTTGAAGTCAAACTTCATGCTTTCTACGAAGAAACAAGAAAAATAAAATAAATAACAAAATCAATGAAAATAATTAAATAATCCTAAAAATGTTACTAAAATGAATGAATGAATATGCAAAATGAATGTAAATATGACCTAAATACCTATATGAATTGGACTAAACAACAATCATTCACAAAAGTAATATAATATCTCATGCCTGCTTTACTTACACAATTCTTAAATCACCCAAATCTCACTACAGCAAAAATGACATACGGTGACAGGTGATAAGTGTTATTAAATATGAATGGTAACACTAATGAGTATGCTATGACAACCCATGTTACTAAAGATATGATGCTTTAGTAACAG
>JANKOE010000001.1:49833637-49850566 GCA_026284465.1 Erythroxylum citrifolium | reverse complement strand
CAATTTTGGCCACTTAATTTTTTTTAATAGGTCATGTGTGTGTTTAAAGTTGTTAACTTGGGAATTGAGGTGAATTGTATTTTCCGATGTGTCTGCAATTTTTTTCTTGGTTTCGCCACGGCGACGCTATCCTTAAATTGTTTTTAATTCCCTCATTTCAACAATTCTTCCAAATTAGATTCTTTTCACTCCTGTGTCCTGAGGATTTTATAAACTTCAAAGTTGTCCTTATGTTTTTGAAAACACCATCTATATTTTTAAATAATAGTCGATTTTGGCTAATTTCATTTTCAATGTTTTCAACATGAAGTAAATGAGAGTACGCTGAAAAGTAACACTTTACGTTTTTAAACCTCGAGATAGTTTAATTGAGATGCTAAACCTTGTTGGAAGGATATCTGGGCCTGAATTCTTTCATTTTTATGTGTATCTGCTTAATTTCATATCTCTTTAGAACTTGTTTTAATTCTGGATTAAAGCTTGATGAACTAAAATTTTGTTAATATGATAGAGGCATTTCTTTCCAAACCCTTCATCAAAACATAAACCCCTAAACACTCACCATTGCTAGCCCCTTGAGCCATATTTTTTAGTGCATGCACAGGTCTTCGTAGTGATGTAAATATTTCATTTCCAGTTCCTTACTTTAAGTTGATCTTTGTAAATGGTAGAATTCATTAAAAAAAGAAGAAAGAAAAAAAATAATAACAATCAAAAGGCTTTCTAAAAAAAAAGTTCAGAAAGCTTTCCCAAAAAAAAAGCCTCTTATGAGAGAAGTTATAAAAAAAAAGTGTGTGAGATTATGTTTGTTGTGTTGGTGTTTGTTTCATGAGGAAAATAATTGTGGTGCATGTACTCATTTTCCTTTCTTAACCATTCTTCAAACCATTCATTTAGCCTTCCGTACATTACAACCTTGAAAAGCCCTCTTGATTTTTAAAATTATAGTTCTTACAGTGGAGAGGTAGAACTATCACAAGCTTATGGTTGAGAATGGACTATGCAGGTTTTAGAGTGAAATTATCCCAAGACAAGTGAGTGCAGAGATAAACAGTTTCCCTTGAGAGAAATCTCTTTTGCTCAATCTCTTGGATGAAATTCTTGAAGTTTTTATTTTCTTAGCGCTCTTTCAGTCTATTTTTGTTGATTTCTGAGAAAGTGGTTTTACCAATTTCCTACTCTAATTTTTAAACATGGACGGTATTTTCTTTTGCACTTATATCTCTTTAACTTTTATAAGCTTTGTTCAGGAGTACAAAGGTCTAAGTGTGGGGGAATTTGATTGAACCCAAGTTTGCTATATTATTTATTGACATTTTCATTATTTTTGTTATACTTTTCAGCTCCTTTTGTTGGATATTGTGCTTAGTTTGGCCTAAGAGTACTTGTTTTGAATTAATGTAATTTAAGGGTCAAATTGTCTTAATTAATTAACAATTGCACTCCTTTAAATTGTAGGACAATTGATATTAAAAATTATTACTTTTCATTGCAGGTCACTCAAGAAGAATAGAGCCAAAAGTGGAACAAAGAAATGGAAGTTACGAGATGACCTTTCGGGCAAAGTTCGCACGGCGAAGTCAGTGTTTTTCCGCGGCGAAACAATTAAAGATCATCATCGCGAAGTCAAAGTTTCGCCACGGCAAACCTTCGAAGACCCGAACCATTTTTGAAAGTTTTACACACTGTGCAAACCCGACCTAGCAACCCATTTGAGAAAAAACCTATTTTCAGATAACTTGGAGAGTGCCGACATATATATTGATTGATATTCCATCAGCTAGGAGAGGGGGAAGACACTTGACACACATTCACTGCTTTAACACCCACGGTTCCCTTCGGGGTTCCCGGGGGAGAGACTTATCCATCATCTTGCATCGTTTCCCCTCATCTCTTTCTCCATCTCATTTTCCTAGCATTTTCACCGCCGACTTCCATCATGGGTAGCCTGGATTCATTCCTAGTTGTGAGGCTTTTGATTGCTATGCGTGGCTAGGCGTTCCTTTCCTCTTGAAGATATAGCGACGGCTGGAGTTTAATGAGCTCAAAAGGGGAGTAGCTTAATCTGTAGTTTAGCTATGATTTATGAATGCCTAAGTCTAGGATTTGTAACTTGTAGAGAATGTTTATGTTTCCTTTCGACAACCCCATTTTGTTGTGGTGTATAGACACAACTAGTTTCATGGATAATTCCCTTATGGGAGAAGAATTCTTTGAGTTCTTGGTTGAGAAACTCAAGGTCGTTATCACTTCTTATACATTTGATAGGATGATTATGTTATGTTTGAGCAAGGGAAACAAAAGATTATATGTGACTTTGTGTCTCAGATTTATGACACATTAAATAGTCCTAGGTAGCACGAGAAAAGTCATTAACCAAAGTGAGAAAGTAACGAGCACCACAATGAGATTCAGTATTGTATGGTCCCCAAATATTAACATGAACAAGTTCAAAAAAACTTGATGTATTTATTAAACTTAATGAAAAGGAAGTCTAGTTTGTTTAGCAATAGGGCACACATGACATAAACAATTTTTTATAGTAATGCCGAGAGTGGATTTTGATAAGCTGGACATTTTAGAGTTTGAAGGATGGCCTAACCGCCAATGCCAAAGGTCGAATAGTGGATTTGAAGTGGTGAAGGCAGCTACTTGATCTATATCTGACTAAAAATGTGGAGGCCTCCTTGCTCCTTACCTAAGCCAATCTTCATCTTCGTTGACAAGTCCTATAGGACACATTTGTCAAGGTAAAAGACTAAAAGGTTGTGTTGAAAACTTGGGATATTTTAGCACAACTTTAAAAGGTTGTGTCCTACAGGACTTGGTTAACTTACTAACAAACAAAAGGTTGTGTTGAAAAGTTGGGATATAAAGGACATCATCAACACGTAATGAGGAATTTAATTTGGCTTTTCCATTCTGAGTGATGGTGACTTGGTCCCCATTTGGAAGATAAACTTTATGGGGCGATTTCAACGGTTTTAGAGATTTTAAAGATGATAAGTTCGAGGTCATATGGTTGGTGGCACCATTATCAATCACCCACAGTTTAGAGAAAATGTATAAATAAGCAAGAAGCCTACCTTCCAGATTTGTCGAATGTTCGGATGTACCTGGAGAAATCAATGCTAAGAGCTTCGCACACTGTTCAGGTGTAAATGATATTGGGGCTTATGTATGGTTGTTGCTTGAAGCACTTTTAATTCCAGGAAATTGTGAAGCAAGAGCATTTGCGGCATGTGAAGGACTGCGACTTTGTTTCCATGAGAGAGAATTTTCATTGCCAAAATTTCCATGTCCCCTTGAATTTTGTTGTTGCTGATGCTTATTTTTTAATTTACGATAGTCTTCAATCACATGATTATCCTTTTTGCAATATCGACAGAACAAAGGGGTTGTAGAGTCTCCGATTGGTTTTAAGCTCCTGGTTGCAGTGAACGTTAAGTCTTCATAAGAATTCTTTGGGATTTCATGGAGGGATAACTGACGTTCTTCTTGGAGGAGAAGACTGTATGCCTTACCAATTGAGTGTAATGGGTCCATAAGGAGAATTTGGCTTCAGAGGGCAGCATAAGAGCCATTAAAACCCATCAGAAATTGCATTAAGCGTTGTTGATGTTCTGATTGAGATGCAGACTTAAATGTACACGGTTCAACCTTTGATAATCTGCCAGTTCATCCCACAAAGACTTAAGTTTTCCATAGTTGTACCTTGTTGGATGAGAGCAATATCACAAGTTAACTTGAAAATTCGCGGCCCGTTGCTTTGCGAGAAACGCTCTGCCAAGTCAGTCCATATGTCACAAGCGGTTGAGTAGTGGAGCACACTATCTGAAATCTCCCCAGAAATTACATTTAGAATCCATGACATAACCATGTCATTTACACGACTCTATAAAGGATACATGGAAGACGTGTTTGGTGGTTGTGGTAGGGACCCATCAACAAAACCCAACTTATTTTTGGCATTCAACGCCATCTTCATTTAGAGGGACCACGTATAGTAATTGTTTCCAGTTAGTGGCTTCAAGACCAGCAGTGCACCAGGATTGTCTGAATGATGTATGGTGTAAGGTGAGGGAGAACCACCCACCAAGTCACCAGAACCATCTACCTTTGACATATCGACAAAACAAACTTGTGGGAATTTACGCTAAACTTGCTGGAACATTTTGGTAGAAGGTATAAGATTTTTATGGCAACAGAAAAAAGGAGGGGCTGGGACCGAAGTAGAGAACCTGTTTAGACAGGATTGGATTTTGTTTTGCAAAAAGAAAGAAAAGGCACAGGTAATTATTCCTGCTCTAATACCATGATAAGAGAAGATATTTGTGGGCTAAGAACTTATTTTTCATTACTTTCATCGTCAGTATATATACATGTTTACAATAAAAGGTAACGACAAAAATAAGAAAGATCTTAACTATAATTTCCATGATATCAGTTACATACGAAATATGCAGAAGATACATTCCTTCTTGATCTTGTTGACTTCCATGATCATTGCAGTAGATGATGTAGATTTTATCACAAGCCTGCCACACTACACATTGCACGCTTCCTCCACCTTAGTGCCTTCGCTGGAGGCTGGAATCTAGACTATCATTGCCTTGGATTCCCTACTTTCTCCACCATCACAACTGCTTGCCTCCACTCCACTGTTACAGCTACTCATCTCCAATCTACCATCACTACTACTCGTCTGCTCATCTCCACCAGTCCACCGTCGGGCAGATTATAGAAATCAAAATCCAAATTCATCTGGTTGAATCGAGTCATCAACCTGACCTGATCACACCTAACTTAACCAAACCTGACCCGATCCACAACCCTCAATAATTTTTTGTGTATTTTAGATTGCTTGTTTCTGATCTAGATTGCAATTGCATTGAGTTTTTGTTGTGTAATATGTGTTTTGTGAATTGTTTATAAAATATGTGTTAGGAAATTTGGACTTGAAAGTTGGAATTGGTTTTGTGAATTGTGTATAGTTCATTAACATTTAGACATTGTGAATTTATGAAAAAATAAGATCAAAATATTTTTGTGTATGAATTATGGAAGAATATTTAGGTATAATGAATTGTATATAATTCAATAACATGTCATCTTATTTGTTGTTATAATAATCATAAAAATGAGATCAAACTTAATTCATTAAAGTGTTAATTTGTTAATTAATTTATATGAAACATATAATTTACTAATTATTATTTGTATATAAAAGGTATTTAACGTATGATTAATTATTTAAATATAAGATTTAATATATAATTAATCCATTTAATATATGTAGTTAAGTTAAGAAAATCAAATGTTTGTATTTTTATATTGTTTATTATTGTCATTAGGAAATAATATTACAAATATTAATCCTATCTTATAAGTACCTAATACATATTCATCATCTTATCTTATGGGTAGTTAAATACATAGTAAAAAATAGTATGTAAATTTATGAGAAAATACTCATTAGTTTACTCAACATAATGCGAAATTATAAGTATTTAAATAATTTTTTCACTGTGTATTATCATTAAAAAAAGTTATTTTTGTTACGTTTTATCATAAAGAAAGATGTTAAAAGTCAACAAACCCTAGTGCACAAGACTTTTTGCTTTGCAAGAATATGGGGGATGGACACCAATTGTACGCAGTCTTCTCTTTGCGAAAGATGTAAAATAGAGTTTATATAGAATCTGGATATGCTGATTCGGACCTTTAGTTCTTTCCCTTGGAGGTCAAATCAAAAATAAAATCCAAGGATTGCAATATAGGATCCAACCTTGGGTCGTCTCACTTAATCGGAACCTAAACGAATGGACCTAAGTTAATCTATATGTCATGAAATGCAAGCTAAATTAGTAAGGAGAGGGTTTTGATCTTATGGAATCTTAACAGAATTAAATGGAATTGTAATAAAAATGTGTGAAAAGTATTTTTGGATTTTGAGAATAGAAAATGGAAAGATAAAGACAATGATCAAATGGTGATAGTATCCTCTTGAAAATGAGCTTAGCTATCATAGTTCGAAATCAATTTTCGATGGGAGCGTAAATCACTAAGTTTCAAATGGTAAACCTTAAAGAACTCTTTAAGTCCAATGTCTTAATCAATGAACTCCATTTCTTATGACCTTGTTAAATGCCCTTAGTGTGTGTAGTGGGTAAGTCTATGCAACAAGTCACTTTGGGATCTCAAATCAACTCAATATCAAACACAACTATGCAAGATAAAAGAGATTCAACAAGATCGCAAATAGACATATATAAGACTTCATATATTTAAGCTCAAGGTTCTACATCAATAATTCCCAACAACACATTGAAACTCTAATCAAGATTGTTCAACTACAAATTACAAATCCTAAACCTAGGAGTTCATAAATCATAGCTAAACATAGATTAAGCTACTCCCCTTTTAAGCCCATTGAACTCAAGCCATTGCTACATCTTCAAGAGGAAAGAGGTATCTAGCCTCGCATAGCTCCAAGAGACTTCACGACCGAGAACCCACTGGAGATACCAATGGTAGCAGTCGGCGGTGGAAAATGGAAGAAAATGATATGGATGAGAGAAGACGATGGAGTGCGTGAAGATGGAGTAAGGTGATGGAGTGATAGATGTGTGGGCTCTCCCTCTGCTTATCCCAAAATAGGTTTTATTTCAAAAATGGGTTGATGGATTGGGTTGCATAGTGGGTAAATTTGCCGAAAATGGTCAGAGTCAGTGCCAATTTGAAGATTTCGCCATGGCGAGAGGATGCGTTCACCACGGTGAACTTTTCCCGAAAGAATTATTCAATCAACTTCAACTTTCGCCGCAACGAACTTTTCCCCAAAGGTTCTTCAATAGATATGTAGATGTCGTCGCGGCGAACTTGCTTGTTGCACTTCGTTGACTTGTTGACTTATGCTCTTATTCTTCAATCCTTAGCTCTACTTCTTGAATATCTTACAATGACAAATAGTAATTTGCAGTATCAATTGTTCTAAGAAAATCAATTTAGTACAATTTTTAATTATTTGTGACAATTTTACCTTTAAACTCTATTAATTCAAGACAAGCACTCAAAAGTTAAATTAAGCACAAAATTCGAAATAAGAGCTAAGAAGTATAATAAAAACCATGAAATTGTCACAAATTGATATAGGAAACTTGGGTTCGATCATATGCTTATAATTGAATATTGAATTTGTATAGTTAAGCAATGTTATTATATATATAAATTGTATTTTTGAATATAAATTTATTAATTTAATTTTTACACATGTCTTTATTTATTTCTTTAGATAAATAAAGGAGAGTTCAAGTAATCTTGATAATTCAGTCTTTTTAGGAAGATTTGATGATTCATCTTGGGATCATGCTAGATCGAGTCCTGAAATGAAGAACCATATTATTGTGTATATTGCAACAAGCATTTGAAATGTGGGAGAGTTACTATTATTAAAGATGCATTTAGCTGAGATCAAAGGTGAAGTAAAACCTTGTAAAAAAGTGAGTCATGATGTGAAATGACAAATGAAGACTTTACTTTATGGGTATCAACATGAAAAAGATAGAAGACAAAAGCCAAACTATGAAATTGGTTGTGGAATTTTTTTTTCCGAAGTTAGGATGATAGTGGGGATATTGAAGGTGGTGGTATTCCTACCCAAAAAGAAGGAAATGCTAATGCGAGAAAAAGAAGACACGTGTCTAATTATTTTGCACCACAAACAACTCCTGAAGCTAAGCCTTCAATTTGAAATGCCTTACAATTTAAAGAAGCATCTCAGAATGTGGACATGGCAATGACTATATGGTGGTATAACTCAAATGTATCATTTAATGTTGCCCAGTCTTATTATTGCCAGCACAAGATGGATTCTATTGTCTCGTATGATGTGGGATATAAGGTTCCTCTAATTGATGACTATAGAGGTAAACTTTTAAGAATTTTTGTTTATGAAATAAAGAGTTATTCAAATGAAATAATAATGACTTTGGACAACTTGTGGATGTTCAATCATGAGTAATGGTTAGACAAATAGAAGATATGAACTAGTTTAGTCTGCTAAGGAGACAACGTTTTTGAAGTTTATTGATGCATTTGACCTTATTAGAAATGTCGATACTTTGTTTCAGATATTTGATGAAGTTGTGTCAAAAAACATTGTTAAGTTTATTACTAAAAATGATTATACTTACAAAGCATCTAAAAAAAGATTGCAACACTCTCCATAGGTAATAATATATTTGTCAACTTCATTTTCGTAATTTTCATGATAATTATGATTCGTTGTTAGTAAATTATTTATGATATGTAAAAATAATTTAAATAATATTAATCATAATAATCATTAAAGCCAGTAAAATAATAATAATTTTATAAATTTTTTATGACCAATCATTAGAAAAGGATTTTTATTATTTCCTTTAAGCTTGATCACATTTTTTCTATCAGTCCCTAAGACCTTAAACTTTATGATGGGATTTATTATGTAGATTTTCACAAGATATTCGTATGGTGATGATGAGGTTTCTCTTAATGATAAGAATTTTGTACTAAATAAAAATTGAGATCAACAAGAGTTGGGTAGATATTTGATTGAATAAAGTTACAGATTTTCATTTCTCCTCTTCTTTTAAGTTCACTTATATTTGTGATATATGTTAAATTATACATATGCAATATAAATATAACTATAAATTTTTTGTTTCAAGTTTTACTTCGTGTTGGTTGTTTCCTCAACACAAACTCTTTTGGTAAATTATAATACTTAAAGAGTTTGGATATTTATTCTTCTTTTTATTTGATATTTTGATGTAATATTATTTATTATATGATGAAATTATAACATTTTAATTATTTTCTATTGTCCTTAATTTTATATTTGTGTGATCTTTTTTCATAATTATTATTTATATGTCAAATATATGAAAAGTCATGTTAACATAAATTAATGTATTTTTATTATTATAATTTTTTGAGACATGGTTGATATAAAATTATAAATTATACAATACAATGTATTGAGATATTACTTTGTAATTTTAAAAATTTAGGGATTATTTTATAAATTTAAAAGATTACTTGAAAATAGTACTTGGCATTGACCGATACTAATACAGTACTGTATCGAAATTAAATCCAATACCAATACCGGTACTATATTCATAATATTGCTTAATCCAAGTATGTCTTAAAGTAAAAGAAATATCTAAAAACTTTTTCTCGGTACTATATTTATAATATTGCTTAATACAAGTATGAAGTAAAAAAAATCTAAAAAGTTTTTCAGAAAAGTTTCCGAACAAAATTAAGATTTCAATAACTCAAATTTAATTTAATTAAACATTTATTGATTTATCATTCAAAATAACTCAAATTTAATTAAAATTTTATTTTTTTAATTTAGACAACCTCAATCCAACTAAATTTTACATCAAAGTCTAACTTATTTTATTAAAAAAAACTCAATAACTCATTAAAATGTTAAGAAACCCTTCATTCAACTTCATACCAATTCTGCTCATAAAAATTGGTACATGTTCTCTTTTTTTTTTAAGTCTTTGATCAGGGTATCTACCGGCGGACCCAGTGGCTAATCCCCTCGTTGGTTTGTAGGCACCTCACAGGATGGGACAGCTGGCCCAAGGATTTAAGGCTGCTCCATACCCAAAGTCAAGGATCGAACCCCTGACTTTTGGTTAAGGATGGATGAGCCCCTACCACTCAACCACACCCCTTGGGTTGGTACATGTTCTCTTTATAACATATTCAATTATTTATAGGAATGACAAAAGTGTGCGACCTTCAGCCCAATCCAGAATATTCTAAGGTAAAAGATGAAGATGATCAAATTAGAAGGCAAAATCATGGACGAGGAGATCAAATCCAGACCCAGACCACAATTATTTTATTTTTAATTCTCTTATTAAAACCTCTATTTGTTAATATTTCTCATTTTTTCTCAGAAGCAAGAATTTGAGGAACATTAACAGGTTCCCAGAGAGCAGACTTCCTGGGATTAAGATTGTTACTGTTACAGGAATACCCATCCTTCTCTTTGTAGGCGGAGTGAATAACGTGGCTCATCTTCCATATGAAATCCTTGCAAGCTTTTGGGACTTCACTATTCTTTGTTTCCAGCACCATTCGTAGCAACTCCACTCTGTAACTCTCTATCAGTCTCTTAGTTTCGCTCACTGCTTCTTCTTCAGTCATCCACTTTTGAAGCATTCTTAGGGTTACACTGTTCAGCTTACCCTCTTCGTCTTCTCTCTGCAAAAATTGTTCATTTTTTGGGTTTGCAGGGGGAAAAAAAGTTGAGAGAAACTTGGAATGGTGGTTGATGTTGTTTCGTGTTTGTTGATTACCTTATCAGACACAAGGTCATTGAGAAGTCGAACAACTAAGCTAACATGTCTGAATAGACTATCGTACTCCACAGAAGTAAGCACTTCTTCAGACAACACAGGTCCAACGGAAAAAAGGGATACAAAGATGACAGGTCCTTGGGCAGCTGAAACGATGGAGTTTTCTATGTATTCTTCCAACGTTGGGAAACGATTCTCTCTTGCCCACTCGGCTTCTTTCATCATAGAACCCAGCAAATCATGCCACTGCACATCAAAATTTAACTTCAGTTCTTGTCCTGGAATCATGGGAATTATGAAAACAGAGTCTGTATGTTTTTAAGGAACACCCACTATTTTGACCATATGGTGTGTCACATCTCTTCCTTGTCGACGAGAAGCTAAGAAGCCAAGCTCATTGATCATGTTTTCAAGTGCAGAGAACACTATCTCAACAGTTTTTGAGCAGTAACCAATGCTGAAATCTCCGTGCCACCTGTGAAAATTCAAAAGAAAAGTCTCTCGATCAAGGGTCTGTTCCGATTTCTGAGACAGATTTGATTACAAAGAAAGGTAAAAAGATCAATCTAAGACCTTCCAAACAGTTCAAGCATGTTCTCCAATTCTTCCTTTGAACCAGCGATATCAAACAAGTCGTCGATAATAGTTGCCATGACAGAGTTCTTGGCCATGGATATGCGAGCCTCTGAGTCTTCAGGTGCGATCAAAACCGCAGCAACAGAAGTATAGATGTAGGTTAGCCCCTGCCTCGCAAAGTTTAGTTCTCCGATTCTGCTCTTCTCCGCCCATCTAATTCCATAACCATAATATAAATTAACTTTATGTTATTCTGATTTAATAAGAGAGTGTGTGGTTGACTGTTAGCATTCTATTCCTATTCTATTTTTACTAATCGGTTATTAGTTGAAGCAAACATACATAATATATAATATAAATATTTACTATTCTTTGAGTTTGAGGAATTACTAAACTCATCATCTTCCCTATCTTTATCTATTTCAAGTAGATTGGGAATAAAAATGAGAATATATTGAAAATATATATATCCTTAATGAATCTACATAATTACTTAGCTATAGAAATATAATAACAACAACAACAACAAAAATATAATATAATATAATATAATATAATATAATAATAATAATAATGTAGTTAGTGAGACTAATAGATATTTTGGACTTCTTTTTTTTTGTCATATCAAATATATGCTTTCAAACCAAACATCGACATTATATCATCATTAGAAACTTTTAGGAATAAATTAAACTAAATAATACATATTCTATTCTATTTCTAAAAAATCACCATTTCACTTTTTATCTATTATTGCAGGTGAACCAAACACCCTTTAAAAGAAATAAGCTACTCATTTAGTGTAACAAATTTTAGAAATTTTAATTTTCAAATTTTTCGATTTTTAAAATTTTCATATTTTTAGGAAACTCTTTTTTTATAAAATTCGGTTAGAAAATAACAAGCAATATGAATATCATAGTTAAACTAAACATATATCAACCCAACTTAGTTCTTAAATTTGGCTTAAATCAATTAAAATTAATAATAAATCTACATATATTATTTATATTGGGTGTATTTTATGGCTATTTTTAATCAAAGTCTAAAAGAACATATTTTTTAAAATTTCAAAATTATAAGAAAATTTTCAAATATTTTAAAAATTAAAAGGGTTTTAAATTTTTTAAACTATAATGGATGTCTTTTTTTAAACAAACAATGATTTTTTTTTTTTTGTATAGCTATCAAGTTCCACAAATTCTTAAAATTCTAAAAGGTTTTTTCAAAAAATAACATGCAATATGAACATTATTTATGAACTAATAATATATCAACCAAGTTCAATTCCTAAACTTGACTAAAATTAACAATTTAAAAGTATTAATAAAAAATCAATCTAATTAATTTAAGAATTTGGATGAATTATTATATAAGCAACATTTGAATAGTACATATGTGATATTCTTGTCATGTGTGTTTTGTCATCATTTTTTTATCAAAACCTATAAAAATATATTTTAATGAAAATTAAAAATTATAAGAAATAAGTTTCCAAATACTTTAAACAATGGAAAGTTTTGTATACCTCTCAAGTTGCTCAAGTTCTTCCCTATGTATGGATTGGCACAGGTTGAAATCTCGGAGAGACAATTCTAAGAAGGATTTGTTGTCAATTGGAGTCCTGAATTGAAACAAGAACTCAAAACAGGATATTCCAAAAAAATAAAAAATAATAAAAAAAGACTAGAACACACCCTTGAACATGTATAATAGAATATAAGAAACTTCACTCACTTACCTATATGATGTTTTAAGAAGTTTAATATTGTCAAGTCGATGCCATTCCAAGTTTCTCCTTCTTTCTAGTCGATCCAAACAATCGTATTTGAACCTCAGAGCATGTTCAACCTGAAGAAACTCATCAGATAATATAAAACCTGAGATAAATGTGTTCTTTATCAGATTGAGTTTCTAAAGCTAATTGGCATTACCTCTTCGTGCATTCTTTTGTCTTGGAATGATCCATTTCGAAGTTCCTGGTTCAAATAAGAACATGTCCATTCTCTTATCCTATCAAGGATCGGTTCTTTCTGGTAAATATTTGTCAATGAAGCTTTATATAACTCTAGGACTGTGTCTGCATTCTCAAATTGGAGACTCACAGTGCTGAAGAAACGTTTCTCTTCTTGAAATTGTTCTAATGTGTCTGTTACAAAATGATTAAGGTGATTACAAGCTAAACCTCGCAGATTACAAGTAATTACCACAAATTGCGATAAAGGTACCTGAAGAGACATCATATCCATTCATTCGAAGCAACCTGAATCCCATGGCAAGACAATTGATGTCTGAGAATATCTCTTCACTGCGCTGCAACCAACATCTTTAAGACCAAACCAAAATGGCAGGTTAACTTAATGTAGACAAAGAGAAAAAAAAAGAGAAATAATAAAAGGGCAAAGATTAGTACCTGTAAATATGATCCATTGCATTTTGGATTTCTTCATGAAAAAATCTGTCTATAACTAGCTTTTGAAGATTGTCAATGGTACAAAGTTGAATGTAAATGTCTAGTGGGTATGTTGTGGGAACTGTTAAAACACAAAAAAGATAAGAATATTAGTTTCTATGAATCAAATCAAAACTAAATAAAAAATTAATTATATAAAGTTAGGTCATATTAATCTTAAATAAAAAATTACTCTTTTGTTCCTGTGTACATCTTATTAGTTTAAAACTCATTGTAATGTTGTATTAGTTTTGTCTATAGTTAATGCAAATTCAATTTCCAAATAAAAAATTCTTATCAAATTATCTTTTAGGAGAGAGTATTTTAATTTAATCCTAATAGTGAATAAAACAATTTAGAAAAATTAAATATTGACAATCTAGTGATATTAAGCACAAAAAATATTATTTAAAATGAGTAAAATTAGTATTATAATGATGATCAAAATGAAAATTCTTCATACTACATACCTGTGTTGTAAAATCTGTCCAAAACAGATTTAAGATAATTATAGCATTTATGATGATGGTTATGGATCAAAGCAGCAGCTGTTGCAGATGGTGAATTGAAGAGTGACCCATTGCTCTTCTGGTGTTTCATTACCATTTTCCAGCCATAATGTTTTCCTCTCAATCCCAATCCTTCCGAAAGATATGCCAAATGCCTTTCTTTTCCATCCATAAGGTACCTGATGGTGTTCATTAATTAATTTTTTTAGTTATTAATAATCATTTAATTTTTAGAAAAATGAATGATTAAAAATGTCAAATACATTGAAACTTTCATTTTATAACATTAGATATCAGGAATGTATATAAAATGAATATTTATGTATTTTATCGATAAAATTTAACTTTGATAAATTTATTTTTTAAGTGTAATAATTGAAAGTTTGATTAATCAGTATCTAAAAGAAATTTCTTCTTTATTAGATGTACTTGTCATTGTTTCAAATTGTGTTTGCTCATGGTTGATGCGCTCTTTAGGTGTTAAGATTTCAATTTTTAGTCTTCACCGATCTATTAAAAGTTTTAAGTTCTTTTTTGTTTATATTTTTTAATATTTTGTTTGTTATTTTTAACTATTTAGTATCGTGTTTTAGTATTATACAGATACCTAATTACTGTTAATAGTTTGATTTTTGAATCATTTAATTTAGATTGACGTGCACTTATGTGTACGTGTGGTTCTTACATCCGTTTATTGCAACCCATTTTGAGATTTAATATTAATCTTTGTTTTTCTCGGGTAATATTAGAGTCATTTAAGGACTTATTAAGCTTATGTTGGGCATTAGGTAGGAGTGGTGGCTTTGACTTTTGATGATAGAATAAAGACTAGTCTATTGGTGAGTTTGGGTCTAGAAGAAGAAAAGATGTTGACAGATTACGAATAGGTTCTTAGAATATCAGGACCCTTATAAGGAAGTCTTTGAATTAGCAAAGATTTTAGACAAATATAAGATTCATATAATGTGCATCTATGAGACAAGGTGGACAGGGGTTAAAGTGAAAGAGATTAATGAGTTCAAACTTTAGTATTAATGGTGTTTGAGATGATATAATAAGGTATGTATAATCTTATCAAGGAACTCACACACATGTTATGAGGGTAAAAATGACAAATGATAAGATTATGTCTTTAAATACTGTAATAAAGGGTGTTGTTTTAAATGTGGTGTGCACTCATACTCCTCAAGTATGGTTGAACGAACAAGTTAAGTATCAATTCTAGGAAGAGCTAGATGAGGTGATTAAGCAAACTTCCCCTGGCTAGAGAGTTATTCTAAGAGGAGGTTTTAATGGTCATATAGGGACAACCTCAGATGGATATTCATAGACTTTTAAGAAGGGAACCCCCAAAACTCAAATTGGCTACTTTTTCATTAAGCGGAGTGATTGACCTAATTATAAGGACTGTAAGGTGATACCTAATGCTTACTTGTCAACTTAGCATATATTGTTAGTTTTCGATCTTATTATTAAGGGTTGGAAGAAGAAGAGAAGTCCTAATAGGTGTATCAGAGTAAAATGGTGGAATATGAAACGAGATACTATGAAATAATTTGGAGATAGAGTAATATATAGAGAAGAATGTAAATTAGAACAAAATGTTAACTTGATGTGGGAGATAACAACAACTCTATTAAGGAATACAACTATAGAGATCTTGGGTGTTTCTAAAGAGCTAAGGGTAGTAAGAGAGTGTCTTGGTAGTGAAATGAAGATGTACAAGAAAATGTTAAGATTAAAAAAGCTGCAAACAAAGCTCTATTGGATAACACCACAAAGGTTAAGATAGTAGTTAATAGAAAAGGGTATAAATTGGCAGAGAAAGAGGCGAAGAAGATAAGAGTAGAGCTTACAAAAAATTATACTAATGATTGGATGCTAAAGATGGAGAAAAGATATCTTTAAGTTAATTGGAGTTAGGGAATGAAAAATGAGAGGTTTAGATCAAGTTCGTTGAATAAAAAATGAAGCAGGGTGGGTGCTCGTAGTTGACAATAATATTAAAAGATGATTATAGAAGTACTTCTATAATTTTTTTAATGAAGACGTAAAGGATAACATTATTTAGGTGATCTTAGTATATTCGAAAGATATTGTAACTTTACTTATTGCTGGCAGATTACAAGGGGAGAAATTAAAGAGGCATAAAGGGAGGTGAAGAGTCGAAGAGCACTAGAGCATCATATATAATATACTAGTTTTAAAAAAAATCGAAAGTTATAAAATTTTATAAGTTTCCTTAAAGTAAGATTTTTTGTTAATAATATACATGTATACATTTAGAAGTCATGTCAAAAAGTAAAGATTGAATAAATTATCAAATTACCATAATATATAACTATTTAAAATAAACACTGAATAATGTTATGGTTTTTTTCAATTAAATTAAAAGAAGATAATAAGGTATAAAAAAGTATTAAAAAAACCTCTGAATTTGAGTGTTCCTTTCTCGTAGTAATCCTTCAACGAAAACTGGATCAAAAGGCAAGTTCAGTCCGCTTTCTAAGGCAGTTTCAATCATACCACCAAATGTTACATCAAAACCAATAGGTTGAAGTTGTCTTCTATCAGTAGCTGCCCACAAATTGGTCTCTAAAAATTCTAGACCTGAAAAAATAAATGAATAAAATCCCAAAAATATTTAGTCCATTTAATATTCTTTTTTATGTAATAAAGTTTTAACATAATTTAATATAATTAAGTCAACCCCACACCATGCAAACATAGTTTATACATAATTTAATATAAGTCAACCCGACACCATGCAAACAAAGTTTATACATAATTTAATATAAGTCAACCCGACACCATGCAAACATAGTTTAGGAACAAAACCTACCGTTGTTCACAAGTTGTTCTCCGACACTCCACTTGTTAAGAGCTAGAACACAAGCGAGTGTGGAGGAGAGAGAGTCCTTGACGAGCAATGGATGTGCCTGATCAAAGCACCATGATCCATCAGGTTGCTGGTGTTTCATCACCCAATCCAAGCATTCCGGGAACAATGGTTCTGATTGCTTCT
>JANKOE010000001.1:49782505-49799346 GCA_026284465.1 Erythroxylum citrifolium | reverse complement strand
TATTCTATTTAAATTAATGTTAAATGAAAAATATATATATATATATTTTAAAAGACGAAAATTAATATAAATCTAATAGATTTAGAATGAATTCTTTGGTAAATCATTTGCAAAATACTTTTTTGTTTCTAGAATGCCTCATATATGTTTTATATTTATCTTTCTCAACTTGGATGTGATGAGGCAGGCCTTGGAAAGTTTTAAAATAAAATGTAGGAATTCGCAAATCCTCCGGATATAGAGTGCATAGGGTTTTGAACCCAAATATATCACCCACAATTGAAGTAAAAATGTTAGCAACAGAACCTTCTTCGAAAAGGTCTAAAGGGTAAGTTACATAAGCAATATATTGATTTTCTTCACCAGCAAATGGATCGATGTGGTAGCATGGTCCTTTATAACGATCAAGACTAGTCAATCCATCTGTCCACACAGTTATTTATGTGCCAGTAGAAGATTCAGCAACTACTATCACCCCTACTTCCTCAAGGGGAACTCGTTGTTCCTAAACTTGCTTTGCTTCACCTGAATAGTTATTTGAGCAAGTAAAAGTTATGTCTTGGTCTGATTGGGGATAGCATTTTTCTTCTGTATGTCCATCGAGTTTTGAAAATTCCAAGCTTCTTAGAGATAGATAGGCAGGTGGGAATTTTTCTAACGAAACGCACTCCTTCGTATATGTTAGGAGTCCATTGATAAGAAGGGGTTACTAGGATTTGGATCTCTTTCTTGGGTGGGCCATCAAATTCATGTATTGTTACCAATTAATCAATTTCTAAATGTTGGAGTAGATCCTAAACAGAGCCCACTTCTCATAACACCAAATGTTATATCAAAACTAATATGATTAAGTTGTTTTCTATCAATTGCTGCCCAAAAATTGGTCTCGATAAATTCTAAACCTGAAATAAATAAATAAATAAAATCCCTAAAAGATACCTACTTCATTTAATATTCTTTACAATCAACTTTAATTTTTTATCTATTCAAGCCAGACTCATAAACAACAATACCTACCCTTGTTAGCCAATTGTTCTCCAACACTCCACTTGTTAAGGGCAAGAACACAAGCGAGTGTGGAGGACAGGGAGTCCTTGACGAGCAATGGATGTGCCTGATCAAGGCACCATGAGCCATCAGGCTACTAGTGTTTCATTACCCAATCCAAGCATTCCGGGAATAAGGAATTCTGACTGCTTCTTCGTCTTCTTCTCATCCTCTAGAGACGGGACCATGGCCACCCATGCAGTGTCGTACGGTGAAGCCGACAGCTTCACGTTCCTCAGAACCACTGACGCCACTCTCTTCACTACCACACTCAACTTTTCTCCATCCTAGCACATTCACGTCAAAATGATCCAAATAATCAAACACCATTTTTGAATGACCAGGAACTAGAAGAGAAGAGAGTATTTAGTGATCTGTGTCTTACAGAGCCAACTTTACGAATAACTTTAGGATCGATGGGCATTTAAGATCACAAAGCATATGTGTTAACTTTACGAATAACTTTACGAATAACTTTACGAGCATCTGTTCTTTGACAATGGCAAAACACAAGCATATGTGTTAAGATCACAAAGTTGATGATGAAAATGTAAATCTGTTCAGTACCGTGTTTTAGCATTCTGTAGATACCTAATTGCTATTAGTGATTTGATTTTTTGGATCATTTAATTTAGATTGACGTGCTATCGTGTGTATTTGTAGTTCTCACGTCTATTTATTGCAGCCCATTTTAAGATTCAATATTAATCTTTGTTCCCTTTCTTGAGTAATATTAGAGTCATTTTGAGGCTTGTTAGAATTGTCTTTTATAGCCTGTGTTGGGCATTAGGTTATAAGTGGTGGTTTTGAATTTTGATAATAGAACAAGAACTGGTCCGTCGATGAGTTTTGAGTCTAGAAGAAGGAAAGATGTTGACAAATTAAGAGTAGGTTTTTGGAATATTATGACCCTTATAGAGAAGTCTTTGAAATTAGTGGAGATTTTAGATAAATATAATATTCATATAGCGTGCGTCCATGAGACAAGGTAGACGGAAGCTAACATAAAAGAGATTAATAGGTTCAAACTTTGGCACTCATGGTGTTCAAGACGATAGAATAAGGTAGGTATCTTGGCTATCATGGAACTCATATATCATATTGTGATGGCAAAAAAGAATTAATGATAAGATTATGTCCTTAAAGATTATGGTGAAGGGTTTGTTTTAAATATGTGTGTGCTTATGCACCTCAAGTAGGGTTGGATGAACAACTTACGCATCAATTTTGGGAAGAATTAGATGAGATGATTCAGTATAACTATAACCCCCTTGACGAAAGACTTACTCTAGGAAGAGATTTTAATGGTCGTATAGTGGCAACCTCAAATGGATATTTATGGACTCATAAGAGTTTCGAGTATAGTGAAAGGAATGATAGCAAGACTACTTAGTTAGATTTTGCGGCAGTGCTTGAGTTGGGGATAGCCAACTATTTTTCCAAGAAAAATGAGGAGTATCTAATGAATTTTAAGAACAAAACCACAAAATCTCAAATTGACTACTTCCTCCTTAGGCGGAGTAATCGACCTAGTTGTAAGGATTACAAGGTGATACTTAATGCTTGCTTGTCAACTCAAAATAGATTATTGATTTTGAATCTTATTATTAAGGGTTGGAGGAAGAAGAAAAGTCATAAGAGGTGTACTAGAATCAGATGGTGGAATCTTAAAAGGGACACCGGGAACAATGTAGGTATAGAGTAATATATGGAGAAAATGTAAATTAGAAGAAGATGCTAACAAGACGTGAGAGAGAGTAGTACTCTTCTAATTTTTTTTCTCTGGACTCTGTTCAATACAAGCTGAATAAGAGAGTATTATTCAGTAACTCTGTTTACGTACTTACTTCGCTAGCAAAAAAAAAAAAATAGTTTGAACAGACTCTCTCTGCTGATTTTACCTTCATACCCCAGCTTTTTTTTTTATTTGTTGAAATTATACCCCAGCTTTATTTCGTCTTTGGGTTTCATCTTTCCCTCGCCTCCCTTCCCTTGGTTTGAGACTTTCCACCAGCTCCTCGAAGGGTGAGGTCCGACCCTCATGGAAGGCCTTACGAAGGCCTTGGATACTTCGTATGAGGAGGGCAAACCATCTGGTTCAAAAAAGGAGTATCCAGCCCTGTCTCGTGACACTATAAACCAAAAATTTACTGATCTGAATCAGCAGTCCCAACATAATACTCAGGCACCTTCCAAAGTTACTGGAGGCTCTCCGCAACTGAATGGAACTTGGAGGGATAAGGTATACTCTCACCATAAGAGAGGAGAGTTGAAGCATATATCAACATTATAATTGCAAAGAAAGTTGACCATCTATTAACTCCTCGTATGAAAATTAATGGAACTTATGAATTGCTGCTAAGATACTGAAGTTGTTTTGTATATTAAGGTTCGATGGATGTTGACCACGTAGCTTTCGATTAGTGTGATCTGTAAACAACTTTCTAAGCTAGAACTACATTGTTTTGTTTGTACATCTGTAATAGCTCCTGCTATATTTGATATTTAATTTATTTATTTTTCAAAAAAACTCTTTTAAGAATATTGAGACCTTGGGTCTTTCTAAAGAGCTCAGGGGTTGTAAGAGGAAGCCTCATTGAGAAAGCTACATATAAAACTCTATTGGATAGCGCCACAGAGAATAAAGAGAGTAGTAAATAGAGAGAGTTATAAACCGACAAAAAAAAGGCGAAGAAGATAATCTAAGAAGTTAAAAGTAGAGCTTACGAGAAATCATACCAACGATTACATACTAAAGATAGAGAAATGATATTTTTAGGTTGGCGGGAGTTAGGGAACAAAAAGCGAGAGACTTAAATCAAATTCGTTGTATAAAAGATGAATTAAGCAAGGCAGAAAATGAGATCAAGAGAGGTACTTCTGTAGCCTTTAAGTAAGAATTTTCACTAATAATATACATCTATATATTTAGAAGTCATGTCAAAAAGTAAAGATTATAATATGTTTAATAAATTATCAAATGATCATAATATTTAACTATTTAAAATAAACTCTTAATAATGTTTATGCCTTTTTTTTAACTAATAATATACATGTATATATTTAGAAGTCATGTAAAAAAAATGAATAAATTATCAAAAAATCATTACATATAACTAGGTCGATTACTATTTATATGTAATGTTATATCAAAACCAATAAGCTTAAGTTGTCTTCTAACAATAGCTGCCCATAAATTGGTCTTCATAAATTCTAAACCTGAAAAAACAATCTCAAAAATATTTAATCCATTTAATATTCTTTATAATTTTTAAAATAATTAATTTATTCTCAAAGTTTTATCCCCTAATTATGTTAAAACTTTATTACGTAAAAAATAAGAATATTAAATGGACTAAATATTTTCTATTTTTTTCAGGTTTAGAATTTCTAGAGACCAATTTCTGGTTTAAGTTGCATTCTATCAGTAGCTTCCCAGAAATTAGTCTCTACAAATTCTAAACCTGAAAAAATAAATAAAATCTCACAAAAATATTTAGACCATTTAATATTACTTTTTATTTAATAAAGTTTTAACATAATTAATTTGCGAACATAGATTAGGAACAAAACCTACCCTTGTTCACAAGTTGTTCTCCGACACTCCGCCTGTTTAGAGCAAGAACACAAGCGAGTGTGGAGGACAGAGCGTCCTTGACAAGCAATGGATGTGCATCATCAAGGCACCATGATTGCTTTCCGGGAACAAAGGTTCTGATTGCTTCTTCTTCTCCTCTCGAGACGGGACCATGGCCACCCATGCAGTGTCATAAGGTGACGCCGACAGTTTTACGTTCCCCAGAACCTCAGACGCCTCTCTCTTCACTACCGCACTCGATTTTTTTCCATCCTAACACATTCGCGTCAAAGTGATTCAAATCAAACACCAATTTTGAATGAGCAAGAACCAGAAGAGATGAGAGTACTATTTAGTGATCTGTATCTTACAGAGCCAACTTAACGAATAACTTTAGGATCGATGGGCATTTGAGAACGAGCATCCGTTCTTTGACGATGTCGAAACACAAGCATGTGTTAAGATCACAAAGTAGATGATGATAATGTAAACGATTATATGTACTGAATCTTACCTGAAGAGATTGGTCTGGTTTCATAGTGTTGACTAGGTCGTGGGGTAATTGGATTCACAAGCAACATCATGTTGAAGAGAGGAAAAGATACAAGTTTATGTCAATAATCTACGTGTTAAGGTAGTGTTGGCCCAAATGCAGGAATGACAAACCCACTCCATTATAATAAAAGATTTTTCATTAAATTGCTATCAGTTGAAAAGTTGGACTTAATTTCAATTCGACTAATCATAACTGAAATTTTGGAGTTAAACTAAATTTAATAAAAGTTAAACTTAGATGGCTAAGTCTATTTGTCTTCAAATTTATTTATTTTTAGAATCAAACTCTAAAATTTCTTTTTTTTAAACCAAAAAGTTGTAAAAAAAAGTTATTAGTTCTCATTACTAGTCTTAATAGCATTATCTTTAATATTTCCTAATGGTTGGGAAAAGTCACTCTATCTTTGAAACTTGAGGTATATGTGAAATTCTTACCACGTGATTTGAAGTAGCTTATTTTTGACTGAACTGTACAAACCCACTCCAATGCACTTATAGTAAAAGGTTTTATATTAAATTTCTATCAATTTATAAGATTTTTTATTATGGAGTTAAACTAAATTTAATAAAAGTTAGATATTCAATTTGAATTTTTTTTAGAATCAAACTCTAAACTTTCTTTTGTTTTTAAACCAAAATGTTCTAAAAAGAAATCTATTAATTCTCATTACTAGTACTCTTAATAATTACAAATCTAAGGCACACTCGCAAGGGATAATATTGTGGTTACAAACTTACAATCCACAATTTAAAACCTTAATCTTAATTAATATTCCAAGCTTTCTTGTTAGACGTGCTTAAGTAATATTCCTACTTCGGGATTTTTTTTAAAAATTGCTATTTGATAATTTGTGTTACAATTTTCTGATCGTGAATTCCGCTTTCAGCTGATTTTAGTATCTCCTAATGGTTAGGAAAGTCACTCTCTATCTTTGAAACTTCAAGTAGTGCTACGCAGATTCTTACCACGTGATTTGAAGTAGCTTATTTTTGACTGAACTGTACAAGAGAAAGTAGGTCTTTAACTCCAGAGTTGATTGATGCTATCCAGCCACTGTACTTCGGTGCCACCGCAGGTCTATGACAATCACAAAATCTTCAAAAATGTTAAAACCTAGATATCTTTCTAAAATCACTTAAATCAAATAAAAGTATGTTTTTTTTAACCTTTTCTTAATAATATATATGCATAAATCATTGAGTGCACGTAATTACATGTATCCAATAAATCACTCAACGAGAGCTAATCTAAGAAAATATATACAAGAACAAAGGAGGAATCAAAACGTTAGTAAAATATTCTAGGAAGCCAATTTAAAGATTCCACATGAGTCACATGTAAGGGGAAAGTGAATGAAGAAGATTTTTAGCACTTAAGGCACCTCGAATCTAATTAATGATCCTGTCAGTTACTTGATATTTCCCCTCTTCATGAGTAGTATACAGCCGAGCATTACATTCTTTCCAGAGAGAATATCTAGTAGTAGTGAAGGCAACTTTTACAAGTGAAGTGTTAGTCCATCCTTTACGAGAGTTTGTAATAGCCCAATTGAGAGCTTGATCACAAAAATAATAATATCCATTAATAGAAAGTAGATGCAGAAGTCTACCCCAGACTGCTTTAGAATAACTGCAGAGAAAAAAGAGATGGTCATGATCCTCGGGAACCATTTTACATAAGACAAAAATTGTATTAATATTGTCATGCCATCTGTCTTTGGTTCCAAGTCTGTTTTTAATCGCTAGCCATATAATAAAAGAGGCTTTAGGATGTATGGAATTCCGCCATAAAAGCGGAAACCAAGATACCTCGCGTAGACCCCTAAGATGTAGCTGATGACAAGATTTATTGGAGAATGTACCACTCGGGTCAAGAGACCAACTTATAGAATCATCATCCAAGACATTAACCTGTTGAGGTAGGAATTGTACCAGTGCCAAAAACTCGATATCTCCCATACCGTTGACCATTACAGAGCAAGGATGAGACTTTTAAAGTCGAGAGGAACGTGGTTCCTTAAATGATAGACCTGAGGGTTCCAGCTAAGAGGACTAGAGTCAGCCCAATTATCATACCAAAGCTAAGTACATGCACCATTGCCAACCTTATGTTTGATACAAGGATAAACCAAGTCTTGCAGCTTCATCTGGATTAGTATCCATGAGAACTCCCTTGCACAAGGAGCTTGCCAAAAATTCAGATTTTTCAAGTGAAACTCATGAATCCATTTGACCCATAGAGCATTATGATCCGTGTATAAACGCCAAAGCCTCTTGCACATTAGGACTTTCTGCATTGAATAGATAGAAACTATTCCCAGTCCCCCAAATTTCTTAGGAATCACTATCTCACTCCATTTAACCTTTGCATTGTGAGCATTCACGGATCTACTAGTCCATAGGAAAGCTTTTATAAGTTTGTCCACCTCTTTAAGCACTTTCCTCGACAAGCCTATATGAGCAGACCAATAGATATGAAAACTACTTAAGATATAAATAATAAGTGTAATTCGAGCATCATAAGATAAAAACCCGTTTTGTCATGCATTCACTCGTGCCTTAATTCTTTCAAGTAGAGTGAGACAGTCGTTATACTT
This sequence comes from Erythroxylum citrifolium, assembly GCA_026284465.1. Classification (NCBI taxonomy): domain Eukaryota; kingdom Viridiplantae; phylum Streptophyta; class Magnoliopsida; order Malpighiales; family Erythroxylaceae; genus Erythroxylum; species Erythroxylum citrifolium. The sequence goes on along the minus strand of JANKOE010000001.1, from coordinate 49,791,570 downwards.
CAGCTTAAAGGTAGTGATGGGAACACCCAAATAGGAAAAAGGAGCAGATTTCATAGTCAACCTAGCTAGATTCTGAATTTCAGTAAGATTCCGCACATTAACAGAGAGATACATACAATTTTTTGCAGTATTAAGCTTCAACCCAGACTAATCAACAAATATCTCTAATGCATGGATCATCATGGTAATCGATTGAAATTGGAATCACATAATATCAAAAGATCATCTACATACAAGAGATGCGAGAGACTGAGACTTTCACATTTGTAGTGGAACTGGAAGTTCCTATTGAATGAGATCAACTTAGTTGTCAGTCAAGAAAAGCTTTCCATCATAAGAGTAAACAAATAAGGCGACAATGGGTCTCCTTGACGAATTCCTTTAGCTATTTGTATTAGCTTAGTAGGAATCCCATTCACCAGAATGCTCAGTAGAGGAGTTTGAATGCATGTTATGAACCATGATAAATCAAACACACACAAGAAGGAGGTGAATTGTGTGTGACCTAAAAAAATCTTGCAAGTTACTATCAATTCGTGTAAACAATAAAAACCTGCTAAATTTTAACAGAAACTTCTGTAAATAAAAGGAACCTATTAAAGTTTAAAATGAAAAGAGCCTGTTAATCGATCAAAACTAAAGGAGCCTGTTAACATTCAAAATGAAAGGAACCTGTTAACGAAAGGAACTTGTAAATGTTTAAAACAAAAGAAACCTCTTGTAATATTAAAACAAAAAGAGCCTATCCTAAAAGTGAAGGAGCCTCTAGCAAATTTAAACACAAACACTATAATATGGAAATTTAAAAGTTAAGAGAAAAAGAGTGGCATAGTTGATTTATATTGGTTTGGCTTATAACAAAGCTTGTGTCTAGTCTCTAAGTATCCAACTTGAATATTTCACTATAAAACCCCAAGTAGTAAATTTTGACGAGCCTCTCCAAGCTCACAAGTACATATTTTCAAGGTTCTTCAACCTTCCACACTCTTAGTGTTTAACAAGCCTCTACAAGCTCTTAACAAAAATAAATATAAGGTTTGCTCATTATAATTTTCAAGGAATAACAATATATCTCAATAAAGTATTTTCATTTTCTAAGGCACAAAGAGTTTGATGACTTTCGATAATATTGATGCTGCTGATTTATTTCAAAAATCTGACTTATTTGCAAAATGCAATGGCTCTTTCTTAAATAGGCATTTTCTTCAACTATACGTTGCTCCACTTATATTCCAAGTTGACATTAAGTCTAAAGAATCTTCAATATCATCTTTGTTAGAATCTGCTAGTATCTAGCCGTTAAGAAAAATTTTGACAATTTCTCGAAGCTGATTGTCGAATTATGTGATTGGCAAGATCCTTTCGGATATTGTGGAATCATTTCTAATAAATAAGATAAGTTCATTGAGAAGGATCCCACAAGAAAGAAAACATTCTTTTGCAAAATTATATCGTTACCTATTTGAATAAATCAAATTTGAATTTTAAAATATTATATAGTTATCATCAAAAACACTAAAAACAAACCTTGAGCCAACAATCTCCGCCTTTTTAATGATGACAACTGATAAACATAAATATTTAAAAATTCAAATGTTTGGGAGGGGTTTTAAAGGATACCTGTAATTTATAAGTCCTTTCTGATAACCGTGATTTAGTAGGATCCTCTTACTAGGTAGCCTATCCTCTATGATATCACAATAAGAGAATTTCAATGACAAAGGTTTCAGGAATATATCATTAGAAATAACAACATAAGCTAAGTATTTTAGCGAAGTATATACTCTCCCTACTCATAACCCAAATATTTCGGCCAAGTATTTCAGTGAAGTACTAAGTATACTCTCCCTACTCTCCCCCTTTGTCATTATCAAAAAGAGATAAGCAATCAAGAAACAAGAAAAAAAATGCACAAATATGTAAGAGTAAAAATTAGGCATTAACAAAAAATTGTCAGTGTATCCAAAAAAAATAACCAGAGTATGTTAATCATGTAAAATGTTCTTTAAGGGAATCCAAAATAGTGCAAAGAAGGAGTTGCATGTCATTGAATTGGTCTTGCATCCTTATTATCTGTTCACGCATTTGATCTTAATTGTATCGTATGTCCCTCAGTTGTTGAAGGATCATATCATTTGTATTCTGAAGCATGACAGGGGTTAATTTCTATGGAGCAGGATCCAAGGCATCTGCTACTCTTTATGTTTTCTTCTCTACCTATACATTATCTTTCAGCTTATATCCGAATTGATAGGGAATAGATGAATGAAACTTGGAAGGTCCGTACTAATCCAGATTATCAAAAGACACTCCATAATGAGTGAAAACCTTGGTAAGTAGCATCTCGTAAGGCAGACTACCAGTGGTATTCTTACGACTCCCCTTATCCACCATAAATGGCAAGATATATCATTGCTGGGAGGTTCATCTGATTCCCCTTTAGTAGATTATTCACAACATATGTGTTCAGGAGACTGCATCTTTCCATTGAACTACTCCTTGGAAAAATTGAAGTAGCAGATATCGATGCAAGGCATCGTCGCAGTAAGTCCAAATGTCTAAACCAAGGTCTCCCTTCAAGAGTATTCTCGGTGTGCAGGGAAATAAAATTCATAGATTCTCCCATGTCAAGATCAATAATGTCTCACTTATGATAGGGAAAGTTAGTTCTGCCTATGGGAGTTATATCCGGTATGTTTCCTAAGATTTCCTTAGCGATCAAAATCCATTACTCAGGTACCCAAGAGAAAATTGCTAACTTTCCATCAATGTCATCTTTTCTCATGTGTGTATAAAATGATCTAATTAAATCATCACATACTGTCTCATTCAAATTCAAAAAATTTGGCCAACCAATAGCAAGAAAGCGAGGAGAGATGGGAATACTGATATCATTGAACAGGAGATGAGGCAAAATGCGTCCAATAACCACCTTTCGCTTCTTATAGTGCATTTTGTATCGTGCTTTAGCTTCAATTGACTGAAACATCTTGATCGGTGCTGAAGGCTCTCCTTTCTTATGTTTCTTTGATTTTGACCTCTTTGCCTTTGGAATTTCTTCAAACAACCTTTCTTCATAAGATAGTTCACACGAATAATAGGGTCTTCAATATTCTCTTTAACCATAGGCGCTTTGCCTTTTCTTATTTTTTCTCTTTTTCTCTTCCGAGATTCTTCTTCTTCCCTTGGTTCAGCGTTAGGGTTTTTTTCTTTTTCAAAAACTTTCTCAACCTGCTTTGCAAAACTTCCTCTGCCTTATTAAACTAACTGGTTCTTCATCAAAATTATTATCATTAACAATCCAGTGTACTTCATGCAATTTTTTCCCGTAGAACCAGGTTGAGGAGTAGTCAATGGTGGTGGTGCGGAAGTTTTGAAAGACATAGTAGAAGGAGTAGGTAGAGTGAGAGTAGACAATGAAGGAGAATGGTATCTTACCTTTCTCGTTAGCTCCCCCTCACTAGAAGATTTCTCTTCTTCTTTTTCTTTTTCTTCTTTTTCTTTTCTTCTTTTTCTTCTTCTTCTTTTGCTTCTTTTTCTTTTTTTTATGAGCTAGGTTTTGAGTCATCAGAACTTTCTTCACCTGAATCAAAGACATATTACTGCTTGATCATTGGTTCATTGTGTTCGGAAGATGAATTAGAATCTAATTCTTTAGGAAGAGACAATATTGCCAAAATCTTTCTCTTTCTCTTATATGGAGTCTCTTGAATGGATGCTTCTAAAACATGGGGCTTTTTGATAGAAGTGATAAAAACAGGTTCAGTAGGGGTGTTTAGTGATCCTACTATTAGTGACATAAAAGAAGATTCAGAAATAAGAGTTTTAGACTCTTATTAATGGCGGAGAGTTTCACCATGGCTAGTAGTGGGAGTCAAAGTTTTCTTTTCTCCCTTGAACTTTATTTGTGCCATTTCAAATAAGCTAGTGAGATTTTAGAGTTTTGAGAAAAACAAAGAGTTTGAGTGCAGAGAGGTTACATGCGCTTCTGAGAACAATGAAGATGAGTAGAGGGAAGAAACTTTCTCAAGATATACTAAACGGTTCTTGAGCATGGATTTTGTGTGAAGATGAACAATCGTACACGTTATTAGAGGAGCTGTGATAGTCTACTTATCTTTTGTCAGTCACAAATGGAAAGTTGTTAAAACAATTCACGCGTTTAAAAAAACAAAACGACACTATTTAATATCTGCCTTTTTAAGACACGTGTATTCTACCCTATTAAACTAAGAGGAGCCTGCCAAAGAACAGATTAGAAGGAGCCTGTTAATATCTGTAAAAAGAAGTGGCATAGAATCTTCATATGAAGTTAAATATAAGGTAATTTGCATATATCAAGCTCTTTTCTTAACAAATAAAATTTGTCTTCCAAAAGTGGCTTAGTAAAGATATCAGCTACTTAATTTTCAGTTTTAACATGCAAAAGATCAATGGTTCCTTCTAAAACAAGATTTCTAAGAAAATGATGTTTGATTTCTATATGCTTGGTCTTAGAATGATGCACAAGATTTTTAGAAAGATTGATTGCACTTGTACTATCATATAGTATAGGAATATGATCAAAGTTTAGAGAAAAATCTTAGAGTTAATGTTGGAAACGAAAGAGCTAAAGTGAGTCAAAAGCACTATATTTGAGTCTTTTTTGTGAAGATTCACACTCACTTACCTTCATGGAGCAAGAATGAGAAGGATTAGAGCAAGAGGAGACAAGAAAATACCAAAAGAATAAAGATTATCACAAGTCATGGCCATAAGATGTCATGGCCAATAGGCGTGATAGCCCATGTCACGCCCATGCAAGGTGTGTCATGGCCATGAGACACCACTCACGGCCATGAGACAATGCCACCTTACATTTTTGTATAAAAGCATCATTTTTGTGATGAAAATGTTATGTTTTTGTTTGGAGAATTGTCTGAAGGGTTTCGGTAGGAACCAAGGGCACTAAAGGAGCTACCTTGGAGTCCTATAGAAGGCCAGACATTTTGACGTTGGTTCGGAGGTGCCATTGATGCCAACAACTCGGTTAACCATTTCACTCGTTGTTTGTTATTCTTTCTCTTAGGGATTGATTGTGTCATCCTATGTTTAATGTTTGGGTGTTATGTGAAAATGATTGAATGCTCTATCTAATTATTTTTATGTAAGAACTCATTGCTAGAATTTCAATATATTTCGTAATTGTTATATTTGAGATTCATTTGTAGCGACTAATGGTTCGTAATCATTAGGGATAACATAACCTAAATTAAATGAACCAAGCTTGTATGGTTGTTGCCTTGATTAAGTTATTTTCCTAATTAATAATGCAGTTGTCCAATTAAATCTAGAGAGCTTGTTCTAGGTTATTCGATAGCTAGATTTAACTAATGAGCGTCTCTTAATTAAACATGACCTAAGGAAAACTGAGGTTAACAGAGCTTATTGTTAATATATGATAAATAGTTGCTAAGAGAGGTATAAGAACAACAATTCAATGAAATATGTCTAATTGGGAGTAGGCTGAGATTAAGCCAAAGAATCGGGTCCCAAAATGAATTCATCGTTTTCATCGTTTTTATATGTTTTCTTTAATTTGTCTTTACCAGTTTAGTTTCATTTTATATTCTTGTTCGATAAACCACCTATAAATTAAACACCGTTTAGTTACATTTCAAAAGCTTTGCACACATTCTCTATGAGATCGATCTAGACTCACCACTATTATAGTAGTAGGTCTAGTTTGACATGCTACTAACAATTTTGGCACCGTTGCCGAAGAGTATGATGTTTTAGTTTTTGTTCTTCATTTTAGTTGGTGTTTTGTACATATTTGTTTGCAATTTATTTCTTTTTAATTATTACATGATCTTTTCAATTTTTATTTAGTGTTTAATGTGTTAAAAAATAAATAAATAATATTCATAGATGGAAGTAATTTTTTTGTAACTCATATTCCCAATCCTATAACTAAGTTTGGACTGATCAACCTAACTTTAGTTATGGATGGAATAATCAACATAATTACTTCCCTGATAGTTTGCAAGATGCACAACAATTTCCGTATAAACCAGAAGCTTTTTATCATGACTCAGGTACATCTTTGAAGGATTTGCTTGATATTATGACAGCTAACAGTCTTCAAATTCAACATAGTCTACAACAGTGCTAGGAGGATACTATGCAAGTCCACCAAGATACAATGTCTAGACTCCAGAATATGGCAAGCCAGATGGGTCAAATGACAGAAGCTCTTGACCACCTAGCATCACAAAGTGAAGAGGAGCAGCCATATCAACTTGAGGTGTATCCATGGGACGTTAGTGTAGAGACATTACAGAGTGAAGAGAAGCTTAAGAATCTTGAGAGAAATACTCAAGGAATTGCTTGTGAAGAAGAAGTTGAGGGGGAGCTCGCAGAAGAAAATGATGTATCATTTAGCTCGAAGGTGAGTACTAACTTCATAATTATTTTTTAGACTAACTCTTTACCTGTACCTAGTAGGTTAGAGAAACTGAACGAAGAATAAAAAGGTAACGAGATATTCGAGATCTTTCCATAGTGCATGGACTCAATAGAGATTCTGAAAATAGGCCATATGTTGAATATGAGAGGTTATCAACTGAGACCCTATCCTGAACAACCTCACGCGGAGGAAGCTCAAACTGTGACACACGAGGATCATAATTTTGTCATTTGGGGGAAGTATGGAGTCGAGGCAGCGACATTAAACAAAGACACTTCTTGGGAGGCAACCTAAGGAAAGTAGAATTCTTTTCCTTTACTTTTTCGCACTATTTAGGATATGCATGTATGTTTCAATGTTGGTTTGTTTCTTGGTTGTTTTAATTTTTCAATCAAAATGAGAGAGAGAATAAAAAAACAAATAATTTCTCATTTTCTATTGCTTCTAGGACTATATAGTCATGATTAAAGAATGAGTTGACTGGAGAATTTCATGGCAACTTTAGCATGTACTTTTGCCCTTGTGATTGGTCAATATACATTATCTTTAGAAGAGTAGTGACTAGTGGTGGACAAAGCAAGTGAGATTTTGAGCCTTATTAGACTGACACATTCATATCAGTCTTATTGTCTTTTGTTTATATATGTCATGACGTGTACATCCCGATTTTGCCTTGATTTTCTATTCAATACCACATTTTTATCACATGCATTAATAAGGAAATGATTAGGCATTCTTTGTTTGTATAAACTACATTAGCAAAATAACCTACCCATTTATATGAATTTTCCTTTGTTAAGCCCCCTTGAGCTTTATTTAGCCTTTCTTTTTGTGCAAACCACATTACATGCTATTAAACTAATGTCCTACCTAATTCATAAAGCTATTGGAGCATTTTTTGATTGTTGATGAATATGGGTGTGTAAAAGTATAAGTGTGGGGGTATCCATATGCGTGGGATGGTCATAATTATTAGGATGTCAATTTATGTCTTATCATTGAAGTTCCCATCTTAATGTAACTTCTTTCAATTTTTATATAAAAAAGGAAAGGAAAAAAAGGAAAAGAAAATAATATATATATATAATTGTTTATGATTGGTCTTTCCTCCTAAAGTTGCATTGAATGGGTTATTTGAGTATGTTGGATATGAGGTGGATGTTGCTTTCAATAATCACTCCTATGCTTTTTGAAAGTCGTTCATCTTTGCTTATGATTATGTATTATTGGGAAATATGGAAAAATGAGTAAATGTTTTTGAGCTTGTGCTCTAAATTTTGATGTTTTGCTTGAGGACAACCAAAAGCTAAGTGTGGGAAAAATTGATATATGCTTAATTGATTATGAATTTATTCCAAAACACTTGTTGATTATTGCTATGAGAATGCTTAAGGCACTTACTTTAGTTCATATTTGATTTTAGACACAATTCGAAAACGAAAGAGCTAAAGTGAGTCGAAAGCACTATATTTAGCCATTTTTTGAAGATTCACACTCACTTGTCTTCATGGAGTAAGAACAAGAAAGACTAAAACAAGAGGAGATAAGAAAATACCAAAAGAATGAAGATTATCACAAGTCATGGCCATAAGATGCATCTCATGGCCATGACAAATGTCATGCCTATGCCACACCATTTCATATAAGTGACAGCCTATGTCATGCCCATGCAAGGTGTCTCATGGCTTTGAGACACCACTCACAGCTATGAGATAGTGGCACCTCACCCGAAACCCTACATTTTTGCATAAAAGCTTCGTTTTGTGATGAAAATGTTATGTTTTCATTTGGAGAATCATCTGAAGGGTTTTGGGCAGGGACGTAGTTAGGGGGTCCAATGGGGCATTGGGCCCCCCAAAATTTTAAAAAAAGTTAAATTTTTTTAATTTTTAATTTTTTTCTATATAAAAATATTGTTGTTTGGGGTTTGGGTCCCCCAAGATTTTAAAAAAAAATTTTGGGCCCCCCTTATATGCAGTGTCTGGCTACGTCCCTGGCAAAAAATGAATATGTAGAAAAATGAAAGAAGAAATGTAGCAGTGGAGAAAACACAAAAATGAAGAAGAGGAGAGAATGATTTTTCTGGTTTGAGTGTTGATGAGAAGTAATGGAGTTTGGATTTGTTTTTGAATGGTTTGAGTTTAGTGGAAGTCGAAAATGGTGTTAATATGAGTTAGAGAAGTTGGTTTAAAAGAAAGAAAAGAAGAAGAAGAAGTTGTAGAGTGTTGGAAGAGGAAGAAGAATCGCGGTAGTGCTCATGCACGATCGTGTTTTTGTAGGAGAAAGAAGGAAAGGGCAATTAATTATAAACCAAACGATGTCGTTTTGCTCCTAAAGTAGAACGTATTAAATAAGCAAAACGACGTCGTTTTGCTCCTGATAAAAGTCATGAATCAAAGCACGATCGCGAGTTCACTGATGAAGGTCGCGAATCATAAACGTGACTCTGCTTCAGGAGCAAAACATATTCAGTCAGCAAAACAACGTCATTTTCCTTCTGATAAAAGTCATCGTGTGCACGATCAATGTTAGCCCCGAATTTTTTTTTTATGATTAATTAAGCATGATTAGATTAAATTAAGTAAATTGAGTTAGCACTAATTAAGTTGACATTAAT
>JANKOE010000001.1:49565688-49578444 GCA_026284465.1 Erythroxylum citrifolium | reverse complement strand
GGCTAGGTTTTAGTTTTGGGGAGGGGGGGCTGGGTTTTAGCTAGTCTTGGGGGGGCTATAGCCCCTGCTAGCCCCCCTTGGATCCGTCACTGGTGTTATGGTTATCCTGTCTATACAGCTCACATCTTTGTTGAATGGCCTTAATAAGAACTGAAGATGATGCTTTCATGTTGTTCAGTTGGTGGGTTAGGTTGTCAATCTTTGCTTACATCTTTGTTATTTAGTCGACCGTTATAGCACCCTTATGCTCTCAGAGGTTTAAGTGTTGTCTATTTTGTTCATTCATCTACAAATAACTATTATTGACCATTTCTTCTAACAAATGCTCCACTTTGTTAACAGTCTTTTGGATAAGCAATCCACTGGATGCTGCATCTATGATACCTCTTGTGGGTGGATTGACTTCATTGTAAAAGGTTTGCAAAGAAATTCTTTTAGTAGGTTATAGTGTGGACACCACCTTTGCAACTCCTTATATCTCTCACATGCCTCGTAAAGTTATTCACCATCACTCTATTGGAAGTTCGTGATTTCTTTTATCATCTTCGTCATCTTAGTGAGGAAAAAATACTTTTCTAAGAATACATATACTATTGCTTCCACATTGTGACATTTAAGGGGCTCAGTGAGTAATACCAAGTTTTGGCTTTGTCCCTCAGTATGAACGGGAAAAGCCTCATTCTAATAGTGTCTTCAGACATCCCATGATATCGGAAGGTATTAAATATTTTAAGGAAGATTACAATATATGCATTAGGATCCTTGTTGGTCAGTCCATAAAATTGCACATTCATTTGAAACATGTTTAATAGGATCGGTTTAATCTCAAAAGAAACAGCTTGAACTGGTGGTCAGGTTACTCCTTGATTGACAGTGTTGAACCTCGGTCTCATGAAGTCCATGAGGGTTCGCAACTGGTTGCCTTGATGTCTTCCTTGATTGAGCTTTTATGCTGAAATTCTTCTGCCATTGGTTCCTCTATTTCTTCTTCTTGGCATTTGACCTGTTGAATGGCTCGTTCTAAGCGAGTGATGTCGAGTGCTATGGTTTTCGTGATTCAATTTGTACTTCAAGTAACTCTTGCATTCATCCAATTGCATGGACACAAGAGAGGTGAAAATGCCTTAGACTATAAGAACTAAACTAATCTTACTACTCGCCGACAATGACGCCAAAAACTTGATGATGGGCAAGTTTTATAACTTATAAACCCTCAAAATATTGTAAGCGCATAGGTCATGGGTGTAGTATGTGAGGTGTCGATCCCTCGAGGAGTAGTGAACTAATTCAATTTTAAGTTATCTGAGGCCCTAAGAATTATAAAAATGGAAATAAAAAGTAGACAGAAAAGTAAACATGTGAAGATAATTGGTAGAAAATTAATTTGTAAATTAACACAAAAAGAAATTAAATTGAGTTATACCAAATTCAAAACGAGCAATCACACAAGAAGAAGTTCCAAGTTATGAGAAAGGGGGATTTTTCCTATCATTAATGCTAACCTAGTCGTTTATGTGTTAATGAGGTGTCGATTCTAGACTATCAAAGGGAGGATTACTCTCTCTTAAATTATAATCACTAATTAATAATCCCTAATTAGGTTAAATACCGAACATGTAATCTATCAATTACGTACAACTCTAACCCTAATAAGTTCTTAAGCTTTCTAAAAAACAATCGAGTCTCACACTAGATCTCTCTCCGTATAATAACCAATTTGATTAATTGTGCAGTCTATTGGATCACTTAGCTCTCATTAACCCAACCCAATCATTTTTCATTTGATTCATTCTCTCGATTTATTACCAAAGCATGAAGTTACAATAATTAATCACAACACCTAAATGATTAAACAAAAAAATTACTAGATTAACATTAAATCAAGTGAAAATCCTTAAAGAAAATTAGAACATCATGATCCATCTCAACATTTAAAGAAAAGAAAACAAAGATGAATGAAATACACTTTGGAAGGGGATCGGGATGTCTCAGGAAAGCATCAAACACTAACAGAAAATTATCTAATAGTGACAGAAAATTACCGACGGAATTGTATTCGTATGGAAATAGCGACAGAAATTTCAATACCGCCGGAATGTTACAAGAATATTGCGACGAAAAAGATTTTCGTTGCCATATTTGGAGGGAAATATTCACGGAAAATAGTAGCGACAGAAATATACCGATGCATGAATTTTCATCTGTAAATTGGGACAAAATTTTATACTCAGTTGGCAAAGTTATCGTGGAGAAGGAATTGTTTGACGATGAAACAATTCTGTCGGTATTGTTAAAAAATGTCGTCGTGAAATGATGTTCAGTTGCGATTTTAAAACGACATCGTTTTGGTTAAATTAAAATCGAGCTCGCCCCTCCCCTCTCCTCTCCTTGCGCGCGCCTCTCCTTCCTTCGGCCTTCGACAGCTCGGTCCTCTCCTTTCCTCTGTCTTCCTCCTCCGTTTCCGTCTGTGCTCCGACCATGTGTTGCGTCTCCAGTAACCCTTCCATCTCATCTTCTCCGGTGACAACCATCTGTCGTCATCTCCTCTGCCACTTCTGAAGGTAAGCCGTGGGTTGATGAATTTTTTCATGTTTGTTTGGACTGATTTAATTGCATTGTTTGTTTATTTGGGTTTGATTGTTCTTGTGTTAGTATTTTGCATGTAAATAATGGGAAGATTTATACCATTTATGTTTAGATAGGGTTGAAAAGTTTTTGCACTCTAGGTGTTCAATGGAATGCTTAATTATTATCTTTAACATTCTCTAATGGGTTCATGTATATTTTAATCTTGTGAATGACTAACTTCTGAATATCATATAGTTTTGAGATCTTGAATATTTTGTGTATGTAGATTTAGGGTTTTATTTACATTGGTAAGAATATCCTAACTCATTTAGTATATCAAATCATTCTTAAATCTAATAGACTCAAATCATTCACATTTCTTCCAAAATGTTAGAGATATATTCCCTATTTTACTTTGAACAAAAAAATCACAAATGATAAGAAAATAATTAAACAATAAAAGGAAAAGTAGCATTTGATTTCAAGAGCCAAAGCTCTGACCAAATAATGTGAAATTTAGTATGAAATTAACCTAAAACTTGGATAATAAGAAATTAAAAAAAAACCCTAAGTTCATCTTCAAATCTAGTATGGAAAGTAGATTTTAACCACACCTGTTGATTAGAACCAAAGATAAAAGAATTTTAATCACAAAAAGTTACATTGATAAGGTCATATTAACTTCTTGTTAAAGAACTAAGAGGGAATTCTCACAAAAAGTGAAGAAAACTCTTAATTTAATTTCTATATTGATGATTTAGGAATTACTTCAATAAGATAACCTTTTATAAGCATTAAATACTTAATAACTAGAATCTTAAAAATAATAAAAAATAGAGTCCTAAAGGAACATTCCTTAGCAAGTGTAACAAGGATTCAAAACATTAACTACTAATACTACTTTAACTAGGACTAAAAGAATCCTATCCTTAATGTCATAAGGAATCCTAATCAAATTAGAATTTAAGTAATCCTAATTATATTAGAGTTAACCCCACAACAAGTCTTGACCCAAATAGGAACTAGAAAACAAACATAAAACAATATTAACATGGTTTGGGCTTATACCCAATAACAATAACACATGTTGACCAATAACACTAAATGAACTAAAGCCCTTAAATACACTTTAATTATGTGAATTAGGCTCTATTTAAGTCAAAACAAGTAGAACAATTTCTTAGACATTCTCTAAGCCTTGCTCTTCTTATATTAAGCCCATACCATTTTCTATAACATATAGAAAAGTGATTAATCTTAGCAATGCATCTAATTCATCCCGAATAACATCAGTTTTATGCATATCTATAATTAATCCTTGTAGAAATAGTTTCTTGCATTTAGTATTTTCCTTAATCATTAGACATCTAATTCTTTGTAAGGGATCATAAGAATGGTTGAAAATAAGTACCAATGCAAGGTAATATCCATTAATGATTTTGGCAAAATAACAAAAGGAGGAAGGGGAAATCACAAATTGAATAATATTCATATAGAAAGCATAGTTATTATTCTTAGGAATGTATTTATAATGAATATAATACAAAATTAGAAGAAGCTAATTGAGATTAAATGGGTGAAACTTTAGTACTTATAGTAAACTATTAGATAAAATATTAAAAAATCATAATATACCTTGATAATACAACTAGTAATCACATGACAGGTTATAAAGAAAAATTTATAGAATTAGATATCAAAGTGATAAATACCATACTCTTTAGTGATAATACAATGATGAAGATTAAAGTCAAATGCACACATTTTACTATAAAGAAAGCATGTGCTCATAATATAAGCTTGTCTCTACTAGTTAAATTTTTTCACTACAAAAATATAACATTTTAAGCATTGGTCAAAAATTGAAGAATGGTTTTCAAAATTCTATGAAGGATTATACTCTTTTTTTATGCTAATCTTATTTATCATGACTATAACTAGCAATATGATATTTATGTAAAACTTGAAAACTAAGAATGCTATATGTTTGAGTATTAATGTCAATGAGCTTTAAATGATATAGCATATGAAGAATAAGCATTTGATTATTAATACACTCAAGGTTCTAAGATAGAACAAGATAGTTAGAGTCATTTCAAGTATAGATCATTTTGAATAATTATATTAGGCATAGATGCTTGGAAAGCATTCAAAGAAAAGTTTTAAAAAATAATCATTTTCAAAATCCATCAACCCATACCAACTTATTCATATAGATGTTTGTGGTTCCATCAACCCTCTATGTTTTATGGTTAAAGCTATTGCTTTATTCTCTTTATTGATGATTATAAAAAAAATACGATAAAATTGTGAAGTATAAGATTAAAGGTTTTAATGCATTTAACAATTTTAAATATCTAATTATAAAAGAGTAGTTTCGAAAATAAATCTTTGAGAACTAATAAAAATAGCCAATTTCATTACATTTGAGAGTATTGGTTTTATTACATATGCATGTTGTACAATAACAAAGTTGCAAACTTGAGTATCAAAGTGAGAAGTTTATTTTCTTTGGATATGATGAAAACTCAAAAGGCTATTGAATTATAGTAGAGATGTTAAGCAAAGGAAATACTGTTAATAGTAGAGATGTTAAATTTGATGAAGAATCATCACATGTTTGGAGCTCTTAATTGGATGGATCTTATTATTTCCTCCCATATGTTGGATATAAAGAATAAGAAGGGGTATTTAAAAATTCAAAAATAATTATTCTGTACGAATTTCACCACTTCATTATCTCAAGCTTCATCATCGACATCTTCACCAACAAGTGAGAGACCTTAAGGAAATTGAACAATTGATAAGTCTACATTGAGAAACCAATGAGATATGTGGTTAAAATGCAAGAAAATAAACTATTAAATTTAAAGATGGCGTTATGTCGACCTAAACAAGTGCCAAGAGTTTGAAATAATCGAATCAATCACTATTTCTAAGATAAAGGTTTTACTAAATGCTTACATAGATGCTATTTATAGTTAAAAGGATAGACTCCAAACATCTCATTTGTACCTTAACATTTCTTAAAATATCTAATTAACCCGACATTAATGTGTCTATATAATTAACATAATTGACAATAGACATGTAGTATGGATTGAACCTGATTTGCGTTGTGCGTATTGGTTGATATAGAAGTGTATTTTTATTGCAGGGGGACCCTTATTTGAAAAGGAGGACGTCCATTTTATAGGCAAAATGCTACCGAAATTTCAATAGGATCATTGAGTATAATATGAAATGGCAACTGTTGTCATATATCCCGCTTTCTAATGATAGTATGAACAATTTTGTTGTTGGTTTTTAATGTTGCTCCATCATCAAGATCTACCTTCACGTACTCACGAACAGTGGTATGCGTTTCGATAGAGGTTAGTGATTTGATTTTTTCTACAGTTTTTGGCTTTTGATTTATTTGTTTTAGGTATGAACTAACTTTAATAATGTCAATCCATAATTTGATTGATGTTCTTGTAAATGATGATGAGATTTTCTTTACATGTTATGTGCTTGTTTATGTCAAGGCATGTTTTTTTGAACTTCTATATGTTCAACGAATTAAT
The DNA here is from genome assembly GCA_026284465.1 of Erythroxylum citrifolium. NCBI lineage: Eukaryota > Viridiplantae > Streptophyta > Magnoliopsida > Malpighiales > Erythroxylaceae > Erythroxylum > Erythroxylum citrifolium. The sequence continues at coordinate 49,572,310 of JANKOE010000001.1, read as the reverse complement.
TAAAATAGGTATTCATAAACATATTCATATGTTTATTAATACTTATTTGGCAATAGTTTGATATTTAATATCCATTAAATATGAAATTGTGATCAATCATTATTGCGTGACATGTTTTGTTATATGTGGCTATCATAACAGACTTTCTTTAAATGCACTAGGTTAAACGAACAGTTCTCCGCATATGAGTTTTTGGGATAGATCTTGGATGTATAGACGATTACATCGTGATGGTTTCATTAATCCTGAATTTGTTGAGGGAGTTGATGCGTTTATTCAATATGCATCCTCCCAACCTGCATATATGCATGGGTCTAAGATCAGATGTCTATGTAAGAGGTGCAAACACAAATGCTTCCTTACTATTGATGAAGTTAATTTGAATTTGTTGAGAAAAGGGTTTGTCCCCAATTATTTTGAGTGGACACGACATGGGGAACCGTTGATTTCTAGCACCTCCAGGGAAAATGAAGCATAATCGTCTGTCAACTTAAATGAGTATAATGGGGAGGTTGGAGTTAGAAGAAATGATGTCGATGGAGCGGAGAACTCGGAAAGACAAATGGTTTTCGATGGGGTCAGTTATACATTTGAGATAAATAGGACAAATGTTGAAGAAGAATCTAATCCACAAGCAAAAGCATTTTTTGACTTATTATAGTCAGCTGACCGAGAATTGTGGCCAAATTGTGAGACAATGATCCAATTGTCTTCAATTGCTCGCCTAATGAACATAAAGATCGAAGGGCATATTTCGGATCGTAGTTTTGATAAAATTCTGCAGTGGTATAATAAGTCATTGCCTGCTGATCATACAATGGTTGATAGTTTCTACAATATGAAGAAACTGATAAGGGGTCTTGGTTTGCTTGTACAGAAGATTAATTATTGTCGGTTGGGATGTATGTTGTATTGGGGAGATTGTGCGAACTTAGAAGAGTGTAAATTTTGTGGACAACCTCGGATTAAGCCAAGAAAGCATTCTATGAAATAGAAATTAGTTTTTTGGAAGCGGATGTATTGTTTCCCGCTTACTCTGAGACTGCAAAGACTTTATGCTTATTATGTGACTGCATCCCACATGTGTTGGAACCCATTACCGGATATCCAACCTCTTACGAAAAACCAAACTAAACAATTCTTTTCTCATAAAATTTTTCTTAAATTCTTCAAATTTTCTTAAATTCATAATTTTCTCACCAATTTCTTTCTCATTTAAAATCATTTTAATATTTCTAATTTTCATCGAGAGTTCAGGGTCCAACAACATGAGATGGCTTGCTGAACATGAACACGAAGATGGAGTAATAAGCCATCCATCAGATGCATTAGCATGGAAACATTTCAATGACACCCATCCTGAATTTGCAGTGGAAAGTTGAAATGTTCGGTTGGGATTGTCGACGGATGGATTCTAACCTTTTGGTCAATCCGAGCAGCAATATTCTTCATGGCCAATTATAATTACTCCTTACAATTTGCCTCCTTGGATGTGTATGAAAGAGGCATATATGTTCTTGACAGTGATTGTGCCAGGGCCAATAAATCTGAAGCAAAAACTTGATGTGTTCTTACAACCATTGATATCTGAAATGCAGTAGCTTTGGGAATCTGGTGTTCAAACATATGATATTTCACTGAAATAGAAATTTGTGATGAGAGCGGCTTTGATGTGGACCATTAGTGACTTTCTGACCCTTACCATGTTATATGGATGGAGCACAACAGGGAAATTGGCTTGTCCTTATTGTGGCAATGACTCTGATGCATTTTATCTTCCAAACGGAGGGAAAATATGTTGGTTTGACAATCACATAAAATTTCTTCCGTCTGATCATTCGTTTAGGCACAATAACATAAGTTCATTAAAAATAGGATGGTCAACATACCTCCTCCTCCTCTTAAAGCTGGTGAAGAAATTTTGCAGGAGATTGAGGAATTAGGCTTGCTGAAAGTAACAGAATTAGAAGCCGATGAAGTTAATACAAGCATAAGTCAAAACTTTGGTTGGCGAAAACGAAGCATATTTTGGGATTTGCCATATTAGAAAACAAATTTTGTACGTCATAATCTAGATGTGATGCACATTGAGAAAAACATATTTGAAAACTTGTTCAATGCCATTACGAACATTAAAGGGAAGACAAAAGACAATGCAAAATCTAGAGCTAATTTGTAACTTTTTTGTAGAAGAAATTAGTTGCATAAAGATTTTCGAACCGGTAAATATCCAAAAGCATGTTACACTTTGGATCTCCTCATTCAGTCAGGAGCAGGATCGTCATTCTGATCGAGGAGAACCCACATTTTTTAGGGAAGAAAATTTGCTTGTCACGAGTTGGATTTGAATCAGCACTTCTGGGCTGAAAAAACATACCCAGCAAACTACCTTTTATTCGAACGGGTTTGTTGTGTGAATGGTTGAGAAGTCTAAAGTTTCCTGATGGTTATGTTTCAAACTTGGCTAGGTGTGTGGATCTAAGGAAGTAAAAATTATTTGGGATGAAAAGTCATGATTGTCATGTATTTATGCAAAGACTAATTCCAATTGCATTTCGAGAGTTGCTACCTGCTAAGGTATTGGAAGCTATAACAGAATTAAGCTTGTTTTTCAAAAGCTTAACATCAGCTGAAATCAAGTTGGATGAATGGAAAAACTGGAAACTGAAATTCCAGTTATTTTGTGTAAGTTAGAAGGGATTTTTCCTTCAAGCTTCTTTGACTGTATGGAGCATCTTCCTGTGCATTTAACACACGAGGCAAAGTTAGCCGGTCCAGTTCAATATCGATGGATGTATCCATTTGAGAGGTAACTGAACAAATATTATTGCAATAACCATTTTGACATGCTTTATATACTTAATTAAACTAACCTTTTACTCTAATATAGGTATTTACATCACCTGAAAAAATGTTAAAAACAAAGCTAGAGTTGAAGGCTCCATATGTAATGCTTACTTGGTGGAAGAGGCTAGTATATTTTGTGGACATTATTTTGAGCCGCATGTGCACACAAGAGCAAGAAAAGTTCCTTGTAATGATGATGGGGGAGGAACGAGTGGTGCAGATGGAAACTTGCCCATTTTTACTTATTCTGGAAAAACATATGGACGTGCGATAAGAAGAATGTTAACAGAGGAAGAAATTGAGGCTGCACATGGTTACATTTTGTTGAACTGTGAAGAGGTTCTTCCATGCGTTCAGTAAGTTGAACATAAATATTTCTGTATGATACATTGTGTGTTGTTCCTCACAGAAAATTGTCGTTATGTATTTAGATTATACGAGACATTGTTACGTGAGATAATGCCAGGCATCACACAAGATGATATTAATAAAGAAGTTGGAAAACACTTTCCTCGATGGTTCGAGAGATTTGTAAGTTGTCACTTACAACTCTTCTTAATTATAGTTCATAACCATATTTACGTGTCCTCATGTCACTTTAATCAATGCTATGATACATTAATTTATGTAGGCCTTGGAAAACCAATAGAGAACAGTGCATTTGTGATCTTGCGAAGGGTCCTCTGCAAACTGTTTAATCCTATCCAGTGTATTTCGTGAACGGATACAAATATCATACAAAATGTTGGGACCTGATCTCGGGACCGGACCCTAACCAAAAAACGGAAACGAAAACAGCAACAAATTGAAAATAAAATACAAATACAAATTTTCAAAGGAACGGATCGAAAATAAAATACAAATCGAATCGGAGGTCATAAATCGGAAACACAATCACGAATCCGAAAGCGAATCGAAGGGCTCGAATCCTAAACTCGAAAGCAAAATCGAAGGAAACGAAAGCGAAACAAATATCCTACATCCGCGATTCAAAAACTTTTAGACAAACGTCATGTTGCGTTGGAAACCCTAAGACTAAACCAATCCAAATCTGGTATAATTTTTTTTCATTCTTATTCATCTCTATTCAATCTCATACAAAATACTTCAATATCCCATAAGTAAATTCATCCTCATGTAAAACTCAAATCGTAAAAATCTTCTTATTCTTTCATACATATCTCTTAACTCATTAATTTAGTCAAATTCCTATTATTTCATTTTCCATAAAAACTCACACATGACCAGAATACAACCCAGCCCCGCCCAATTTAACAAAAATTGGGCAGCATAACGGTTGTATTCTAAGAAACCCAAAACCTGCAAAGGGTTCAAAATACACTTCTATATAATCACATCTAACCATACTTGTTGGGACCCGATTTCGAGACCGGACCCCAACTGGAGAAAAACAGAAAACGAAGCGAAACAAGGAAAGCGAAGGATCTCGAATCGGAATACAAATCGACTCAAATATTGAAGTCATCAAAACTAAACAATTCTTTTCTCATAAATTTTTCTTAAATTCATCAAATTTTCTTAAATTCATAATTTTCTCACCAATTTCTCTCATTTAAATTCATTTTAATATTTCTAATTTTCACCGAAAGTTCGGGGTCCAACATACTGAGCTTTGGTTAACTTCATCATGTAATCCGGATGGTTTTCATCTTTAAAACTTGGGGGTTTCTTAACAAATACGTCTTCATTAATGTAATCATTTAATAATACACTTTTAACATCCATTCAGAACAACTTGAAGTTTCTACCGTATGCAAAGGCAAGTAAAATTCTATTCGATTCTAATCTAGCAATAGGTGTATAAGTTTCATCAAAATTAATACCTTCCTATTGATTGTCACCTTGAGCTACGAGTTTAGCTTTGTTTCTTACCACCTTACCATTTTCATCAAGTTTGTTTCGAAATACTCACTGAGTCCCAATGATTGACTTGTTTTGAGGACGAGGTACTAGATTCTAGATTTTGTTTTTATCAAATTGATTCAGTTCGTCTTTTATGGCTGAAACCTAGTTTTCGTCAATAAGGGCCTCTTCAGCTGTCTTTGGTTATATTTGTGAGATGAGAGCAACATAGTTGTTCTTGAATGATGATTTTATTCTTATCCTTTCAAAAAGATCTCTCAGAATATATTGATATGTATCAAAACCTCTCCATTCTCTTGGTGTTTTTCGTTATAAAGGCTCCTACTGAGATGAAGGAGTCTGCTCTATTTTAACTTCAGAGGGGCCTTCTTGATTTTGTAATTTTGAAGGTATTATAGGTGTAGTTTAATTCACTAATGTATAATTAGTACCAATGAATGCTCTTCATCATCTGAGTCAATTGCTATTGTTGAAGGTAGTGCTTCATCAAATATCACATTTATCGATTCTTCTATCTTCTTTGTTCTTTTATTATATACTCTGAATCCTTTACTAGTAGTACTGTAGCCTAAGAAGATAGCTTCATCTGATATCGCATCAAACTTTCTAAAGTTGTCTTTTCTATTATTTAGAACGAAACACTTGCAGCCAAATGCTCGAAAGTAAGCAACATTTGGTTTTCTTTCTTTCCACAGCTCATAAGGGATCTTTTTCAGAATAGGTCTTATGAGACATTTGTTAAGTACATAACATGCTATGGATACTGCTTTTGCCCAGCATCCATGATGTAGTCCACTTTCACACAGTATGGTCCTAGCCATATCAACCAAAGTTATGTTTTTTCTCTCTTTAACTTCATTTTGCTAAAGTGTCCTTGGACAAAAGAAGTTGTGATACCATTGTTGTCACATAATTCTTCAAACTTTCTGCTATCAAATTTTCCTTTATGATTGCTCTAAATTGAAGTGATGTAATACTCTTTTTCTATCTGAATTTTTTTACAAAACTTCTCAAACACTTCAAAAGCATCATTCTTATTTGATAAGAAATAAACTTATATAAATATGGAGTAATCATCTACTAGAACAAAACTACAATGTTTACCGCCAAAACTTTGAGCCCTAGTGGGACCAAATAAATCCATGTGCACAAGGTCAAGTGGTTAACTAGTAGACACAATATTTTTAGAAGGAAAGCTGCTTCCGACTTATTTACCATTTAAACAAGCCTCACAAACATGATTGCTTTCAAACTTTAAGGTCGGTAGTCCTCTTACAAACTCGTTTTGGACAATTTTGATAGAATGCCCATGCTATATAAACGAATCATTTTCTAGAGAGACAAAGCGCTTAACACTTTGTGAGGACATGTCTTTCGGTTGAGCATATTATATATTCTGATTTATAGGACCAACAAACACAATATTATCAATAGGAATATCAACAATTTCACAATGACACACATAGAAAATGACTTTGCAACCTTTTTCACATAGCTAACTCACACTCAACAGGTTATGTTTCTAACCATCAACAAAGAAAATGTTATCAATAGAGGTAAAGTCAGAATCACTAATTTTACCAATTTTGGTTATTTTCGCTTTATTTTTGCCTACAAAGACAGCGTTACACTTGTCCTTTCTTTCAATGTAGTTGAAGTGGATATTTCACCTGTCATGTGTCTTAAACAACCACTATCAACTATCTATTGATTCTCTATTGGACCCCGCTTCCGGAGCCCAACATTCGGAGCCATAAACTGAAACAATCTTATTACAATTTTTTTAAACAATTAAAGCGTATGTGAAAAAAATTGATAATCAAATCGGCCCGATTTATTTAAAACACTTTCATTCACAAAGTTGCAATCATTAGTGAATACATCAAAGTTT
>JANKOE010000001.1:49495359-49505390 GCA_026284465.1 Erythroxylum citrifolium | reverse complement strand
TAATTAACCTAATTCAAGTTAGTAAAACTAATTAAGAAGTGAAATCAATTGCAAATACTAAGATATATAATATTCATACCCTTATAATTTTTATTAAAGTTGTGTCCTCATAAGTCATTTTACACATAAACAGCTAATACTAAACAGCTAATTTTATCAAACGTCAAATGACAAACAGCTAATGCAATCAGCTAGTCAAATCAGCTAATAGAATCAGCTATCAGCTATCAGCTAACAGCTAATACAATCAGCTGTTTGCCAAACAAGGCCAGTATAGCTAAAAGAAATGAACCTTTTTCCCAGATCCTCCGTCATTCCTTTGAAATAGCAGTTTCTGACTCTGAAGAATAATCATGCCTGCAAAACATTATGAACAATAATCAGAATTTTTCTCCAATTCTGCTCATAAAAATTGTTACATGCTTTTTTTTTTTAAAGAAAGGAAAAGTATAAATTAGCACGGAACAAAAACTTCAAATATATCCTCTAGAAAGATAAAATGACATCCTATAGGTGGATTTACAAAATAAAGTGACAAAAGCGTCCGATCGGCCCAACCCGAAACAGCTTGTGCAAAACAGTATCGTTTTATCTCAAACTCGCGAGGGTCAGACTCGACCCGATTTACTATCATCCCCAATTAATTCAACTTACCTTACTTTGCGTGCGAGTTGGTAAATGCCTGTACCAGCCATTGAAAGATTTACACTAAACAGATTCCAGTTTCTCTGTGGTCCAAGGTGAATGATGAAGATGATCAAATTAGAAGGAAAAAACATGAAGAATATCAAATCCAGACCACAATTGCTTCACGCAGAGCACAGTTTTCGCATTTACTCACCGGTGTGATTACCATGCCATATCGTGTCCATATAAGTCCAGTACATGCAACCACTGCACATCATGAAAATGAGAGAGTTCTGAAACAAATAATCTTCATACAGGGACGGAGCCAGACTCAACTTTAAGGGCCATATACATAGCTCCGTCCCTGTCTTCATAGCTCTAAATTCCGGCGACCAACTGGATTTCCCAGCGATCGCACTATAACCCGTAATCCGCAATTTAAAACTTTCCAATCTGATATACAATAAGAATTAGCAGGCTAATCGAAGAACACATACCAATCTGCTGAGGATATGAAATTTTCTCCGGTGGTTTAGCAGAGTCTGCAATATTAGCAATGCTTATTCCCCATTTAAAGGTCGGTGCCCAGAAATGAACTGCAGAGAACAGTTGCAGTAGCCATTTTTAGCCATTAATAATTAAGAAAGTGGTTTTATTAGTTCTTCATCCAATAATTTGTAGCTTTAACGATCAAGTAGAGACATCTCAAGTTCCAGTAAAAAGAAGTGAAAAGAAAAACCATAAAAAACTAGAGTTTATTGAAATACAAGATCAAAAGGCAAGTTTCAGAGATAAAAGAAATGAATTATTTTCCCAGATCCTCCATCGATCGTCTGAATCTATAAATCTAATGTTATTAACAAAAAAAAAAAGTCAAAGACTCAAGCTTTACACAAAAACAGATCTGCCCAGAAGGAGATTATCAGCAAAATGGATCAAATTCACAGATTAAAGCATAGAACAAAGTTGTAATCAACAAGAAAGAAGAAGAAAAGGGAACAAGTAAGAAGCCATAGATTGGAGTGGAGATGGCAAGGAGACAAAATCATAATATGTTTCGTTCCACATGTGTCGGAGCTAACAAACATAAAAGGGGTAGACAACATTAACTGGTTTTGGGTCCAGCAGGATGATTCCAAAAAGCTTGGAGCTTGGAAGTCGCCATATTGTTTCTCTGTTTGATCAACCCTCTTTGTTGTTCATCTGTTTGACCAAAATCCAACAACCCGGGTTCTAATCAGACACAGTGAATAAAAGATGGTACAGAATCTTGACGATCATCACCAATAGCATCACGCCACGTACCAGCACCAATTCTCGTTGACTTCACCATTCCCACCTCTTGGTAAACAGTAACTGGAAAAAGATTTTACGACTTGCTGCTCACAAAAACTAATATTTTAATGAAATTAAATTCATAAATAAACGTATCACTATAATTATTTTTTTAATAATAATGAATTAATAACCACTAAATAAACTAAAATTTAATAATAATTATAAACCCAAAGAAAATCAACTAGATTTGATGTTGTTCAAGTAAATATTTTATTATTTTCTCTTTGAATAATTTTTAAGTTTGTAATTAAATTTAAGTTTAATTTAATAAATTTAAGCTCAAATTTGAGTTTTATTATAATAAAATGCTTAAATTTTGGGTTCATATTTTATTAAATATTATTTGATTTATTAATTTTGATCAAATTATATTAAATTCAATTAAGATTTTTTATTATTAATCAATTCTAAAAATTTTATTAATTTGAAATTGGATTTCAAACAAATCTAAATAACTGAACCTAAATTGGAGATCTATTTAATTAAGTTCAATTAGATCATAATGTTAAGAATTCGCTAAATTTTAATAAAAATAAATATATTTGAAACTTATAAATGAAATAAATAAAATACTTCTTTGCTCTATCCATATAATAAGCTTGGAACCTAATCGATGACCCGAAGCTCTAGTCTCCAGTCCGACCCTAATCAAACTCAAAATAAATATATTTTAATTTTTAAAAATAAAAGCTACAATTTTATTCAAAACGTCTTTTCATTTAAAAATTTGCCAACGCTATCAGCCCATCACTACGACAGAAGGGACTCATCGTGAATGGTCATTAGCGATGATTTGTATTTGTCGTCGAAAACGTTACCAAATCTGCTTAGCAGAAATTTACAAGTGACGTTTTTTCCTAAATGTCGCTAATATTTTTTCTCATATGCTTTATTTTTGTAGCAAAAAAGTACAGGGAATGTTTTGAAAATTGACGCCAATACGTTTTTTTGCTACGCTTACTTTTCCTAGCTAAAGATAATTAGCTACGGTTTTAAAAACATAGCTAAAAGATTTTAGCCGCATTTCTAAAAACGTAAAGTTTTTAGTAACTTTTTTAAATCGTAACTAAATGTTTCTAGCTACGTTTTGTAACATATAGTCAAGTTTTTATTATACATTTTACCTAAATGTTATATCATGTTAATTATAATTATTTGTGATATTTTTAACCCATATTATTTTATATGATATTTATTTTTTAATTTATTACCCAAAAATATAATGCAAAAATAATTGAAAATTTGAAGCGTTGTGTATAAAAAATAAAGTATTATTAAATTTGATCGTGTACAAGATTTTAATTACAACTTCATAAATACTTATATACAAAATAAAAAATATAAAAATTAGTTTAATCACTCAGACTCGCTTTCATCTTCACTTTTTAGATAATCTGAGCCAACTAATTTTCTTATGTACTTTCCATACTTGGCTAACTTTTTTTTAAGCAACTTGTGTTCCTTTTTAATACGTTGAATGTATGCTGGTCTTGATGATGATGGATCAGTTAGCTTAGGGTCAAACCCAAACCCTTTGATGTATCCGGATCGTGTACCAAACACTTTGTCGCAAATGTCATCTACATTTGGCTCATTTCTATCAGATATTCATATTGATGCTAGCAACAACTCCTGCATCGTATTGTAAAATTTAAAAAACAAAATCAATATTCAATTCAGTTATTATTAGTTAGTGCTACATAAATAAATAAACTTAAATTTTAAACAAATTTTTATACTTAAATAGTTATTGTGCACTTCTTCCGACATCCACCCTTTACCTTCCTTATAGCGTATCAATTTGCAGAGTGTGATCATATCACACTCTTCTCCATATAGTTCCTTCTAACTTTGTTTTATAAAAAAAAATACAAAACATAATAAATAATATTGTGTTTACTGATATAATTATAACTTGTAAACAAAAAACTTACATATGCATTTCGCAAGACAACAAATGATTTAGAGCCTTGGTTGTAAGGAGTTTTAATTTTTTCTTTGTTTACCTTGGCTTTGTCACATTATTCCTAAATAAAGCAAAGAAATGGTAATTAAATAGTGTAATGAAATTAATAGAAGCAAATGTAAAAAGAAAGAAAAATAAACCTAAACGTTAGGAGAGGCCCAATAATCACACAAACTGCTCCAATTTTCTAAAGACATCCATTCAGGAACATGTCTCCTTGCCTCCTCATCTGAAGGAAAAGATTTGTAATATTGATACGGTCAACAACGATAATCCCTGGTCTTTTGTTTCACAGTGAAGTCACATAGCTTCAAACATCAAGGTTGTTGAGATTGATGATATTCGGTTTCATCTATAAACAATAAGTAAAAATGAAATTAAGCTTAAAATAAGTAAAACAATATTGTATATAATTAAATAAATTGAAAATTTACCAAAACTTTATCCTAAGCATTCAGCAAGTTGTCTTCCTTCAACTGCTTGGAATGCTTTAGGCAAGGCAATTCAGTTCTAGCAATTGCCCCCAACTCACTAGACAAGTTTGCTTATTGAATCTTGTTTAGAGGATGACCTTATGAGGTATCAATATGTACAGACAACTTTCTATCTATTGCAACATTCATTCGTTACAACTCACAACCTTTAGTTATACCTCTACCTGTTTTTCTGTCATTGATATTAGAACCTGACAACAAATGAATAATGATAAGAAAATACACATTAAACATGTAAAAATATATTTGAGCATGAGTCTATTTTTAGGTGTTAAAGATTAACAAACTTGCAGATCCCTCTGTACTAGTTGAGGCAGATGGAGGTTATTATTGACTGACATTATTGCTAGATGAAGTCGATTATTGTTGTTGGCTAGGATTTGATTGATTTGGTTGGTGTAGGGGAGGACCAATTTCGATACTTACCACCTTCTTCACTTTGTTGCTACCAGGTGCCATTATTAGATATCTATAACTCAAACATCAACAATCTGCATAAACATAATTCAAACATCATCAATATGCATTAAAATAACTCAAATGTCAACAATATGCATTAACATAACTTAAACATCAACAATACACATTAACATAAATGTTAACAACATTACGTTTCAAACAATATAAACGACACTTTTAGTACCTCAAGATCAAGATCTTCAAAATCATCATCATTAATTACATTATGATTCAACTCTTTATCATTATCATATTCAGCCAAAGTATCACCATTTTCATATAATTCATCCTCAATATAGTCTTCATCTATTTCTACGACAAGATTGTCTTGTACTTGATTTTCTTCTAGTATATTGGGATCAACATCTCTCTTATAGAATGATAATATATCTGCATCTTCTATTTGTAGGGCTTTATTATTCAGCTCTGATCCAATCTCTTAATATAATTCATCACCATCTTTACTCATTAAAATATTTTCCCTTTCAAAAAAATCGAAGAGATTTTATTGTTGAAACTTTCCAATTGCTGCCCAATACAGAGTCGTTGAGGTAGAATACCTGCTTCACTTGAATTACAAGGAAAAAAGGCCCATCATCAAGATTAAACTATTTGCAGTTAAATAGAACAACCTTTTTATCCTTGATGTACTGTAACTTTATTATTTCTGAGATGACACTGTAGAAGGCAATAAAATCGTCGTCATAACATCCCTCGATAACAACCCCATAATTTTAGCTTTTAAGTCGACTATCTCGATCTTGTTATGAAATCTACCTACATTAACAATGCAACTTGTATATATTTTGGCACATATATGAGGCCCACATTCCAAAGCATATAATGTTGTTTTCGCCTATTACATGTTACAGTTATGTAATTGTATCATCTGTAAAATAAAATATAATTAGAAGTTAATCTAACATACAAATAGCCATAAGTTCATAATATTCCATCAATAACTTACTCGAGTCCTAAACCATGTAGGAACTTAATCTTATGTCTTTTTTCAAAATTAACAATCCCTTTGCTTCGAATCGAATCTTTGTACTCTCTATTTAAAAAATAAATAGAGATCAAGAAATATAAATTGAACCAAAAAATTTAAATATGAAATAATGAATTAGAAATCATATACATACTCTATACATATATTGACTTTCTCACAATTGTTCAAAATATACCAATGGCCAATTTTGAGTTCGTCTTTAGTTAACTCCACATATTTTTTGACACCAAATGGCCTTACTTTTTGGGAGAAAACTGATAAGCCACCATCTTAATCAAAACCAAAGTTACGTTCTTGTCTATTAAATCTTGTCTCTGTGTCATTTAAGTACATCAAACAAAATGTCAAACATTCATTCGCTATACAAGCCTCTGCAATTGGCCCTTCAAGTCAAGCTCTCTTACTTATATGATAGTTGATAAACCACATCATCACCAGACAACTATAAAGGAGCTTCACCCAGTTATACTTTTCCATTAAACAATTTGCTTCTTTGCCTTCTATACCCATGTTCTAAGTAACGATGATGTCTCGTATAACATATTTTACTTCGTAACCTCATTTAATGAGTTTGAGGGTTACACATAGGATAGAACATATACCCTTTAATACTCCATCCGAACAAATTCTCATAAGCTGGAAAATCATTTATAGTCTACAAAACATTCGCATGCATTATAAATGTTTCACCTTCAAACATCATAAGTTTCTAATCCAACCTCCTAGAGATGGTTTAAGTCATCAATTAGTGTTTGCATGTATACATCGATATCCTTACCAGTAGCAATGGCTCCTGAAATAAGTAAAGACAATAACATAAAAGGCTCTTTCATATACTTCCATGAAGGTATATTGTATGGCACTAAAATTATCGGCGATATGCTATAAAAAATACTCATATTATCGAATTGATTATATCCATCTAAGGCTAAACCAAGTCGAACACTATGACATTTCTCTGCAAACCATGGAAACTTTCACCAAAGTTATCATCAATGTGTTTCTCTTTATGCTACCTCATATCTATGGCTATTTTTGTTGACATAAAAAGCCTCTATAGTTGTGATTTAATAGGGAAGTATCTCAAGATTTTTTGCAGTATATTTTTCCCTTTCCTATCATCCACTCGCCACCTTGATGTACCATAAATGGGACATTCTTTAAGATCTTTACTATCTTTCCAAAATATAACACAATAATACTTACAAGCATGTATTGATATATGTACTAATCCAAAGTCCCTTAACAATTTCTTTGCTTCATGGTAACATTTCGGCAATTTGTGTCCAATAGGCAATGAATCATTGAGCAAGTCAATTAACATGTCAAAATATTTGTTACTCCATTTATTATAAACTTTCAAATGCAACAACTTGATAACAAAAGACAACTGTGAGAATTTCGAGCAGCCTGGATATAATTCTTCTTAAACAACTTTCAATAACTTCCCAAAATTATCTTCTATAATACTACCAATTATGTTAGGCCAGTTTCATTCATAGTCTCCATAAAATTCCTATAATCCTCAAACATCTCATCAATCCCATCATCACCATCGTCATTAATATCACAATCTTCTACAACATTATTGTTACTATCATCAATAGTTATATCAACAATTCTACTACAACTTGCTTTTAAACTTTTGGCATGATAAATCCATGAAGTATATTCATTGGTACATTATTTCATGAGCTGATATAAGATCTCCTAAGCTTACAAATGGAGGTTTATAAGGATAGTTTTGGTGATTTTGGGATGCTCATTGCTATTCATCGAAGAAAAAAACTTAATCTAGGTTTTTCCACTTTTGTTACTTGTTGAAAATTAATTATCATTTTATTTTGTATATAATATTACTTTTCTTATCTTACAGTTACTTGGTGGGACGAATTCGTGACTGGTGTTCTAGAATTGTAAAGATTTACAATTTGAATTATGAGTCAATGTTATGCGCTACAATATGAGTGCAACAGGGTGTGCCAAAAAAGGTATATTATTACCATCGTTAAGTTGAATATAATTTCTTAATAATTTAATTTTATTTATTTGCTAGGATTCTTAATAGAACAATAGCTCTATAGATCCAATTGACCTTGATTATATTGATCTTTTGATGGATTAGGTTTATGAGGAACCAAGTTTGATAGATAAGAGTAACTTGGAAGATAATCTTAAATGGGAAAGTATTGACATGCCATTTGGGACAATGAATTTGAATGATGATGATATTGAAGCTTCTTTCAATGATAAGAATTTTGTACCGAATGAGAATTGAAGTTAATGCGATTTGAGCAGATATTCGATTAAATGAAGTTTAAGGTTTTTATTTCTTCTCGTCTTTTAATTCCACTTATTGATGTATATATTAAATTCTATGTATGCAATATAATTATAATTGTAAGTGTTTTTGTTTCAAGTTTTACTTCTAATTAGTTGTTTCCTTGACACGAATTCTTGTTGTAGATTGTAATATTTAAAAAGTTTTGGATATTTATTATTCTTTTTATTTGATATTTTGTCATAATATTATTTACTATATGATAATATTGTAACATTTTAAGTAATTTGTATTGTCCTTAATTTTGTATTAATTGTAATGTCTTTTTATATTAATTGTAATTATTATTTATTTGTTAAATACGTGAAAAGTAATATTAACATAAATTAATATATTTTTATTATTTCAAATTTTTATTATTATGATTTATGAAGGCATAATTGATTTAAATTATAAATTGTACGGTACAGTATATTGAATGATTATTTTGCAATTTAACAAATAAGGATTATTTTATAAATTTAAAAAATTACTTGAGAAGATATCTTGTATTGACCGATACCAGTACAATAGCGTACTGAAACTTAATTCAACACTAATACCGGTATGGTATTTATAACATTTCTTAATGAAAGCATGACTTGAAGAAAAAAAATCTAAAAGCTTTTTATGAGAAAGATTAAGGGTTTTTTTAATTTCAGTAACTCAAATTTAATTAAACTTTTATTATTTTATTTAAACAATCCCAATCCAATTAAATTTTTCATATCAAAGTCGAACTTATTTAAAAAAATCTATATCTCTTTAAAATGCTAAGAAACCCTTCATTAAACTTCATGGCACAAGAATATACATATATTTTCATAACTTAAAAAATGAAATGGTCTAAAATTCAATATCAAATATAAAAAAATCTAGTTAATTTTGGGAACAGGTCTGAAGAATGATCATGCCTGCAAACACATTGCGAACAACAATGAGAATTTTCCTCCAATTCTGCTCATAAAAATTGTTACATAATCTTTTGATTAAATATTCAATTATTTATATTTTATAAGAATGACAAAAGAGTCCGACCGGCTCAACCCGAAACAGTTTGTGTAAAATAATATTGTTTATTCTCAATTGCGTTCAAATCAAGCCCGACCCGATTTATTGTCATTTATATATTAGATATAAGAAAATATAGCTAATTTTGAGCAATTATTACTTTGAAACGGCAAATAATGGCCTTGTTTGGTAAAGAGCTTATCAGCTCTTTTTTAGCTGGTCAACTCACTTTAGCTTGTTGACTTTAAGAAAAAGCTTATAAGTTTGTTTGGTAAATAGCTGATTGGGTTGGCTAATTCAACCCAATCAGCTATTTTTCAACCAGCTCCTTTTAGGAGCGTTTCACCCCATCAGCCGATATTTTTTCGGCCTTCTCTCCATTCTGCCCTCGCTCCACTTGACTCTCTCGCGTCTCATTTTCTCCGGACTCTTCCCCCTTCTCTTTCGCTACTCTTGTTTTCTCTCACTCTCTCTCTCTCTCTCTCTCGCTCTCGCTGTCTTAAACATCGAGGTTTTGTTTCACCAAGTCCGCCATGGCGGACCCGTACCCAGGTCAAAATTTCTCAAAGAGATCGATTCCTTGATCCAAAAACTAAGAAAAGTTCAAACCTTTAATAAAGAAAGCCACAAAGAAATAGGGAGAGACGAGTTACAGTTCTTGATTGGCGGTGACAATTGAAGGGCAACAACAAAAGAGAAAATGTGAAGAAATGAGCCGGAAATGCGGTTGTCAACAAGGATGAGTAATCATGAGAACTTTTGTGTGACTTGAAGTTGGATTAAGGGAGAGAGAGATCTGAGGTTTTG
>JANKOE010000001.1:49457599-49469581 GCA_026284465.1 Erythroxylum citrifolium | reverse complement strand
AACTATTTATAGGATACAGAGTGAAGATCAAATCCCCATAGATGAGGGATTGATGCAATCAAATTCAAATACAAAAAGAGATTATACAATCAGAAAATATTTTTAGATAAGATACAGGAGCAGATTACAGATATTACAGATCTTCCTTAATACGTATTTCCTCTTGGTTCACCGTCAAAGAAGCGTCGTGTCCTGTGTTGGTACTATTCTTCTTTTCTATTTTTAAGAACCCTCCTTGTTGTGCTATATGTCTCTGCTATGTTTGGGAGTTTATGTGGGTGGTTTTATATTTTGCTTATGGTGTATGGGTTTTGTTTGTGTTTGTGTTTAGAAGATGGTAAATTGTGTTTCTGTTTTGGTTGTGTATGGGTTGACGTTTTTTCCCATCTTCCATGCTTCTTTGAGGAAAGCCTGCTAACTGTTTGATGAAAGGTTTGTTGAAGTATTTAACTTTTGTAAATGATGTTTATGCATACTTCATTCTATTTTCAACATTTAGCTGGTTGTCTTCTCTTATCTCTCTCTCTCTCTCAACATTCTCCAGGTAAGCTTCTTCTTCTCTTATCTTTTCCGTGAATTTGTTATTATGTATGTAACTTAAGCTCTTATGTTATGTGTTCAATATACAAAAACTTTTCCTAAGTATTCGTCGATAGGATCAAGTGCATCGAGAACAAGAGAATTGGTTCAAGTCTAATGTTGGACTTAAGCTTCATTGTTTTTATCATCATAAATAGCAAGTTGCTAAGGTGAATGTCATTTCTAGAATCAATTAAAAGGAATGACCTTTTCTTTTTGTTGCTAGGATTTGTATGGTAAAGTTCCATTCAATTTTGGATCAGTTCCATTCAATTTTGGATTAGTTCATTCTTGAGAATTTATGAGATTTGATTACCAAAAGAATTTAATTAAACATAATGAATTTAATGATAAATTGACTTTTTAGAATAAAACTGTTAACATTAATTCATCACGGAACATCGACATGACGACTAGTTTCCAATGGAAGAAACGAGGTCCATTGGGAGGAATAGGACAAAATTCTCCCTAATCAAGAATAAATTGAGGCACAATAAATCTCCTCATCAAACACTAATCACCCCTTGCATTCCATGGCTGATCTTCTTCAAGGTTTTTAATATCATTCAAATTACCTCTCTTTATTTATTATCTATGTCTCATTTTATGTTCGGAAGCTATCAAAGATGAACGTTTGATTGTATAGACTATGTATTGTGTAAAGCTTCCTCAAATCTTCAAAAGAACATAGATGAAAATGGAGGCAATGGAAATGTTTCAATGGTAGGTACAGAATTAGGGAGATCGATTGTGTTGAAACAGTTATCGATTCCAAAAACTATGTATTTTCAATCAAGTATGCATGTGTTAGAATTTGGGTTCCTTATACTGTTTGACTTAATTAGCTATTTAAGTTTTATACTATTCGTTTCTTAGGTGAAACGCATCGTACATATAGCTCATCTAATTCAGTGATCCATACTGCATCTGGAGATTCGTTCATTGCATCTTCTACTGGTTTAGTTAAACCCAAGAAGTTGTTAGAATAGGATGTCAGTAAACCAACACCTGAGGAAAGATCTTTGACTGTTTCAATTGATGTCTTCAAACGTGCAAGGACCCTTCTTAGGAATCCAAAGATAGGGAACTCCTTTATCTTTTCTACCGAGTCTCATATTACTTGAAATCTAGAAAAATAATTATTTCTGTTCCTTTTTTATAAAATCAACGTGAAACTTTATTTATTATTTTATCTGTAAGAATTGTTAAACTTTTAATAAAATTTTGTGTTACTTATTATATATCATTATATTATATTGCTTACCATATTTCAATATCTATATGTATTATTATTTTATTGTTAATAAATATTAATGATTAAGAATAGTAGTCAACTTAATTTTATAATATTTTGATCTTATTAACATCAAAATTTAGGTATGTTTATCTTTTTATATCCAAAAAATATTTACTTTTCAAAATTTAAACTATCTACCATGTGTTTTTCAACAATATGTTAAAAAATTTGAAAACATTTTACAACTTTTAGAAGTTCCATTCTATTTTTCTGAAATATTTGTATGAACAGAGGTGTATTATGTATAATAGGCATCATTAAAGAATCATTTATGTATAAATCTATAGATATAAACAAATTTATAGAGTCTAAATGTATTAGCTTAAAATTATAATTATTTTCACCTTTGGCCACAATTTAAAAAATTTGTCACCAAAAATCTAGCTTTTTGCGACGATTCACATAAATCATCTCTAAAGACATGCCTTTAGTGACGATTCTGCAAAACGTCGCAAATAGCTAGACTATTAACGACAAATTTTGAAATCGTTGCCAAAAGCTGACTATTAGCGACGATTTTCAAATCGTAACAAAAAAAACATAGTTAAAAGTCAGTTTTGTTGTAGTGTATACATGTAACACCTATTCAAGCCACAGTAAATGAGTAACAGAAATCTTTCATCAATGAGTATTAGAAATCTTTCATTTGATCAGGTCAATGCCATAAAGAAACTATGGCTGTGAAGTAGCTTGAATAAGTATATGCTTGTAAAGAAGTTACTTGGAACAATCATTTAATTTATACAACTGATACCCACACAACCTTTCCTGAAAACCTAACAACATTCAGCTTCATATACCTTAATGACGACCACCTTTCGAATACTAAAATGTACAAGTTAAGGACTTATTATAAGCTAGGCATGTACAGGAATGGAAGATGATCTCATGGATACACAGCCTTTCAAGCGTTGAAGAATCACATTTCGGTTGACTAATCCAGAATGAGAAGTGAGAGGAAGTCCTCCTCTAACACATTCATCGTACTTCTCTAATGCAGAAACAATGTAACTGAAATCTGGTCGTTTCGAAGGGTTTGCTGACCAGCAACGCTTTATCAGGTGTGCAAGTGCAGGTTGACAATTAGCCGGCAATGGAGGCCGTTCATTCTGCAAAAGAAAGAAGAAAAGATCGGTTGGCTAGGGAACTATTTTCGGGTAAGTTAATTCTCTTAAATCCGAATCGAATCAAATCAAATAGAAACGACACAAGAACTTCAATCCCATCTCACTCACCTTTTCAGCAACTGCAAATCCAGCCTGCACAGGAGTCATTCCTTGGAATGGAAGCAAAGCTGTTGTGAGTTCCCACAACACTATCCCAAAACTGTAAACATCAACTTTTCTTGTATAAGGTTTCTCTTTGATCATCTCAGGAGCCATCCATCTGTAAGTTCCCATGTTCCCTTTGGTTTCTTGGTTCTGTGTTTCGAGACAGGAGGTTCCAAAATCTGCCACCTTTACCCGCATTTCATCATTCAGAAGCAAGTTGTTTGATTTCAGATCTCTGTGGATCACACCTTGTGAGTGAAGATACTCCATTCCTCGTGAGATATCGAGAGCTAATCTCAGGATTGTTTCAGTTGAAAGAGAGTATGGCTGTTTTTTGTTCAGGTACATCCTCAACGTTCCTTGAGACATGTACTCTGTGATGATACAGTACACAGGAGGCTTTTTACAAGCTGCAATGAACTGTAAAGAAACATGATACGAAGTTTAGAAGAAGAACAAGAAGGTTTCTTCGATGAAAAAGAGAAACTTACCTGCACTATGTTGGGATGGAACAGTCCAGAAAGGAGAGCAACTTCAGATTTGAATTGCTGTTCAAGCAAAGCTCTAGTCTCTTCGTTCTGGTTTGGAATTCTCACCATTTTCACTGCAACAGCTCTCTGCTTATAGATTCCACGATATATCCTGCTATGTGCTCCTGAGGCAAACTTGTTGCCTATGAACAGCTGCGAAAGATCAGCAGTCCATTCCTCTTGATCGTCCTTTGAAGTGTCCCAGGATTCAACATTCTCAGAATCCAAGATCATGGACCATGATTCCAAGCTGTCAAATCTCTTCCTCTCCATGTTCTCCATGTCACAATTCAACTGGGTTTTGGACGAAGAAGGGATTGACAACGTTTTACTCTTGGACCTGCGGAATTTTAATGCTTGGAAACATGAAGTCGCCATTGAAGAAGAAGCACTTTCTCTGTGTTATATACGCGCAGAAAGATAAGTAAAAATCTTGTGTTAGTGTCAAAACAAACAATCAGAAGGAGCTTTCCTTCTGAATGTATGAACTGATTTCAGAAAGTGCATGAACTGGTTCAAAAACATGGGTTCTGCGGTGAAACAAAGATGAGAGGTGGGCTTTTCATGAAATTGCAGAAGAGTTACAGAGAGAGAGGCAAAGAGAAGATGATAAATTTAAGGAAGAAAGAAGCAACAAAGAGAGGAGCAAGTTAAAGGAAAGCTAACCATAATTCATGTGGGGTGGAGAAGAAGAAGAAGAAGAAAAGAGAACAGATCACTTGAGAGTTCTAAGCCAAGGAAAGTTACGGAGTTTGACATTCAGGATCAGGAGAGTGATGGAGAGATTGATTAGGTTTGTTTAGCAGTAGAAAGATTAACTGAAAGCAGAGAGATTTCAGGGGTGTCTCGTGAATGTCTTGTTCAAAAGCTAAGAACTTTTTTATCTTGGAGAAAGAAAGAGGAGATGACCAATCAATCCAACTCTGTGTTTCCTCATTAATGTGTTTTTATTAGCGAGTGAAATGTGAAGAAATTATAGGTTTGTTTAAGTTTTTACTTATAAAATATACATGTGTGTATATATATATATATATGAATTAATGATATTATTTTAATACTGAATTTTAATTGACTGTTAACTTAACAATAATGATAATTAAAATATTACTATTTAAATATAATTTTCTCACATAATAAAAAGAAAAATCTATTAAATAATTTTAAGTACTTTTTTGTTTTTTCTGTCACGAGGTGTCATAGGAGGGTTCCAACTGTGAGAAGGCGTCTTTAAGTTATTCACACTCAAATTAATCCCCACTCCGCTCGCGCTGTGTAAATAATTTTAACTACTGATATTGCACAATAAATTGCAATATGTGTAATTTAAAAAAACCTAAATGATCACCTACAGTCGTGGTCCAATTGATTTGAAAACAACATGATTACTTCTAAACACACTCTAGTTATGATTGATGTAAACTCATCATTAACCATGAGATTATGTTTCCTTAAGAGAAACTAACTTCTCTCCTAATGGTTTAATGACTAGAAAGTAGAAAGTAGAGACTAAACCTAAATTAGTAAGTGCATATCCTTTTCAAACTTAAAAAACCAACTTCATGTGGTCCTCTCAACCTACTTATTTAGTACCTAACTTTATATCATCAATATCCAATCTAAATTTGCCACGTGTTTGGTAAAAACATGCACTATTTAAAGATATATAACAGAAAAAGGGTTTAGGGAATCATAATTTTCAAGAAAAAATAGGTTAATGTAAGGAGAAGAGGTATGTTTGATGGGACAAAAAGGGTTTAACTTAGCTTGTGCTAAAATATACGAGATATTCTCATTCTTTGGAGTTGGAGGTTGGGACAAGAACACAATTCCAAGAACAAA
Source organism: Erythroxylum citrifolium (assembly GCA_026284465.1). Taxonomy (NCBI): domain Eukaryota; kingdom Viridiplantae; phylum Streptophyta; class Magnoliopsida; order Malpighiales; family Erythroxylaceae; genus Erythroxylum; species Erythroxylum citrifolium. The sequence goes on along the minus strand of JANKOE010000001.1, from coordinate 49,464,065 downwards.
GGAATTGTGTCCTTAACAAACACTTTATGTTAAAAACAGATTACATGTTCAGTACATTAATGTTTGGAGCAAATAAAAAAATAACTAAAAATACATTTTTTATCTTCTTATTTTTTGAATGAAAAGGAGAGAAACAATAAATACATCACATGACTAGTCTCGGGAAACAAACCCAGACATATCCTCTAAAAGGAATGAGAGACACTTTACAAATGTAGTATCAAAAGTGGTGATTCCTAACTCAAATTGAACAGTAGCGTTGACAAGCCAGTCAACACATCGGTTGCCCTCCTTATAAATATGACGAGATATAACTATCCAGTTTCGAGCAAACAATTATTCTTTTAATTGAGAAGGACATAATAGTAGTCAATATGTATCATTACCTAGTAAGTCCATGACTTATCTTTGATGATTTGATTTGCAAATGACCCAATCACATATTATCCACGTTGTTAATTGGATTATCCAAATGGAGATCACAATGACCCATTTGCATAAATTCTTATTTTAGTATATAATCATTAGAAATTGTTAGTTTAAGTGATGAAATTAGTCTTTTAATTAACTAAAAATAAGATATGAATATTATTTGAAAATTGTTATTATTTAATTTTAAATTATTAAATCATTAATTAATTATATTCCGAATTAGTGGTAAAAACTTAGATTAAAAGGTGACGAGACAAACAAAGCGACCAATCTCCATCACTTCCACCGCTCACTTCCTCGACTCGTAACACTCACTCACTCACTCACTCACTCACTCTCTCTTTGCTTTCTCTCTCTACCTCAAAGAGCACCAGAATCTTTCCTCTGCTTTACCATTTTTCTGTCGTCGAGCTTCAACTCGCAAATGGGTACTCGAATCCCTTCTCACCAGCTCAAAAGCGGCCTCTATGTTTCGGGTCGGCCCGAGCAGCCTAAGCCGGAGAAGCAACCCACCGTTGCCTCACGCGCCGTCCCTTACACTGGCGGCGACGTGAAGAAGTCGGGAGAACTGGGCAAAATGTTCGACATCCCAGTTGTCGATCAACACTCTTCTTCGTCTACGCCTCCAGTACCAAAGCAGCCTTCCCGCCATTCCTCTTCTTCTCAGCACAACAGCGGATCGGTCCGATCCGGGCCCAATTCGGGTCCTATGAAGAAATCTTCGGGTCCGTTGCCGCTCCAGCCTACCGGACTCATCACCTCCGGCCCATTGGGATCCGGCCAGCTCTCCTCCGGACACCGGCGGTCGTCAGGTCAGCTTGAGCATACTCGGTCCGGGTCTCTGTCGGGTTTGGTTTCTGGGTCAAGCAAGGTTCTCTACGGGTCTGCGGTGACTACCTTGACCGACAATGCGAAGGTGGGGTTTAGGGTGTCGAGGGCGGTAATGTGGGTGGTGACTGTGGTTGTGGCGATGAGTTTATTGATTGGGGTTTTTTTGATGATTGCTGTGAAAAAAGCTGTAATTCTGGTGGCGGTGGGTGGAATTTTGGTACCTTTGGTTTTGGGATTGATGTGGAATTGTGTATGGAGAAGAAGAGGGTTTTTACGGTTTGTGAGGACTCATCCTGATGCTGAGCTCAGAGGAGCCATTGATGGACAATACATCAAAGTCACTGGGGTACGTAAATCCCCTTTTCTCTTCTTACAGTGGAATTTGTTAATCTATAAAGCTTTGTTCTTTGGTTTGATGTAATGGCATATACGAATCAGTGTTGGTCTTGTGCATTCATGAATTGGAAAAGATATATAATTTCAGGTTTCTACACTCAGCAAGATAATTTACTTTACTTTTTCAAAAAAAATTAGGATACTGCACCAAGTTCTGTGTAACAAAACTAGTTAATGTGGCAACTTGCCAAGGAATTCTACTTTTAAAATTAATGAAAAAAGTTATTGCTAAGCCTTATGGATTATGCAATCAGAAATAGCATCACTCTTGTGGCTTAAATATGTTGAAGTTAATCGTGTTCGTGTGAAGTTCTGTCAGCTATTATGCTGTTAAACTGATGGAGTGGTGGAAGATGGAGAGTTTTTTATGTCAATCAAGTTTTATGGTCATTTGAATAATGTTTGAAGCTAACATTTTGATACCTTTAATGATTAAACTGGCATTCATTTCATTCCTCTCTTTTTTTCAATAATCTAGTTGAAAGTTATTCAAAAACTTAACCGGAATATTGTGATGTATGTAGTTATTTGAAGATTCGATGTACCTTTCTCTATAGGTTGTTACTTGTGGCAGCGTAGCTTTGGAATCATCTTATCAGAGGGTACCAAGGTGTGTATATGTTTCCACAGAATTGTATGAATATCGCGGATGGGGTGGAAAGTCAGCACATCCAAAGCATCGTTTCTTCTCGTGGGGATCTAGACATTCAGAGGTCAGTTTGTTGGTCAGTGGATGTTCAAATTCTGTATATTTTCTGGGAAATTTGAGAGTTTGGCAGATGATGATATGGCTTTTGCAATCTATGACTGAACAAAAATGGATTTGCCAATGTTACAAGTAAACCAAGCACATTGAAAATACAGCTTTGAAATTCTGGGTGTTCGGCATGAATCAGACTGTACTTCATATATTATAGAGGCAGACGAACTTATTGCACCTTAGATTTCTACCGTAAATTTTAAGCCATCAAAACATACTTGATGACAAGTTGATTGAGGTGGAAAGATGTGCATTTGATTTCACCATACACTATCGGTTTCTAAGCCAATTCTTTTAAGATGAAAATGCACTTTCATTGTTATAACCTTTTAACTTTTCTGTCAGCAGAAATATGTGGCTGATTTTTACATATCAGATTTCCAATCTGGACTTAGAGCATTAGTAAAGGCAGGCAACGGAGCCAAGGTTACTCCTTTTGTTGAACCGGCCACAGTAGTTGATGTGGTTAAGGAGAACAGAGATCTATCTCCGAACTTTTTACGCTGGCTATCTGATCGAAACCTGTCGAGTGAGGATCGAGTAATGCGCCTCAAAGAAGGGTAAGATATATATTTGTCAAGTCAGAATTATTGATATGTTTGCAGTCATTCGTTACCAAATTTTTCTTGAAAATGGATTGGGAAAGCAGTTTCTGGTACTACTAATTAAATTTATCTGCTTTTGAGCTAGTTCCCTCAAACTGACAGCTTTTAAGAGTTCTGGGATAATAGGTATATCAAAGAAGGGAGCACTGTGAGTGTTATGGGCACCGTTCGACGCCACGACAACGTACTGATGATCGTTCCGCCTCAAGAGCCCGAATCGACAGGTTGTCAATGGTTCCACTGCCTTCTCCCCACATATGTTGAAGGTCTTATTTTGACTTGTGACGATAATCAAGACAGTGATGTGGTACCTGTGTAGATATTTGGTGTTCCATCATGATCTAGTTATACAGGCAGTAGAACTGGAATCATCTAGTAATCCCAAAACAGATGTATTCCTTCATCAGAGCTTGTCAAGGTGCAGGTCATGGCCTATAAATTGTTGAACGGGAACACTGAAACGTCTCATTTCAACCTTGGAAAATCGCTCGTATAGTATGCAGTGGGAAATATACCCAGGTCATGCCAAGTCTTGATTATGGTATAAGACAATCTGGTTTTGGCAAAATTGTGCTTGTAAGTGGCAGGTTTACTCCAAGAGGTTCAAAAATGGTTTCTCTTGAGCTGTATTAAGTTAATGGCAAAAAATTGTCAACTAGTGTTTGTATCAAGTATTGCTTGTGGAGAAGACGTTAATGTTAATATTTCCCGCTTTTATAAGGCATGAATCTTCTGAGTTCAAGGAAAATGCTTTCGGTCTCTATTACAGCAAAAGTGAAATTCCATCGTGAAATGTTCCTTGTACATGCAATTTAAGAATGCTAAAAGATAGGAAAGTACAAGACACTGAATTTGGATTTTATTTTTGCATGTAAGGATTCAAATTTGTTTCTTTAATATGGAAATGAAAGAGAACGTATCTTAATTATGGGAAGAGGATGACACTTGAAAGAGGTAACTACAGTCGAGAAGGAATTCCTCCGGCCACCACCACGGTTTCCCCAGTTATATAAGAAGCATCATCGGAAGCCAAGAAAGCAGTCGCAGAGGCCATGTCTTGTGTAGTCCCCAACCTTTTAAGTAAGGTCTTCTCTTCCAGGGAGTTCCTCTACAATTACCAATCCAACATAGTTCAAGTAAAACGTTAACGCCTGGAATCAATTGAAGAGAGAAAGATAGAACCATTCTACGGCTGGAATGGATACTCACAATATCTTCATTTCTGGTAAGGTAATCAGCAAAGTTTGTTGGTACAAATCCAGGAGCTACACAGTTTACACGAACATAAGGAGCCATCTCCTCTGCAAGGGCCTGAATTCGATTGAAACAAGTTAAACAGCAGAGACAGGGCAACTATGTGAACTGTTCATCCTCATAAGTTAGGTAGCACAAAATACGTTATCCACCCTTCATTGTCCTCTTAAGGAGACCACATAAAATTAGAATGAGCAAATTCTTTTAAGAAAGTGTACTTTACCATATCTTTAACACAAAAAGGGCATGCCTTTCCAATTTAATGTGTTCGATGGTTAAGAAAGCATCACAGAACTACACAGAATTACTGCAATTCCTCCACATTTCAAACACTGGACAAGAAATGGTTTATATTTCATTCCACAATGCAGTACATATCAACCATTTGTTAATCTAGTGAAGCCAACAGCAAAATATAAAAAGGTGTGCAACCAAATGCTTACCTTGGTAAGACCTAAAAGGGCTGTTTTTGTCACCCCATACATGGCCATGGAAGCTGGCGGCTGGTATCCGGTAATGGAAGAAATCAAGACAACTGAAGAACCCTTTTGCAAGTGAGGAGCTGCCTCCTGCAAAATCCGATTTCACAAATTCAGCAGCTTACAATATCTTTGTTTGGTAGTTCAGTTTGATTTAGCAGTTGCAGTTTGAAAATGTGTGGTTCACAATACAGTTGTGAACCAACCTAATTGAGTGTTTGGTTAAATAAATAACGATAAATAAGATTAATAATACAGTTGTGAACCAACCTATTGAGTGTTTGGTTAAAAGATAATGATAAATAAGATTAAGAACTAATGTTCTCTTCATCTTTTTCAAGAATTACATTCAAATTAAGTAAACATATCTTAATAAATGTTGTTTTCATCTTTTTCAATCTAAAATACAAGAATAAACTCTTTTCTTTTTAAAGCTAGATTTCCTACCACCAAAAATTTAACAGTTTTAGATTGTTTTTTTCCATCTCATTTTGGTTGGGATTTGCCAAATACCACCGCAAGATGTTAAACCCAAATGCAGTCGATTAAAAGAGAAAGCAACTAAACATCTAGCACTCTAGCTAAGCATCTCCTGCTGAAGCAATTCAACCATACACACACACAGATATGTATATATGATCTTATAACAAGAAAATGACCTGTAAAAGTAGGACGGAAGCTTTGACATTTATCTCCCAAATCTTGTCAAGGACAGATTCTTGAGTTTCTAAAAGGGCATCAGTAGAAGGATTAGCAGCAGCATTGGATACTACTACGTCTATCTTCCCATATTTCTGCAGCAAAAAGAAGTAAAATCTCCATCAGTTCACATGAACTGTTCTAAGAAGTAAATATACAGAGAAAAGGGAAGGAACTAATAGTCTCACCTTCACTGTAGTGTCAATGAGATTCTTTCTTTGCTTTGAATTTGAGACGTGACAAACAACACCCAGAACCTCTATACCTTGAGCTTTGAGTTTCTCAACAGCCTCATCCACATTTTTCTGAAAGAAGAAACATTGTTTTCAAATCGATCAGGTGGGTAAGCGCAAAGCAACAAAATTGGACTGAAATTACAGAGACCCAAGTAAGTAAAAAGGAAAAACCGAAAAGGGTCGAAGGGAAATATCAAAAAAGGAAAAAAAAAACCTGTTTCCGGGAAGATATTACGACGGCGGCACATTCCAGGCCAAGGCGGTGAGCGATGGCGAAGCCGATGCCCTGAGTAGAAGCCGTGACGATAGCAACTTTTCCTTCGAATCGCCGACCGATCATCTTCTTCGAAGTCTTCTCCATCTCCCTCTATCTCTCCGTGTTGGTTTTCACTTCCAAATGTATAGTTTTGAATCTTTTGATTAAGGTAATTATTGGATTTGTCAATTCACTTGGGATCATCGTAGTCTGTCTTGTCAGGGACTAAGCGGGACCCACCTACAATCTTGTGTAAAGGGTGGGACCCATGAGTTTAAAGTTTACATATGACCCATGGTTCGACCGGTAATCGGTCGGCTATCCGGTCTGGTTCTTTTTTAAAAACCGGTTCTCAATTGAACCAGTAAGAATCGGTCAAAACCGGTCAATTGACCGGTAAAACTGCTCCGGTTCGACTGGTCTTACCACTGGTTTAATAAATTTTTTATTTTTATATTATTTGGTATATTTTTGTATTTTTTAATATTATTAATATTATATATAATTAAATATAATTA
>JANKOE010000001.1:49443187-49457499 GCA_026284465.1 Erythroxylum citrifolium | reverse complement strand
AACCAAACGAGTACTCCTGGGCACACTACCCACGTCCAAACTCAGATAAGAATTCCACTCATGAATCATATTATAAACAAGGTGATCCCGTTCAAACTGATTAATTTCAACATTTTCAATAACTTCTCTATTACGAATACACCAGATTGACCAAATAATCGCAAGAAAACTAATATCACTCCGCCACCCATTCCTCAACACCGATCCATCTTGATAGTGAATCTTAAACCAAGAAGAAAAATTAAGGGTGCTTACCAACGTATCCGAAAATAAGCCAGCATACCGTTGCCAGATGTCCTTGACCTTTAAACAATCTCGAAAGAGGTGTGGGATCGTTTCAGCATCAGACCCACGTCGCTTGCACAAGTCCGAAGCTTCAATTCCCCTCTTGACCCGAAGCTCTTGAGTATGAACTTTGCCATGCCATATGAGCCAGCTCAAGATCCTCACTTTTTCCGGCCCCCAAAGCTTCCAAATCCACCTCCAGTTTGACTTATTATGTTACAATTTTTTATTTTTGAAAAAAAACCGCTACGATTTATAGAAACTAAAAAACACTGTTTCTCTGAATTTTGACAACATGTTTTCTTCGACAGAAAAACAACGTATCCTTGTTTTCTATCTCGATTATGGTCTTTAGTATAACTCCATACCTAACACAACATCTAGCAAATTTTTACAAGACCCAATTTTGCTACTGTGATTGTGCATGCCGCCATTCTCCATCGTCCAACTCTGTTTCTCCTCCACTGTGTTCTGATGGCAGGCAAGTCCGTCACAACTATTTCCACGGCACTGAAAAAGGTGGGTTTCCGCATCACCACCCACCAACAAGTTGTTTGTTAGTTGTTTTCATGTATGGTGTTTTGACTTTTAAAAGGAATGAACTTTGAACAAGTTCTTGTTGAAAGAGGTTTCTGACGTACGTTTTTATTCTGTAATGGGTTTCAATGTTTTTGCCATTTCAGTTTTTTGGTTATGGTCTTCAAAAGCATTCGAATTTGGAGGTGTTGGAGAGGATTAGAAAAGAACCCCAGATAATGAATCACCCGTGCAAGTGCGTTCTTTTAATTCACGGAAATTCAAGGAAGAAAAATGATAAAAATTGCAAATCAATAGAAATAATTTAATCTGAAAAATTAATGGGAAATATCTTGGTTTTCGGGTCATCGATGTTATCACGCTAAAATGGATTCTCGATATAAAATTTCAATCATTAATAAACATCCATTGGGGATGTTTTCTCTTATGTGTAATGACTAGGAGCATGTATCATAGCATTCTTATTAAACAACAACGTAGATACGATCGTAGGTTCAATTGAATAATAGCTTTACGAATCAAGAAACCAATGGGCGATAATACATGTACGACATGCAATTAATCAAGCGAATATCTTCTTAGAATTTCCGACTCTAATGTAAAGAAGGTAATCCTAATTGTTACTTGTGATTAACGAAACTAAATGTCATATTTCATTAATCTAGCCATTGAACGAATTAATCCCTAATTGCGCACCTAGAAATCAACCAATTCAATTAGAAGAAAATAATTCAGAAGGTATTCAATGTTTATCAATAACATTAACTTCATTAACTTATGGTCCTTAGACGGTTGGTTGAGATTGTAGATTCTCAGTAGAAGTGTCAGTGTGACCTCATATAATGTATGAGGTAATTACGGCTAATTATCAATTGTGGTAGTTATTATGGCTTTTCAATTACATTTTTGTTTTCAGTTTTTTATTATAAATCTCAACCAAATAGGTTTTTGTTTTCAGTTTTTAGATTAGAAATCTCAATCAAACAGGTTTTTGTTTTTTTAAGAAAAAACAGAAACAAAAAATAGGAAACAGAAACCAAAAATAACAACAGAAAAACAGAAGTGGAACCAAATGACCCCAACCACTGTTGGATAATTGTAGCGCGGCATAGCTACTGTTTTGCAAAACAAAAAACAGAACAGAAGAGAGAAGGAATGAAAGATAAGAGAAAGAACTTGATTGCTCAAAATTGCAGAAAGGGGTTATTCTTTTATTAATGACTGCAAGTGTTTAAATAGAAAAACAAAACATAATAATTCCACTTGAATTCTAATTCTAATAAACCGAGAAGACTACTCTAATAAGAATTTGCAAGCTGTGTGAATTCCAGTTGCACAAGGATTCTTATTTAAACATCCGAATACTACTAGGAAAAATAAACTTCTGCATTAATAGACTCCAGGAGCAAAAATGCCACTGCTTCAACACTCCTTCTTGGCATTTTGGAGACAAACACCAATTCTTTCTCGAAGAGATTCAAACTTTTGTGTGGACAAGGCTTTTGTGAAAATATCTGCAAGTTGATTTTCAGAGGAACAATGATCCAGTAAAACTTCATTAGACTGCTGCACTTCTCTGATAAAGTGAAACTTAATCTTCATATACTTAGTTTTCCCATGAAACACAAGATTCTTTGAAATAGAGACAGCAGAGATATTATCGCACAGAATTAAAGTGGCTATTGATTGTTCTTGTCCCAAATCCTTCAACATTTTTCTGAGCCAAATTGCTTGATTCACTGCCAGAGCTGCAGCAATGTATTCAGCTTCTGCAGTGGACTGTGCTATTGTCTCTTGTTTTTTTTAACACCAACTGAAATAGCTAGAACCCAAACCAAACAAGTGACCTGAGGTGCTTTTAGCGTCATCAACACATCCTCCCCAGTCACTGTCAGTATACCCTTTCAGTGTCACATTATGTTCTACCGACTTAGAGAAAAAGACTCCAAGTGAGGTGGTACCTTTAACATACCTCAATACTCTCTTAGCGGCAACAAAATGTGTCTCTCTTAGAGAATGCATAAAACGAGAGACCACACTTACTGCAAGTGTATTTTAAAATTTTATCCTACAGTATAAGTTAAATTATAACACTTTAAATTATTTGAAATAAATTTTAATATTTTAGTTTATTTAATTCTAATTTTAGATAAATAAAAAATTTGAAAAAATTATATTTATATTTATTATATGTTACATTGATGTGATATATAATTTATATTTCTATTATTTATGTAAATTTTATATTTTTAATTAGCTTCACGTGATAACGTTAAAACTATTTTATTAAATGAAAATTATTATTTTTAAATTTTATTAAATTTTAATAAATTTATAATTAATATTAATAAACTAATTTATTATTGTTGGGTTTCCACTGCTGTTCTGTTTATCTTTGAAAACAGATACTGATAAAGTTTGTCAATTTTGCAGATGTAAACTTGCTGGAAAAATAAAGAAGACAGATTTACTTGGTTCGATATTGATACACTATCTACATCCAAGGTTCCCACTTGACAATGGTGGAGGAATTCACTAATGCAGATGAAGTGAAGTAGAAGATACAAAGATTGAGTGTTCTTGGAACACCTGCAACAAGTCTCTCAAACTCTCCAATACCCAAAACAGGTTGGTACTCTAGCACTCTTTGATCTTTTTCCCTCACTCTAATCTTGCTCTCGAAGATAGAAAAATACACTGAACAATTGAAGACTGAATTTCTGTATATGTGTCGAATGTCTGAAGCTTGTGTTCTGTCCTTTTATATTTGCTGGAGTAGATGAAGACCTTCGGTGAAGACTTGGATGATTCTCCTCTCCTCATGTGCCTATCACGTAAGCCTTTAATGAACTCTCTCATGCTGTGCGTTTTGGATGTGCCTTACAAGTTACAAATGCTGCTGCTTTAATTGTGTGTTAATAAGTGCTGCTGCTTTGAATAACACGTGGCCATGTCTTAATGCATCAGTCACTTGTTTTGTTGTCACGTGAATGAGTTTTAATTCAAGTCATTTGTTTCTGACATTGAAGAAAAACCGAGAGCTTCTCCTCGTCTGCTCTTCGACGTGTTCTTCAAACATAAGCACTTATTTCTTCTGTCTTCGTTCTTTCATGTATTCTTGTGATTTCTGAGTTGAAATGTTGGAGTATGTGTGATCACCATCACATAAAACATAATTAAATTAAACTTTAATTTTTTATTTTTGATATAAAAGTTGATTAATTATTAGTTTTCAAAAGGTTCACATTTACATTTTTATTAAAAATCTATTATATATATCGAGTTTATTAATGGAAGCACAAGGTGGTCACGAATGAATTACAGTACAATAATGGAGGGAAGGAACTACAATCGGGAGCGCACTCCTCCGGCCACCACCAAAGTTTCTCCGGTTATGTATGAAGACTCATCGGAAGCCAAAAACGCCGCCGCAGAGGCCATGTCCTGTGAGGTGCCTAGCCTTTTAAGAAGGGTCCTATTCACAAGGGCCTTCCTCTACAAATACAATAATCAAAAGGTTGGCATTAGTGTTGGCAGAAACAATTTGCTCGATCAGGTTTGAATTGTTTGGAATTTAGGCTAGACTCGGATTTAAGGGTCAAACCGAAGTTCTACCTGAAAAATTCAATATTCAAATACCTTTTTAAAATGCTATCTTTTTAATTTAATCATCTTAGATTATGTTATCTTAGTTTAACCGATTAAAACATCATTTTTGGGCAAATTAAGTCCGATCAAGTTTCATACTAAACCCGAGTCGCCAATAGGAAAGTCAGTTTCGAGTTTCAACCGGCCTGGTCAGTAAACTCTAGTTAGAATTCCAACTAATTATCATCAAGATATTCGATGTTGTTTAGGACTTACAACTTTGTCATCTGTTGCAAGAAAACTTGCGAATTGTGTTGGTACAATTCCAGGGGCTACACAGTTCACTCGAATTTGATTAGGAGCCATCTCTTCTGCTAGAGCCTGAAAATGAAATGAAACTAATTTAATCCTGCAGATAAGAATGGTAATGAGTCGGTTTAAGATCGGCTTAAATTCCAATTAGATTGCACCATATGGCATGTTTTGTTATAATTGATTTAAAATGATGATATTTTGGTCTCAAAAGTCGTTTCAGTCAATTATACTAGAATAATGTCACTTTGATGATAGGGGCTTGAACTTTTTGAACCGAACTTCAGGTTGAAAATTCAGGTCTGACCCATTAACTTTAAACTAATTAATCTGAACCTACTTGCAGAGGTTATGGTTTATACCTATCCATCCTAAGGTTGTTGGTTACCTTGGTGAGGCCTAAAATGGCAGTCTTTGTGACGCCATACATGGACATGGGAGCTTCTGGGCAGTAACCAGTAACAGAAGAAATCAGAACAACTGAAGATCCTTTTGGCATGTTCGGAGCTGCATCCTGCAAAATTAATGGAGGTCAGAACTGATCATCCCCCGCCGTTAATAAATGATTAGATAGTAATTTGTAAGTGATAATGAATGACCTTCAAAATAAGAATAGATGCCTTGACGTTTGTCTCCCATAATTTGTCAAGTACAGTTTCTTTAGTTTTTAGAATGGGATCGTTTGATGGATTCACAGCAACATTTGATACCACCACGTCTATCTTCCCATATTTCTGCAGTTCAAAATGGAAACGCATCAGTGTTTTATCGATTTTGTACAGTATCAGTACCGATCGATATACGTTCTGCCGACCAAAATCAAACTCCGGTACTATATTCACAACTTTGTAAAAAGCATGCATTCTTATCAAAAGAAGAATTACAAGTAGGATGACACGTTCTGTCTATAGCTCATCCCAATTTGAGTTATTTTTTCTTGGCTCTAACCACGCCCCAATTCTCATCGAGTTGGGATTGTACAGTTGAAATCCGACTTATACGGTCGAGCTCATTCGAATCAGACATCCGAGCTCAGTTCCAATCAGTTACAAGCATCAACTTGAATAAGATCGAACTTGAACTGTATGGTTTGAATTCGGCCTTCACAATCGAGTCTGATCGTATTTGGAATTGGTTTGACAACCCTAATTTGAAGGAAAATTTCAAACATAAATTATGATAATTCATTACCTTCACGGTAGTGTCAATCATAGTGTTCCGTTGCTGTGCATTAGATACATGGCAAACAACACCAAGGACCTCTATGCCTTCAGACTTGAGCTTCTCCACAGCCTCATCCACATTTTTCTGCATAAATAAATAAATTTAAGGCCGGCCATTCACGGAAGTAAAAAGGAGCTGAATGATCCAATCCACCTACCTGTCTGCGGGAGGAGATGACGACGGCGGCGCCTTCCGAGCCGAGACGGTGAGCGATACTGAAACCGATTCCCTGAGTGGAACCGGTGACGATTGCAACCTTACCTTCAAATCTCCTCCCGATCATTATTTCGGAGTTCATATTCCTTCTCTCAGTTCTCTGGGTGTCTCTCCCTCGTGTCAGTCACCTGCAGAGCTTAAATAGGAGGAGAGCGAGAAGATCTCAGACGATCGATCAAAGATTGCCCAATACGTTAGGGACATAGTAATTGGAGCTCACGTTGGATGATGGATATTGGATTGAGTTGGATTTTGAACAGAACGTGAGTCCTCCGATCTTTCTTCCATTTCCCTCCAGAGATTGAAAAGGATTTGGAGCTTAACGTGTTAAGGTCAACTTTGCGAATATGGTGACTGCATGAGTGGCGCCATAACGGCTTACAATTTAAAGAATTTATTATTTAAGGATGATATTGGACCCAACACGGTTTGGCCTTATTTGCAGCCTGAGCCCAAGTCCTAGCCTAATCAAAATTTGGGTGGCTCAAAGCTTAATCGGGTTTTAAGATTTCGAGTTCGACTCAAACTCAATTGTCGTTTTGTTAGGAAACGACGTTGTTCGAACATTGTTGTTGAAACATTTGAACTTCGACCAAGCTAATTAAATCAAATTAAACTAATTAATTTCTGGTCGAATTTACGCCAAAATTTCAAGCCTAATTAAAACGATATAAGTTTTTGATAAATTATATTAAAACATGTTCTTTTTTGTTTATATCGGTCAAATTAAGTAAATCTTTCAACTTCACCCGACATCGAATTAACTCAAATTTAATCCGTTATTTCAATTTAATAATATCCAAGCTTGAATACGTTTTAATATTAATACAATGTGATACTAAATAATGTTTAAAATTATAAAATAATTCTTTAATTCTTTAATTAAATTTCAAGCTTGACCCCAATTGAAGTCAACAAATTCAACTTAAGTTAATCGAGCTTCCGATCAAGCTCAAATTCTTTTTAAAAGTAAATCCCGAGCCAAGCATTTTCACATAAAATATAAAACATAAAACAATGTTATTTTTAATTTTAAAAAATTTAAAAACAAATTTAATTGAACTCGAGCCTGAAATACAATATTTAGGCTAAGCTCGAGCCCGGCCCAAACCCATTGCCATCTTTAAACACATCCTCTGTTCAAGATTATTGTAAATTAGAAAACCTTCACGTCCTCCGTAAGAAAGAACTTCATCCAACAATACAATTCAATCTTGCATAAACTGTTTTAACAGCTCAAACCTATACATACTATGAAAAAAATAATAGGCAAAACGAAACAGATTGTATCTTTATGGTTCATTTTGCCCGAGGACAAGTAACGAAAGGGAAGAAGATAAGGAAAAGAAGAAAAAGATCCAACCTTTATGGTTCATTTTGCTTTGAGGACAAGCACACAGCCTTTTCACCATTAAGAAGAACATCTACGTTTAAGCGTAGGGATTCCTGAAGTTCTTCAGAAGGTCTGGAATTTCATATCCCAGCATATCATCTACAACTTGTATCATCTTCGGCTTCAGCTTCTCAAATTTATCAATATTGTAAGTCCGCAGGACTTCTTTGAAGTGCTCCACATTTGGGAAATCACCTCCTGGTAAATGGAACTCTCTTTGCACCTGCTCCATTTAATCAGAGAATTTTGATATACAGCTCTATATCACTCTGGAACAGAATAGAAATATGTGCAGAAGTAAAAGATCAAGAGAAACAGGCCAGACAAACCTTGGCAAATTCTTCTTCGAGGTTATCGATGAGCCGTTGTTGAGCCTTGGCCTTTCCCATTATGGCAGGCATCTCCTTCTTAAGATGGCTAATAATGTGGGCATGGATCTTTGCTGCTCTAGCTCGCTTCACAAACTCATTGATCTATAATTGTCGTAATTAGTTTGTTTATCATGGTAAAAAAGTAAGAAAGAAAATCACCATTCCACAAGCTTTATCAAAACCACATGTATCCATGAAACAAGCACGAAATTTACACAGATATGCATCAATGGATGTTGCATAAGAACGGTTAAAAGACTATATACACAAAATTTGAACATACTCGACGATCACAAGCCTTCTTAGGAATCTCAACCAAGTCTACAAGAAGGTCATCTTGTTCTTTCTCAAAAAGATCACGAAACATGGGGCTGACATTTTCTTCATTAATAGGCTTGTCATTGAAGGAACTGCAAAGTCAACAACATCTGTAACATTAGGATATATCACAAGAAAACTTGCACGATTTAATTGAAAGAAAACCCCCAGCAATCCTTTCAAGTAGCACAACCATCATAAAGTAGGTGATATAGCAAATTGACAACACTACTCTGCAGACAATACACAGGTGTCTTTCATCATAAACAAAGAGATAGCGAGCATACCCAATATAAACACGCACAACTTCTGGAGTATTCAGCACTTTTCCAAGAGACCACATTAAAGCCCCATACACTCTCATCAACTATATAGTTAAACCAAGAAGTAAGTAACTGCAGTAGACCTAATAAATCTTGCTATTAGAAAGAATAGGGCATTTTGAATTCCAACACCTAACCTGCTGGGTATCAACTTGATCTGCTTTGTTTAAAACAACACGGATTTTGTCATCATTACCACGTAGTGATGCAATTACTCGCTTGAACTCATCACTGATATCAAGTTTGTGAGGATCAAACAAAAGAAGAATCAGGTCACATTTTGTTGCAAACCATGATATAACACCAGTGAAATCGTAACTTCGCTGTGTTCGTTGCTTTTCTCCAGACAAAACCCCGGGTGTATCAACAATTGTAATTTCATCTAGCAGCTACAAGCACATGAAAAAACAACAGCAATGGTACTGTAAATACTTAGTAACACAAATAAGTAATGAAAAACCCATTTACGAAAAGCACATCCAAGTTCAACTCACTGGATGTGGCATTTGTGCACATTCAAACTTCGATAAGAATGATCCTCCAAAAGTGGTGAGGCCACTAAAGGGCATATCTGCTTGGACGGCAACTGTGTTCCCAGGTATACTTCTTTCATCCGTTCCCGTCTAAATTCAAGAATATAATGAGCAATTTCCAAATAGATGTAGTTTAGGCCAAGCATCCATAAGAAAGAAGGGTAGATGACAACTAAAATCATCATATAAGTTCCCACAAATTTGAATTGAAGCAACACTAGTACATTCCGTATCATTTGTGCATTTCTAGAGAGGAAAAGGTTTCCAATATATGACAGGATGGACCAAGAAGATAAACCTAATCCTTCATGCCTCACTTATTGCTTGGAAAGACAGAACATGGTTAGTATAGTAAATGAAAATTCATTAAACGAGAAGACTGCAAATGACTATAAATGCAAGGGAAACAAGATATGTTTCCAACATATCAAAGTCAAATCAAAGTAGAAGCATTAAGGAAGTTGGGCATACCATCACAACAACAAATCTATCAGTTGTTGGCTCTGGTCCAATGTGAGCTCCTGCCCATAGGAAAGAGATTAGACAGCACAATCTTGCAAATTGACATGAGAAGAAAATACCATCGTCAGCTAACCTGGGTAGTTACATCTAAGCAAATGTTTTATAAATGTTGTTTTCCCAGTAGAATACTGGCCCAAAAGCATAACCATAGGCTTGGCATCAAAATCACTGCTTGTCTGAAAAACAAGTTAACGCATGAGTTACTTAAGTATCACAAACTGCAAGGTAAAAGGATTGAGATCAAGAATAAAAAATTAACAATTGTACAAATAAAGAAAAGGAAAACACCTCAATCTACTTACCAATAAGGGAGAAACAAAGTCATTGAAACGATAGGTAACTTCTAATGGTTTGAGTTTTTCAATGTATAGTCTCTTCAAACCATCAATTATAGATGTTACGGCATTAAGTGGCATCTGAACAACAGATAGTGGAAAAAGGAATGAAAACTAATCAGAACACAAGTTGAAAATTTGAAGTGTTGCCAAAGGTATATTAAATGTACATAAATCACCAATGGATATAAATATGAAACATGTCCAAATATTTGTAAAGATGGGACAAATGAATAAGTCACATGCTTAAAGAAATATCAAGAGAAAAGAAAAAGAAGGGAAAAATCAGGCAGCAAAATCAACAATTTCAGAAACAAACAAGGTGGGTAGCCAGAAATTACATGCTTAGGAAGTTATCATCTTCAAATACTTCATTTACCTTGTTAGTAAACCAATTTTGATGAATACTAGTAACAGAAAATTGCTCAAAAGGTATTAGCTTTTATGGTTACCTTTTAAGCTTTAGCTCAAGGTTCACAATGTGGTTTCCAGTTATTGTGACAATTACAATCAATGCAAATACAATTGCAACTACATCAGACCACAATCACTACAAGATGCAGCCTGCAACCATAATATTACAACAACAATTGTGGTTGCAGTCCACAATTTCAAGGACCACTTTTAGATTATGCATTAAGGGTAAACCTTCTTTTCTTCCTATTGGTTCCACAACATAGTAAAACCATTATAAACAATAATTTTCAAAATATCGACAACATATACCAAAAAATCCTGATAATAGATATTACCATAATGAAATATTAGTCCTACAAAGTACAAACAATGATAACAAAGTAACCTGGAGAGAAATAACATCAGTTCATAACAAATCCAAATTTATGCAAACCTTTCTCGATGATTTTGTTGTAAACCGTTGAGCTGCTGGTGATAATTGCAGCTGAGTTAGTCCTATAACATTATCAATCAATTAATTTTCCAAATAAACAATTAAACAAGACAAAAAAATTGCAGTCAGAATATAGATTACCATTGATTTCAAATTCACCGCTGGCTGTTGAATTCTTGTTTTTCTGGGAGAAAAAGAAAACAGAAGAAATTAAAGAGAGTGTCCCAGTGATTCTTCCAAATAGCCAAGCCTTGCAATTACACTAAGCAAAATGCTTACAGCTAGCAACTCATTAACGCCTTCCATCACTGGGAGTTTGATGTTTTCCACTAAAGCTGAGAGAATTACACATATATATACGAATTAAACCACACCAAAATGAAAGCACATATGGTAAAAGAAGGATGAATCAAAGACTTTGAAGTAGTTCATTGACTCGTAACCAGAAAACAATTATTCAGAACACAAAAGCCTTTGTAGTCAGCCCTTAACAAGTGCAAATGTGATAGCATTGGTAACTTCCAAATCTCTTGTTACCGCTCTCAGAGCTAAAGCCTTCATAATCAATGTCAAATCAAAATACAGTTTGCAACATATATCAGCAAAGTTTTGCCCCTTCAGCACATGCTTTCATCTCGTGATTACTAAGGACTTATTAACCAAAAAAATTCATGTTAATTCTCCATACGTTGTATCCTTTGGAAAAGGTTTTTTAGTCTAGGAAAACCAATTCAACGGTTGCGCGGTAATCAGCCATTAATAAATGCACATGAAAGAGCATATTAGTCAGAATAAAGTTATTGTACATACATGTATCTTTTAGAACATCGACGGTGATTTCATGTCCTGATTGTGCCAAAGAAACAAGCTGCACTCAAAGATAGTCAACAAAAATGTTAGATTTATTCTAGTCTACTAAATAACAAAAAAGAACAAAACCAAGCAAAGGTCCAGCAAAAGCACAAGGGTTAGACCTGCATCGCAGCAACGAACTCCACAAATCCTAAGAATCCTTGACGTTTGGAATCCGCAAGTGCCCATATCTTCAGAAACAATCAAAGAACATGACTTACCACGATCTTAACAAATATAAACATTATCTAGAGGCGCAATTCAAGCAAAAAAGATCGAGAAATAACTTTATACGAAATAATACACCTGCTTGAGTTCCTGGCGAGAAAGGTTAGACAAAGAGAAGAACTTGGTAGCGTCATTCCCAGTGATACGACCGTCTCCATCTAACACCAACCCATGAGAGAAACAAACTGGATTTTAAGAACAACCCATTTCCGATAATCCAGTAATAAAGAGATGGTATAAACCTGAATCGGCCAAGTTGAACCATTCCTTGTAAACGAGTTGGTGATCTTTGGAGCATGAACTTAAAGGGCTTTTCCCTATCTCCATATGTTCTGCTTCAAATATGGAAAAGTAGCAGTTGGGGGGGTTCTGGTTATAGAGGAGAAAACAGAGAAACTGGTATGGAGGTAGTGCGATGCGATGCGATCCGAGAGTGAGAATTCACAAAATGCAAGTTTTGAAATTTGAAAAGCAAAGATTGGACCTTTGGTAGTAGGGTTGGTTTGATTTTGGCGCTCGGATCGGATGGCTAATACTTTCTTCTGTTTGTCGAAATAGTTATTTGGTGTCGCTTTTCTTTATTTAATTTTTTGAATTTATGATGATTATTATATTTTGATGGGAAAGGTGGGTCATATGGTAATGATCATTAACAAATCCCTTTTTTTTTCCTTTTTGTATTAATTATTTTTCAAATAATATAATAATTTGTTAATTTTATATACAAAAACAAGTCACATATCCGATACACAAATTTCTCTTATTTACGGAAGTTTGAGAAGGGTCATAATATACGCAGTTTTTTTTATATTTTTATAAAGAGACTTTTTTGTGTCTTAAACCTGTGACGTTATGATCACAAAAAATGGGAGCATATTCTCTTATAAATTTTATATCTAATTGTAAATTATTTAATAAGTCTTAATAATTAATAAAAGTTCTTAATACAATGTTTAAATACTTAGTGAAAATACTAGATAATTTTAAAATAATTAGATTATAATAAAAAATTGAGTTCTCTCGTATTTTGTTAAATATAATAATAAAACGATTGATTTAATCTAAATTTTATTTTATTATTTATTAATATATAATTAAAATTTTATAGATATAAATAGTCTTATAATTTATTTAATATTTATTAATAATTAAAATAAATGATTTTTTATTTTGATGTCTCCTTAGACATAAGAAATAAATGAAGGCATGAGATTGTGACAATGTCATCAAATGTGGCATTATATGCTATGATATGATCATTTTAAAGTAACTTGGAAATAACGTTTCTATCTATATGTGTGATAATTAGGAAAGAGTAAAATAAAAAATTAATGAGTAAAACTTGTTTTAACTATAACTAGTTCTAAACCCCGTGCTTTGCATGGGTTGTTACAATATTAATAAGAATATTAATTATGATTAATAAATGTATAATTTAAAAAGAATTTGCTTATTATTAGTCATAACTTTATCAATTCGTTATTGTTACGAAGGATAAAACTAATAAAAATTCAGAATTAAATTATATTATTTAATAGCATTAATAAAAACATATTTATTAATAAAAAGAATGATAGGAAGTGGAGATTTAATAATTAAAGCTCAATTTAAAAAGTTAAATTAATTACAATAATTAAAGAACCATAATAAATTTTAAAAATAATATAATTGTGAGAAATAATAACAAATATAAATTTAGCACAACTTATAATAATTGTGGCAGTAATTTGTAAAATAACAAATTATAACGAAATTACAATTATCATATGTGAAAACAATTAAAATAATAAGAATGATTAAAGAAAGACAACAATTTTATTATAAATTATAATATAATTTCTAATAAAAATTCTTGAAATCCTCTAAAAATTAAATCTGTTGATAACGAATGACAAAAAAAGCATAATTTTGTCCTATTTATTATAATTAACAAAATTACTAATCGTAATAAAATCGTGAATAATTTTTAACAGTAGCACATTCTGGCGAGGGACATTGGCTTAAGCATTTTTTTTCAATTTATTACGAAGAAGAAAAAATATAATAATCATAAAAAATGGTGACTCAATAGTAGGGAATTCTAAAATTAAAAAAAACAGTAAGCAATTCTCGCGAAGGCGAGGCGTGGCCCTCGCGAGAATATATACAAACTCTTAAACATTTAGTAATCAACTTTATTAAGAATATAACTTATGATTAATAAATGAATTGTTTGAAATGAATTTGCTTATTATTATTAAAAACTTTTTTCAATTCGTTACTGTTGTGAAGGATAAAACTAATAAAAATCCGGAATAAAATTATATTATTTAATAGCATTAATATATACATTATTTATTAATAATAAGAATGATAGTAAGTGGAGAATTAATAATTAAAGCTCATTTTAAACAATTAAATTAATTAGAATAATTAAAGAACCATA
>JANKOE010000001.1:49398304-49410340 GCA_026284465.1 Erythroxylum citrifolium | reverse complement strand
ATATTAAACAATATGCAAATCACAATATATTAATTATTATATAATTTTAAATCATATGAAACATAAATGAAAATATATTTAACCAAATCTTTAATATAGATTATAACATAAATAAAACTAATATAAAAACATATAAAAAAGTAAAATAATATTATATAATTCCCAAAATAAACGTGAAGATGAGTTTGTGAGAATTGTGATAATTATGTGTAAAACATAAGAATAAAAGAGACTAAAAAATGAATCTATTAATTGATCTGAAAAATTTACTAAAAAGGTATTTTTTTGAGAAGCTCTAAATTTGAGCTTCTTAAAAAGTTGTATTTTAACTCCCAGAAAAGTTATATCTACTAAAAAAGTGCTTTTTTATTTTACGGCCAAACACTCATTTTTTTAAAAGCTTTTACGGTGATAAAAAATACTTATTCACCCCTTAAAAACTCAACCAAACAGACTCTATGTCGATTCAATTTTATCAATCATCTCAAAGTTAAGGGGTTTATTAGTGCAAATCCACAATTCATTTATGCAATTACTTATAATTAAAAATGTCTTTTTTGTTGATTTATTTGTGTTATTTTTTCCCAAGTTGAATTAGACTCGGATCTACTTATTATCATTTTTATATGTGCTAAGAAAACAGAGAAGAAAAGAAAAGAAAAGAAATAACCAACCAACCTTCCTCAGTCTTTTATGTGTATCATGTAAAGCATGAGAATCGGGTTGACCCATGAGAATCGCCTTCGGGTCAACATAACAACATTATTGGCCCAGTCAGGCCGCTGCCAAATCCAAATCCAAATCCATCCAATTTGGTCGGTACTCAGAATCCGATTCGCTCACCAAAACCAAACTCACTGTCACTTTACGCTTTTCCTCCTCCTCCTTCCTACTACTTAACCTGCTTCTTCTTCCATATCAGAACATCTCTTTCTCTTCTATTCTCTGCTCCTCTTCTGTTCTTGTTATGTCTACTCATACCTCTGTTATTGCCTGGTCTGTTTCTGTTACTCAAAGAACCCATATTTGCCTGCTATGTCTGTATGTGTGTTTGTAGTGCTTATGTTGATTCTTTTCAACTTGCAGGGGCTCAGGTGAAGATGGCCAATTGGGTATAGGAGAAAACGACGAGAAAGATCGGGTTTGTGTCGTGGAAGCTCTTGAACCTTACAAAGTCCGTTCCGTTGTTGCCGGTAGCCGGAACTCCCTTGCCATTTGTGAGGACGGGAAGGTTCTTTCTTCTGTTTCCTTTTTCGTCTCCAAGACCATCAACAAGAATTGCTTTATATATATGAGTGTTTGCTGTTTCCTGATTTTTGATATTTGTGCCAGTTGTTTACATGGGGTTGGAATCAAAGAGGGACACTTGGTCACCCTCATGAGACCAAGACTGAGAATGTTCCTAGTCAAGTTAAGGCTCTTGCCAATGTTAATATTGTTCAGGTTCTCTCTCGGCTCTTTCCCTTTTTCTTGTTTCTCTAATGAACGATCTGCTGCTTATGTTACATTACAGTGTTATCTTTAGATAAGAACGGACTTTAACTGCACTGGTTTCTTAAGTTCCTCTTTATTTTCCTTTATAGGCTGCTATTGGTGGATGGCATTGCCTGGCTGTTGATGATGAAGGTCGTGCTTATGCTTGGGGTATGTAGGACTCTTTACCTTCATCTTTTTATTTGCTCAGAGTAATGTCTTTAGCTTTGAGCTCTGCTAGGCTACTAGGCAAAGGTATGGAATTTACATCAGTTGCTTACTTGAGTAGGACCAGTTTTGCTTGGTTCGGTATATCAATAGCCATGGATTATAGAAAACCTTGATTGTTTCAAGATTATGCTATTTCTCATTCATTATGTTTAGTTAGCTCTAGTTTACTAAGGAGGCCTGTTGGTTTGATGAAAATTTGGATGATATCGTGTTTTGTAGGTGGAAATGAGTATGGGCAGTGTGGTGAAGAGCCTGAGAGGAAGGATGACACTGGGAGACCATTGAGAAGAGATATAGTGATACCTCAGCGTTGTGCATCAAAACTTGTAGTTCGCCAGGTGACAATAACGATGTATCAATAAAATTTACCAGAAACTGATTTATGCAGGAGTATCAATTGCTTTCTGTAAATTTTTCATTGGAAATATTAATATATTATACTCCACAGTTCACATGTGCAAATGTATAAAAATTGCTGAAAATTGTTTTCTGTATGTGGCAATCTACTTATTGCTGACTCATTGCAATAAAATAAGTATTATTCCAATAACTCCTCTAAAACGCCAATATATTATTATTACCTGCTTCAAAATTTGAAGTAATTTTCTTAAGTTGTACTCCTAGTTGAATTTCTTTGGCTCGTAAGCTGACATTTCTTGTGCTATAGATTAGTTAAGAAAAGTGTGTAGAGCTTTTCCTTTGCCTGGTGGTATCTCAGACATAGAGTCTTGAGCCACAATGAGAGCCCTTTTATGTCCTTTGGCCTTTGCTATGGCATTAATTTTGCAGCAAAGGTCTTGACTGTACTCTTTTGCTATATATATATATATATATATGCATATATATTCTTTTCGGTCTAAAACATCCCTTATTTATATCTCATCTCGAATTTTTGATTTTGTGCTTGCATTCTGGATAATATGCTGCAGTCATGATTTGATCAAGTCTATTCTAATTGATGGTATCTTAGGTAGCTGCTGGAGGTACTCACTCTGTAGTGCTTACACGTGAAGGACATGTTTGGACCTGGGGTCAACCATGGCCTCCTGGAGACATGTATGGTTTCTCAGACTTGATATGTGATCCAAAATTTCTCCTTATTGTTTATCCATTCTACCATTGTCCAAAATCAATTCAGTTCTTTTAGCAGTGTGCCGAGCGGGTAACAAAATCATCCTTTTCTTCACCTAATTTTGACTCTTTATTGTTTGCAGAAAACAGATATCCGTCCCTGTGCGTGTACAAGGCCTTGAAAGGGTTAACCTTATTGCAGTTGGGGCATTTCATAATTTAGCTCTACAAGAAGATGGAACTCTGTGGGCATGGGGCAATAATGAATACGGACAACTTGGTACTGGGGATACCCAACCAAGATCACAACCTGTGCCTGTCCAGGGGCTTTCTGGCATGTCTTTGGTTTGTATTATAATTTTAAATAAGTTCTAATGAATCGTGCAATCTCTGCTTGTTATTATTCTGTTATGCTTGTTATCTGGTCATGTCATTTTCTCATGTATCCAGTTAACTTAATATTATGAGCTTGACTTAATAGCTTTTGAAGTGTTACGAGAGACTTGAAGTATGTTACATTGTTGAGATGCCGTTATGTTAACTACTTCAGAGGTTTTAACTTAGAACTTTTAATTCTCATAGCTTTATAAGCCTCAAATTGAATGTGTTTTGGTGCAAGTAAAACTCCTATGTTAATGTTGTAACAAATGTGCTCATATATGTTGGATTTTTTAATATATGATAGCCTTATGTGGTTTAAATTCGATGCTTGTGTAGGTTGACATTGCTGCTGGTGGATGGCACTCTACTGCATTAACTGAGGATGGAGAGGTACTTAAGCACGTGATCTAATTATTCAGAGGTTACTACATAGATGATATGCTATAATTGCCCTTTCCTTTCAGGTGTATGGTTGGGGAAGAGGAGAACATGGGAGGCTAGGATTTGGAGATAATGACAAGAGCAGTAAAATGGTGCCTCAAAAGGTTAATCTTTTAGCAGGGGAGGACATTGTTCAGGTAAATATCATATCAGAAAGTCTAAAATCTCCTGAAAATATCATCTAGTTTCTGTTTCAGACCATTGTTCTGCATCTTATGTTCAACTCTGTCTAATGAAAGATGCTTTGCATGGAAAACATGGTTGAGGTTTTGTTTATTTTGGAAACAAGCTCCTACCAACTAGTCCGCACCACTTCTTTCTGATTCAGGTATCTTGTGGTGGGACTCATTCGGTTGCATTGACAAGAGATGGCCGTATTTTCTCAGTAAGCTTCCATTACACCATAGAAATCAGCAACTTTGTTATGTAAATGATGTTTGTGAATAATGAGTGGTTTTTGGTGGTAGTTCGGTCGAGGTGACCATGGACGATTAGGATATGGGAGGAAGGTGACAACAGGACAACCTATGGAAGTACCAATAGGTATTCTGCCTCCAAAAGTTGTCGGTGGTCGTGAAAATGAAGCTGAAGGGCATTGGATTGCTAAACTTGTTGCTTGCGGCGGCCGCCATACTTTGGCCATTGTAGAATGGCAAAACAATAAATAAATAAAAACCAATTAGTTACCAGAATTATGTGAAATTATGTATTGTGTGATTGGACTTGATAATCAATGACGCCTTCGTGGAATAAACTTATATCATGAAATCACTTCCTTTCTTCCACCTTCCAAACCCTCACGGTCTACAATTATGGTTCATTTTGGTTTGCAAGATTCAATTTTTGGTAAGTGATTGACTTATTATGATGTTTTCTGGTTGATATTCTTGATTTTTAGCTTATAGAAACATAAAAATGTTGCTAAAGCTTGTTGCCACCTTTCCCCTTTTTCAAGATTTGTCTTTTCCTTGAAACATTAAAAAAAATTTATAACTTCAAAACAGATATTTATGCACTAAAACAGAGTAAAGAAAAAAGAAAAATGAGACGACCAGAAACCAAAAAACAGAGCACAAGCAGAGCATGTGTAGCAAATAAGAATAAGAATGCATGGAAGCAAATTTAGACGACAGAAGGAATCCGAGTCCTTTGAGGACCACCGTCCACGGCGGTCTTGCCACCACCGTCGCTGCCATAACTGTAACAAGAAGGTCCATATCTGCTACTGAACAAGCCAGCATGAAGCACCCCTAGGTACAGCAGCTGACTTAACAGTGATATCACGATCAGTGCTTCCAATGTTTGCTGCATATTTTTATGTAGTGACGAGTTAGAGCAAGCTTCATTGTGAATTCTTGCGAACCAGAAGATTAAACAAGAAGCTATCATCTTCTCACCAACTGTTTCCCTCTATGACCTCCCAGGATAATCTCCTTGCACACGAGTCTGTCAAAAGTAACCAAACCAGATTCTTGGAATGCGGTCCAAAGAGATGTGAGAAACAAACTCAGAGAGAGTTAGGATGGTACTACATACCCAAAAGCCAGAGCAGTCATGCCCCAAGAAATGGTTGCTAGTGAACCAGCACTTGCCAGACTTTCACTTCTCCATGCACAAAGATGCATAAGCCCAGCGAGAACAGAGGAAGCACCAGTCACACCAGCTATTAAAGCAAATACCAACATGAAGCTAGTTGATGGGTTGCCACCCAAATCTATTTTTTTTCAAGCAGAAGCAATATCTATAAATACATTTACTAAGCTGAAACTGGTATCTAATACCACAAGAAAAAAGGAAAAAGAAACCCTCCTGAGAAATTAACTTACGAGGGTGATTCTGTTCTCCATTGATATACTTGTCAAGAGACCAACCAGATAATCCCAGAATAATCAGATACACAACCAAGTTCCCAGCTAAAAGAGGACCCATTAGGCCTCTAGCAACCCTCCCGGCTGCCATTTTCGAGGCTCGATATCACTCAAGCTCCAGGTGAATCCAGAAACACCAGGGCACAAACTTTTATACAAGGACAAGAAGAAGACGAGAGAGGTGGAGGTTCATAGACAATAGTAAAGCACTGAGAAAAAGGTCTCTCCTTTTACGTGGGTTTGGTGTTCAGGATAAGACCACAAACAGAGGATTGCTTAGTCAACAGTTCCCTTTGGTGGGAGAGTTTGTCTGGCATAATTTGAGACGGAGATGCTGATTGTTTTGTAGCTGTAACTTAATAAAGATTCAACCCTTTGCTTAAAGTTTTGATCTTTAGCCTTCTAACGGAGATGCTGACTCTTTAGTATATTTAGCTTACCAAAGATTCAATCTTTTGCTTAAAGTTCTGATATTTAGCCTTTTGAAAGTTTTGATCTTAAGCGTTTTCTGCAGCTCAATCACCTGTGATTTAAAACGTAATGACTGACAGACCAATAAGTCTTTCTAACATCATGAAATTGGTATGCTGCCAATAAAAGATTACATGTTTCTTCACGAAGCTGTTGACACGTGTAAAACATGCAGGAGACCACTTTTCATTTTTTGTTCCGTTTGGCTATGAAAAAAGAGTATTATTAATTCTAAATTAAATTAGTTTCTGTTATTTTTAGAAAAACAAGTTCTTATATGATATAAACTTAATATATCTAATGCTATACTCCAAAACTGTTTTAGAAAGAGTATAGTATTGTCACACAGGCCTTTTCACGGAAGGACTTTATGGCTATATACAAATTCATGTCATTATTCACGATTAAACAGCTTCAAGCATCCCAACCAACATGTCCAAAAACACAAAGATAAGCAAAACAGAGGTTCCTGTCTTCATAATGCCAAGTCATCAGGAACAACTGTGTCAAGAGGAGGTTCAACCAAGAGAAGTAAAGAGCTGAGGAAAAGAATGCAAATGGTGAAGACAAGAAGTGATTTACAAGGATCAGCATATCGTCTCACAAGTGTAATTCCTTCATCCTGACTTCTTCTTGAAGATGTTTCATCCAACTGTAGTGTCGGGCATGTGAAGAACCCATAAACTATCCCTGTGAAAGCTGCCCCCAGGTGTGTCCTGAAGATATGTTAAAGAAGGGGCTACATAAGTAAAAACATAAAAAGATAACAGGTTGAAACAGCCATCTTCGTACTAAGAAACTGTAGGGATAAGCTCAAGACACTTCCAATCTTTTATGAAATAAATGTGAACTGAAGTGCATTGAATGAGTGAAACTAAAGAAGGAAACAAGATCGACCTCAGGAATTTCTGACAAGATCATCTATTAGAATCCTATGAAATAACAAAATCAAATGACAGAACAAGTTCATTTTTATGCCACACAGATATTACACGATCAGCTTGTAAATGGTTATGAACTGTACCAGTCATCAATCGGACCAAAGTTGCTTAATAAGCAGCTAAGAGCTGTCGTTATTAGTGCCTTCTGAAACATGCGTTCTGAGGTGTCCTTTGCAATCACATCTTTGTTCTGATATTGATAGATAAGCCAAGCTCCAATTACAGCAAATACTGGTCCCTGCAGTGCATATATAACACCTTAGCATGAAGGAAAAAGGATACAATTAAAACTATATAATTTAAGACTACAAAATAAAAGGAAAAGTCTCAATGTAGGCTTTCCCTAACTAAATCATGCTCCAGAAACAGGCTATGGGAATCGCCATCTCCAAAAATCGTACATGTTCAGATTTTAAAATCATTACAAGCTGCTGCTGCTTCTCTTGCTTTAAAAACTAAGATTCTGGTAGGCACAAATTTAAGTGTTTGTTATGTACGCAAAATCAATCCGTTAAAATAATTAAGTATGCCCATCGAGGTTAAGAAGTCATTGCTAATCCAGATAATTGATCTGTAAATATCAAGTAATTGCTTAAGAAGTACCAAAGTAATTAGTAACACAGATCTGGTGATAAAAGAATAAGAAGGTGCAATGTTTCTTACTGTTCCACCAACAGTTGCTTCTGGTGTGTGAAGAAAACTTGTCAAGTTGCCAGAAATACCTCCAAGTAAGTAAATCAAGAAGAATGTGAATGATCCATAAGCTCGACAAACTTGTGGTCCAAAAGAAAGAAGTGACCAACATCCAAGAGCCATATGACAAATTCCAGAGTGCTGAATTTGCCACATTTTTTGGAGAGACAATATTCAAAGAACAGAAAAACAAAATAAAAAGTTTAGAAACAGAATTAGAAAATTCATAAACGATCTTAACCAACAATGCTATCATGAACTAAATAACTACTTATGTTGTTGAAGATTTTCCACCATGTAAGTACTGCTAAAATTTTGCAGAGTTTCAGGGCCAGTTCATCTAATCAGTTTCTGTTCATAGCATAAGACTTTCTCTGTTCAATAAACCAAACAATATTTTGTGTGCTAATCTTTACAATTGATTACTCCATTGTTAATCAAGTTACATGGGAAAAAGAAGTGCAGAATGGGAACACGAACCCCATTGTCAATCTTGTACCAGAAACATTGGAGTCACTAGCCTCCACCATTCTCCAACCAAGATCAAATCATTTATCTTGGCACCATATAATAATGGCAGTGAGAAGAGCTCAGAGTGAGACTCCCGGATTGGACTGGCCATTTCAAACAGAAAAACTGCAATGTTTACGGACGCCAATATGCTTCTGCATCCAAGAAATTGAGAATAAAAGAAAATTTAGAGCTAGCATTAGGTACAAAGCTGGAATTAATTACATCACAAACATAACAATACTAATTACTAGTTGACAAAGGAAAAGAAGACGAGAAACAAGAAGGAAAAGGTTGACAAAATTATGTAGATTATGACGTACGCAACATAGAGATCAGAGGTTTCATCATATTTATCTGATGACTGAGACCTCCCTGAACCACTGTCAACTTTCATTTGCATCAACTCTGCAGTACTTCTTGATATCTTCTGATCGCCTTTTCTAAAACCTTTATTGAATGTGAATGGCTTTGCTACTGGAGTTTCTTGAGTAACTTCATCAAAATTAGATGATTTGTAGTTCTCTGTGTTTGTATCTGAAGGAAAAATAAAAATTTGAATAAAAAATTTGAATAAATATTTTGCAGAGTATCAAAAAGTTGGATACACATAAGGGGACAAATTCATAAAACAATCTAAACTTGAACAAGAAAATAAATATTACTGACGAGCTCAATAAGTTCAGTTAAAAGAGTATTTCACTGTTAAAGAGTAGAAACTCAAGAGGCAGAAGCATGGGTATAACGTTTACTATGGCTTATGAGCTTGGAAAGTTTTACTACTTCCACCATCAGGATGATGTTTAGAAGATGCATGGAGATAAAGCTTTCTAACATGAACCACCATACTAGACAATAAGCTAATAACAGAAGTAGTTGGGGAGTCTTACTCTCGTTAAGTTTTCCAAGATATGTGATAAGAGAATCTAGCTCCTCCCTGGTACTGATCAGATCAGTTTTTTCAAGCAAATGAACCCTCTGATCATCAGAATCTGAAGAGGGCTGAGATTCAGCTCCATGGAGTTTTCCGAGATACGAATCTAATAATTTCAGCTGTGCTTCAGTATTACCACCATTCAAAGCACATGGTACTTTGCGCAATTGGTATCCTTTCCTGGTCCAACCTTTATGCAGGGAAGGTGTATCATTAATGCTTCGCAGAAGGAAATCACCTTGGCCAAGATTCATTTCTTGAGCCGTATGGACTCTCCCTCTTTTAACTGATTTGGTCAAGATATCACTACTACTGAGTAAAGCCTTCCATTTTTGATCAAGATACCTAGATCCTGTTGAGAAGATTGAACAGTCACATGGCAGTTGTCTGCGATGCTGGCTTATCGCATTTTGAGAACGGAGACAGCAATCTTTATAAGGCATTTTATAGCACATTAAAACCAGAGACATTTTACCTGAATCAGAAAGATCATATATGTTATGGAAACTCAATTGAAAGATATCAACAATACATTTAACATGCTTGTACTACAGTTGATAGGAAGGAAAGAGTGACCGGAAGAGGATTATGTGCGAAAGAGTCACTAGAAGAGGATTATGCGCGAGGATGGGAAGGTTCCTTCCCTTCCTCGCATCTGAATCGGCTCAAGGGATTGCTTCCTATTTTCAAAACAAAAGGCAGAGGAGTTCTACTTCATTGAATAACCTAATGCATTGAAATGCCATAAGGATCCTTTCCAATAACACTAGCACCCACCTAGTGTTTAACTGACTTCATCAGGATCATCATATTGAGGACAAAAACAAACTGTAATTCTAGTACTAGATTGAACTTAAATAGTAAAGATTCGAACCATAAGTTATTGTAACATCGTGACAATATCTAGTAATCATTTTAGCAGATCACTTGGTAAAGGAAGTTCTACCAAAACAGGCACTTTTAAAAAGTGCAATAGTTTAAGATCAAAATGGTGGTATTTATGTTAGACAAAAGCACAGATTAAGTAAAAGAAATGAGTACCAAGAAACCCCAAAACTATCAGAAAACATCAGAAACTTTATGCCCTTTGGGGGAACATAAGAGTAACCACAGATGATAAATACTGATCATAGGCAAAGTTGGGTAGCTAATATGCACCAGAGGCTCCACACAGTTCCCATTTTTATGAACAAATAAGAACAAACTCACTGGAACCATCATCACCATCTTCATTTCTTCCCAAGTCCAGAGTCATAAACCATAAGGGCAATTCACGAATCTTTTATTAGTTCAAACCACCTTCATTGATTGATTAACAAAGACCAACACCATAAACTGAAGAACCCATAAGGACAAAAACTTAATTCTTTAGAACTCGCATCTTGTTAGGAATGTCAAACAAGAGCAGAAAAGAAACCATAACAACAAGAGATTTCAGAGTTCTTTTCTTTTTGTTGCTTGTGATCATCATTTCCAAGACCGAAACTTTACAAAGAGAGTAGTTACAAAGTACTGAGTATTAGCAAAGATCAGAAAGAGAGGGAGAGGGAGAGAATCGGGAACCACCACCATTACCTCTAAAGAAGACAACCTGTAACGTTGAGGCAGTTTTGAGAATGGAAATGCAGTACCATTAGAGTAGTAGGAATCATAATAAATGAACGTGCTTTTCCTTGTACTTGCTTGCCATAAATGGTGTTAGGCAGAGAATCTTGTGATTGCTTACCTTATCTTTGTCGACCCAATGCCAAGTCGCCAACTGTCAATCGCCCAAAATCGAAACCAACCACTTTGGCCTCCGACCTCCCACTCCAGATTTCCATGGCCCCACACACGTATCTTCTCCTCTTCAATGTTTGACCAACCACAGGTCCACGACAGAGTTTGGTATTAAAAAACTTAATACCAAAACGACCACATTTTGAAACGACTCAAGAGAATTCATATCACTTATTAATGGTAAGATTTACAAGTTCGAAAATTAACTTTAATTTGATCAAATATAATTTAATCCATTATCATTAAATCAATTCAAATTGATATTTTAATTAATCAAACCTGAAAATAAATATATTTTTATCAAATTTGAGTAAAGTTCAGTACATAAATTTAAGCTTTAAATTTAATTAAATAAGACTTAATTTATTATTTTTAAACCGAACTCAAAATTTTTAACAACGACAATAGTCATCGTCATCACACCCAGTTCGAAGTCCCGCACTGAAGTGAGGTCTGAGAAGGTCTGATGGTATACAGCTTTATCTCAACATAATAGAGAGGCTATTTCTGGTAAACCCAGGGACGGAGCCAGACATGTACAGTAGGAGAGCCCAATGTTTAATTTTTTAAATTTTAGAGGGGCCCAACTCCCAAATAACTTCATTTTTTAATATATATCTATATATAATATTTATTTTTTAAAAAATTTTGAGGGGCCCAAGGACCCCTAGGCCCCATCTAGCTACGCCTCTGGTGGCGATGTACGACCGTTCAGTTCCGTGTAAACAGCTCATGAATCCCTTGAACAATGGGGTTATGTATCGAGCATTGGCTGGCCGAGGAGGATAGGAGTTGGAGGGCCACAGCTGAGTCAACTTCCAGTTCAATCCGACGAAGCAGAGTAATACTGCAGAGAAGTGCAATGACCTGTTAATTTAATCGGTTATATTATTATATAATTTTAATATAGAAATAAATATGAAAAATTTTAAAATTTGGAATTAAATTATCTAAAAATTAAATTTGTAATTAAACAATAAACATTTTAAATGTGTTATTCGTTAAAATTAGCAATAAAATTATAAATATTTTAAATTTCTAACAGATATTTTATTAAAAAGGTTTAAATATATTATATTGAAAATATATAAGTTAAAATATAATAAATCAGTAAGCAAAATTAGTAAGTAAATGTATATTATAATGTGTTTGTTCAGGGGCTAAGCCAGAAATTTTGCTCAGTGGGGGCAAATATAAATGTATTCATAAATGTAAAATACATATTTCATTAAACATCTAATCA
>JANKOE010000001.1:49377727-49391007 GCA_026284465.1 Erythroxylum citrifolium | reverse complement strand
AAAGCTTTTATACTTTAACATCCCAAGTCTGAAGATCACACGTGCTTTTCAAATTTTGAGCAAAAACGACGCCGTTTTCCAGAATGGACAGAGTAGGACAGGGAAAGTTAGACAGGTGATTTGAACTCTTGAGCATTGGCGGGTTGGGTTAAAAATAATTATTTTATATTTTTAATTTTAAAAAATTATTTTAAGAAACTTGCGGTATTCCTCACTAAAAGCATCCTAACTATGCCAGTCATTTTGATATCGGTGTTACTTTTTTTCCTACTCCACCCATTGGGTGCCACCACATCCTGCTAGCGGATTTGTCGGGACTTAGTTTCCCCCGACCTATTGTGTAACTTTGTTCGTCCCCCATTATAAAAAAAGAAGAAGACAGGTTTAAGGAATGAAATAAGAATATGCTAAAAATAGAATAACTATTCCGTTGAACTAAACAGGCCATAAGAGTTATGTGATTGATTATGTTTCTAAAGAGAATAATGTAAAAGAAGAGTTATGTCCATCTTAAAGTGCAGAAGCACACAACTTTAGTCTTCACAAAAAGATTGCCTTTTTAATGGATGTAAAGCCTAAACAGAATCTGGCACCCAACCCTTATGAGGACCCAACAAGAAAATTTGACTCTTGGGTTACGGTTTTTACGGGATTAGGAAGATGAGGAAGGAAAAGGAAGAGGAGGGAAAAAGAGGTGGCACTGCCGTGGAGAAGAAGATGAGGGATTCAGAGTTTGAAGGATTGAACAAGTAAACCATCTTAGCTTCTCTTCCTGTATTTGTAATGTGCTTCCATTCAACTGAGCTTGATGGGATTCTGAAAATTGATTTCTTTGGATAGTTGATGTGATTAATCGTTTTTTAAACTTGAAGTTGATGGATACTGTTTCTAGTGATGGTAAAAGTTCAATCTTTTATAATGATGTTAAACTGCAAAGATGTTTTACAGTCTCTGACATCATTATTGTTACTGATCTGATGTTCTTGTCATGATCTTTTGCAATTCCTCAAGAATTCTGTCTTGCTCTCTGGTGAACTTGATGTTTATAGAGTTCATAGCTCTTGTGCTTCTTCTACTGGGAGTTGTTGGGTCTGAAAGTCACTTCTTCTGCAACTGCATTTTCTGGACTGAACTTTCTCTCTAATCTGCATAATCTCGCTTAATAGTTCATGTCCTGGATTTTTCTGATGAATATCAGTTCGAGCAGACGATCTTTTCTACAAAAATACCTATTCCCATTGTATCTTCTAAGCTGTTTTTTGTTCATAGATCCATTTTTCATGTGAATTCTACTTGTTACTCTGATTTTGGACTAGGACTAACAACTGTCAAGAACTTAAATGAAAGCCATGGATTCCACAAACCATTACTCATCCAAGCATCACAAGAACTGCAACATAAACGTTCAATTCACAAAATTTCTAAGCATACACTCTTTAGTTCCTCAACATTATTGGTTCAACTATAACCCTACATCAGAATCACCATAGTCAGAAATTAATCAGTGAAGTTAGCAATTGTTGCATTTGGCTCACAAGCCTTAGCAGCAGGATTTGGCTCCACACCAGGGTTAGGTTCAACTGGTGTCCCTAGCAACTCCTGAGGCAAATCCTTAATACCCTTCAAGTAGAAAGTGTAGAACAACTTGAAAGGGAACACAAGTTGCTTCAACTTAACCTGACCATACACTCCTTCGAAAATCCCTGACCCGCCAGTCACTGCAAGGTACGTGTCCTCGTAGGTCAAGTATGAACCTTGCACCGATATGTGACCGTAATCACCGAAGTAGAAGCTGTACGTGGCCTCGTATCTGTCCCCTTTCTTCTCAGGCTTGTTCTGGATCAGCACACAGAGTCCTGCCGTTATTCCAATCCTTTTCTGCAGATCTCCACTGTATAGCTGTGAAAGGAAATGTAAAAGAACTCATCAAAATATGATCTGTGGATACTGATTTGTTATAGAAGTTGCCTTTTCCATGATTAAACTATGCTATGAAAGTAAGCAAATTTTCTCGGGAAACAAACAAGAATCAGGAAGCAGAACATCAGATCACAAAGAACTTACTTTGTTACTGAAGGGCACAAGATCGCCTAGACAGTTAACTGTTTTCTGACTCAGTCGAAGATAAGCAGGGCTTCCACGATCTCTCTCATTTATCTCATAAACATGAAGCTCCTGAACTTTAGCTGCATAGACAAGCAAAGAAATGAGAAACCCAGAAAAGAACGCTCCAGAAACTATAATGATCCCTTCCAACTTCCAAGACTCATCTCATGCTCAACTACAGATAAATCACTTACTAGGTCTTGGGTCATCAGATGAAACAGCTTGATTTGTGCAAGAAAATGATCTTCTTGGCACCGAGAAGCTGTTAAAGCTTGCAGCTTTAGCAAACAACCTCGAATTCTGGGACGAGTTTGTGAGATTGAAAGGGACGAGTGTTTTGGTGCGTACAGTAGCATGTGATCTCGGTTGGGTCGCTACTTTCACAGTAGATAATGAGATACTTCTCAAAGCAGAGCTTGAACAAGCCATTTCTCAAGTTGGGATCTTTCTCGTTTGTGTTTGGACAGTGAGAAAGTGGAGATAAAGAAATGGGGTTGTTTGTTTAAATAGAGGGAAGCCGGTGGGTTATACGAGTGGACGGCGAGATCGGACGGTGGAAGCACATCGTTGTGAGATAATGTGTAACAACTAACAAGTCATATGGGTCAACAGTTTCTCGTTCGTAGGAGAAAATCTGGTGTTTTACACGTGATAATTTGGTGTTTGGTCGGTCGGAAAACTGAAGTATTTGAAAATTCTCAGGATTTGCTTGTGATGATTATCATAATCTGACAGAAGTTAACTTGGTGCATAGGAACTGGTGAATCAATACACAAACATGCTTAATTTATGTTTAATAGTTCGCAATTATTAGCAAGTTTAGTGTCATGATTAGGCAAGTGGAAAGCTGAGGGGACCATTGACCACTGCATCCACTTGCGGTGGGTTGAACAGGAGCCTGTCGGTTCAAAAGGTGGAAATGTCCATCTTAAGCGCCCCACACTCCAGCCGGATATTGTGTGAGGGAGATAAAATACGGTTTGATCTCAGTCAATTTTTCGAAAAGGCGGTCCAGTGTTCGGTGCGCACAAGGAGTCATCACATTGGATGAACTCCTACATTGCCACTGCCGAGACTTGAACCCGAAACTTTGAACTCACTTTCCTTTCCAATGATCAACTGGGCTATCTATGCGGACCCCAAGGCCCTAGTCCTTATGTTGTTGTAGTGTTCCAAAGCCAGCCATAAACTTTATATGCCAATTCAAAGGTTAAGTATGATAATGATTAGGATAGGATTTCATCGTCGAGTTGTGGAGTAGAGGGACAGGGACAGAGTCAGACATGTAAAGTAGGAGTGCTCAATGTTTAATTTTTTAAATTTTAGGAGAGCCCAACTCTCAAATAACTTCATTTTTATATATATATCTATATATAATATTTATTTTTAAAAATTTTTTGAGGAGCCCAGGGACCCCCCGGGACCCCATCTAGCTACGTCTCTGAGAGGGACAAATGAGTTAGTAGAGTAGGAGGTATGGAATCAAAAGGTTTTGTGTTTGATTATCCTTATTTATGCTTTTTTGATCAAGCCTGTCGTGCATGGTTTGTCTAGTGTAGAGTACTCGATTGACATGATTTGCAGACTATTGCATCAATCCAAAGATTTACCTATTGCGCATTCAAAGGGTAACAACTGTGGGTTCCTTTGTTTAAAAAAAAAAAGATATTTAAGTTTCGAGTCATTGAATTAGTTTGAAATTTAAAATTTTCAAATATAAATTTAAAATTAAAAAATTAAACTTAGCATAGATTCAATCGAGCTTTGAATTCAAAACTCGATAAGGTTTGGGTTTGGACTATGAGCCTCAATTTTTAAGTTCGACTCGTTCCAATACTATCACCAAGTTTGGGTCATAATTGGACTTTAGATCAAAATGTTATTATATACGAAAATAACTTTGAACTCAAGTACAGTCCAAAATTAAAAAACTTATGAAAAAAGTCGTAGTTCAATTCAATTTAAATTAAACCTAACCCAATTAATCTAATTCTAACCCGTCAATTTCGAACTCGGTCAAGTCGGGCCAAACTTTATTTACGAAGCCTATAATCAATTGGGCTAAATTTCAGTCCACTAAGAAGTCCTGAAAGTAAAGTTCATATGCTATTTGAAACTTTTGGTGGTGATTGCTCTATTTCTTACGCCCTAACTAATTGGGCTGTTCATGACCTAAATCCGGTGGGAGAGCCTAATTCCAATAACTTTTACTCTTGCCATATATTCAATTATTTTAATTTTTTATATTATTAAAATTAAAAATTCAACTTTTAAATTAATATCTCAATTTATTAAAATTACTATAAGAATAAGTTAATTTATATAAATAATAATTATAAATTGAATTATACTTATGTTTGAAAATATTTAAATACTTTTTATTTAATCTTCTAATTTTTAATATTTTAGTATACATTTTTATAAATACATACTAAAATTTTATAATGCGCTCAAATACAAATATTTAAGGATGGTAATAAATTGGGCTAGAGTTTAGGGGGCAAAAATTTATTTAAGGATGGTAATAAATTGGGCTAGAGTTTAGGGGGCAAAAATTTTGACCCTGACCTTGACCCTAATACAAAGATTAACTCAAATCTTTAGAATACAACGCTCCTTGCGCATCTCTGTAAAGCAGCTCCTGGATGCCCATCAAATAATAAATCAGGTCAAGCCCAATATAACCTAGCATTGGGATAGTTCGAACTCGGGTAACTTGGGTGTAAGTTCGGTTTAAAAATTTATGTTTGGTTTAAACACAACTTGAAATTTAATAAAGCTTGAAGTTTGCGACCTAAGTCCATACCTAATCGAGATTTGAAGTTTGATAAGGCTCAAATCTAATTTGATTAATTTATTTTTAATATAAATTTTGAAAACAATATTATCTTACTTGATATTTTTAAGCTTAAGCCCGGACAACTCGAGCACGAACTTGATCCAAAGCTTGATTGGATCCGAGGCCGTGACTCGAATTTGACCCTAATTGAATTTGAATGACTCAAAGTATAATAAGACCCAAATAAATTAAGTTTTTAATTTAAAATTTAAAAATAATATTGTTTTACTTAAAACACTTCATTTTACTTGACATTTTAAGACTATAGTCCGAACTTAAACTTGATCCTAGCTCAAAAATTAAAAAATAACCTAGATTAAACTAGCAATTCATTCCAACCTGATCTGAAATTTGAAAATTACTAAAAAAAACTTTTGACATAAAATTTGGTCAATTTGTGCTGACCTATTAAATTTCGGTTAGGTCAAGTGAAAATTGACATCCTTTTAATTCGAAACCAATTTGATCGACTCATAAAGATATCATATTAATATTGTTCTAATTTAAAATTTTAACCTAATTTGGACCCAAATCCAAATCAAATAGTCCTGACTCCTGAGTAACCATGTCTAAGTAACAAAACTCAATTCAATGAACCATACATAACTTAACTTTCAGATACCTGTATGCAATCTTTCTTGGAGTAACCAAGTTAAGATAAAGAAGCTAATGACTGCTAATACAGCCCCTAATTCCAATTTATTGACTTCAAATTACGCAATCTTGTTCCGTGAACCGTACAAGGCCGGACTGTCCTGACGATCTTTGAACAGTTCCGAGACAAAAATACGATTGATAAGTTACATAATTTTAAAAATCTCAGTTTGTCTACTGAATACAAGGCAGCGACCATGTCTTACACTAGAGTTTCATGTGCACTTGTGTCTTCTATCCAGGGCACATGCATCCTCGTAACTTCCTAATGTTTGGGACAACAACTTGGAGGATCAATTTAGTAGAACTGTATCCTATTGGTATCTAACATCGCCCATTTTAGCATGATTTCTAGTTCACAAATGATATGTTTTTTTTAATTTCGATGAAACTTCGTAGGCGGGTCAAGCAGGTACATCTCTCCGAGGGTTCATTTGACGCACCACCCTATAGGTAGGTCAAGCAGACACACCTTATCATTGAGGGTCTAACTAATTTTTCATCTACAGGTAAAACCCTGCTGCCCCAAGCTCTTACAAGAGGGGCTAGCATGGAATCGAAACTGGGACCTAACCGAAGTTAAGCCCCGCTCTCAATCATCGAGCCACACCCCTTTAAGGCACAAATGATATGTTGCATTCAATTAGAGATAACAAAGGACCAATCCAAATATTTTTGTTTCAATCATATCAAAACAATGTTGTTTTTAGTGTAATTATTTAAATAGAGTTGTATTTTTTTAATTTATAATTAAAGCAAAATGACATTATTAAAAAAAGATTTAGATTTTCAAATTAATTTTAAACGGACCCTTCAAACTAAAACTTAATGTAAAATTGGATTAAACATAACTGAAACTATTAATTTTGAATGGCCTTGAGCTTTGTCCTTATTCGAATCGCACTAAAATTATGTCGTTTTAATTTGGTATAATTTGTTAAAACAATATTTTTTTGTTTAAACTTTTTAATTTTATAGGTCAAAACGATGTCGTTTTAAAAAATAATTAGATCAAAGTTATCAAACCTAACTTATAAGCAATCCTTCAAAATTAACCTAAAACTCTATCAACTACAATTTAGTTCATTAATTTTAAATTGAATCCATTCGATGGACTTATATTTATCATTACTGCACCTAACATGACAAATTTTGACACAATCACCTAATTCTAGAAAGAAATAAGAAAATAATATAGCGTAATTTAAAGGTAATATATTTTTATAAGCGTGAGATAAATTTGACTCGAGTTTTAAACTTGGGTTTGAATTACAATGATTTAGATAAAATCACTTAAAATAAAATTATTCTAAAAATTAAACTTTTTAGTTAAATTAGACTAAAACTCTATAAAAGTAAATAAATGCTTAACTTGGACCGACCGATATTCATAATATATGGGTAAAAAATAAAAAAAATCTAGCATAATTTAAAGGTAATATATTTTTATAAGCTTGTGACATAAATTTGACTTTGAGTTTTAAACTTGTTTTTGAACTTTAATAATTAAGATAAAATCAATTAAAATAAAATTCTTGTAAAGAAATTAAAATTCAAACACTTTGAGAATGACTATAAAACTAATTAACCAATATATATATTCATAACCAATATATATATTAACCATGCTAGTCCCTCTTGTAAGAGCCTGGGGCAGCTGGGGTTTTACCTGTAGGTGAAGAACTAGTTGGGCCCTCGATGATGAGATGCGTCCGCTTGATCCGCCTGTGAGGTGGTGAGCTAGTTGGACCCTCGGAGAGGTGTGTCTGTTTAGCCCGCCTATGGGGTTTCCTCGAATTCAATATATATATATATATATATTTTGCTTAAAAGTCTTAATCTTGCCTACTAATCTAATAATAACTATATATATATATATATATATATATATATATTGCTTAAAAGTCTTAATCTTGCCTACTAATCTAAAATTGATCAATTGGAACTGGTAATTAAATTCCAAGAAGTAATAATAACTAATCAAAATTCAAAACCATTTTATCAAGTGATTAGCGAGAAGCACAAGACAAACCTGTGGGATTATGTCTTTAATCTTTTATTGATTAAGTTACTGATCAGATCATAAGACAATTTTTTGGGTTCTGAACTTTGATTCCACTGCTTCCTTATTGTTTAACAATGTTCTTATTAATTCCGAACCATCCAAGAACCTTCGAACCCTAGAAGAAGAAGGGAAAAAAAACACCGAAGAAATTAAAGTACTAATTTCTTGATTTCTTAAAGGAAAATTCAATGTTTTAAAACACAAACTATATTTTTTTGGTTCAGTTTTAAATTTTTTGGTTTAATTTAATTTAATAATTAATTAATTAATTGGCTAATTGATATAAACTAATCATTTTTTATAAAATAAAATAAATCAATTAATTTTTATTTAACATTCCATTTTTAAATTAAAATTTAAATATTGAATCTTTTAATTAAATCTTAAATTACTGATTTAAACATTGGAAAATTTTGTATTGACAGTTAATCAGATCAAGAGCTCGAATATGATAACTCAAGGGATGCGGTTGAGTGGAAATGAATTCATCCATCCTTAATTAAAGGCTCGGGGTTCAATCCTTGACTTTGGGTATGGAGCAGCCTTAAATTCTTGGGCCAGCTGTCCCACCCTATAAGATGCCTACAAACCAACAAGGGCATTAATCATTGGGTCCGCCGGTAGATACTCTGATCTAGACAAAAAAAAAAGAGAGCTCGAATACGAATTTATTTACGGTTTTGAGATTGAATATTCATATTGAAACATAAAATTTGTTTAGATTATGTTAAGTTATTTGCCACTCCCACTTAAATCTATATAATTAAAGATAATAGCATATTAGATAAATAAAATCATTAAAATGATTTCGTTTTAAATTTGAATATTTAAATTCGAACTTAAGCTAGTTCAAATTTAATCTAATCTAAAGTCAGTAAATTATATCAAGATATCATATCAAACTACTTAAACCACATCGTCTCAATAATCAACTACAAATGGTTATCCTTTTGTTTTTCTTCTCTTCTATGTAATACCCATTTGTTTACTGTCTACAAAAAGTCGAATGGCCGACCAATTGTCTTGGTGGTTGATACCTAAGTAAATGTTGCAGAGGATGACGTGGTATTAGAGAGAGAGAGAGAGAGAGGCATACACTGGAGAAGAGAAAGAAGAATCTAAGTACTCGGTTGCATGTGTAGGGACGGTCTACGTGCATGTTCCTTGGAATGAAGATGAATTAATGGACCACACACACGACGAGTCGTCGACTAGACACACTCTTTCTCTTCTTGATCATCATCTTCTTTTCTCTTTATAAACCAACCTCTCTTAGGTTACTTCATCTCGTCAAGTCCTTTCAATTGCAGAAGCTGAACACTCACTCACTCACTCCTCAAGAACCTGATCTCTCAGTTCTTCTTCGCCTCTCTCTCTCTCTTTCTTTACTTTACCTATCTTTCTTTACCAAGATGACGAGGGGTGAAAATGGTGCAGCAGCCATGGGAGGAGGAGGTAGAGGCTCAAACAAGAAGTTTTCATGTAAAAGGCTTGGTGGGTATCTGAGAGAACAGAAGGGAAGGCTTTACATTATCAGGAGATGTGTAGTTATGCTTCTCTGTTGGCGTGATTGATACATATCTGGAGTTCATCTTCTTCACCATTTTTCA
Organism: Erythroxylum citrifolium; assembly: GCA_026284465.1. Taxonomy (NCBI): domain Eukaryota; kingdom Viridiplantae; phylum Streptophyta; class Magnoliopsida; order Malpighiales; family Erythroxylaceae; genus Erythroxylum; species Erythroxylum citrifolium. The sequence goes on along the minus strand of JANKOE010000001.1, from coordinate 49,381,733 downwards.
ATCTTTTCTTTTTGCTTCCAAAATGTATGTACATATCGATCTTACCTTTAGAGATATTACAGATTCTGCTGTTTTATCATAAAGTTTCTCTTTCATATTACTGTGTGTGTGTGTTTTTTTTTTTTGGGATGAAGTTGTGATTGAGTTCATGCATTTTAACTAATGATTCGTAGAGGATTAGGGGTTAGTACTTTCAGAACATATATATAATTAGAATCTCATATTAATTCCGATTTTGGTAAAATTATATCTTAGTGGGACCATATTTATAAGTAAAATATCATATTTTAAGTTAAAATTAATTATTGAAAAATATTTAGGATTAGTATATTCATTAATAGGTCAATTTTTGTAAATTAATAAATTGTTTTAAACTGAAATAAATCAATTACTTTTTATTTTACAATTTTTTTAATTAAATTTCAAAATTTTAATAAATAAGGACAATATTTTCAATCAATTTTTCGATATTATTCAATTTTTAATCAGTTATATAACTATCTAATATCAATTAAACTTCTTAAACAATTTTTGTATTTAACTTTAATTTCTCAATAAATTAAAAGCATAGGTTTAAATCTCAAAATAATATATTAGAAGTCTTATTTTTATATATAACTTGCTTAATTTTTATATTATCAATATAAAACAATTTCAAAGTACTGTTTCTAGTCAAAAAAAAAAGGAAGAAGATAAGGAATAGAGCCCTTGAAATTACCTTTTTCACTTTTGTTGTTCCGCTGCATAGACACGTGGATGAGATGAGTTGGAACAGAATACGAACAACAAAAATATGGAACATAATATATGAATAAGTTGAGTTCAGATCGTCTATTTAACTTTACTCTGTCTAATGACAGAACGACGTCATTTTATCATAAAAATTGTCTAATAATTGTGGCTCGTGTCTGGCTTAAAAACTGTTGCTGTGGGTGGGTCTTATAGCCGTCTGTGCTCTGTCTTCTGCCTCTGTCAAATTTTTATGATAAAACGACACCGTTCTGTCATTAGACAGAGTAGAGTTAGACAGACGATCTAAACTCGAATAAGTTGAGTTAGAACAGTGTAGAAACACAAAAAATAGACCAGATGATCTTGATAAGTTTACTTTTTTCTGATGATTTCTTGTAAACTATCACACGTAAAGCAATGAGTACTCGAAATACCGATGATATGATTTTTGTAGAAAGGTGAAGATTGGTAAGGGAATTGGAATCAGTTCACACATGCTGTGACTTAGTGATAAAAATTTGCAAAGGTGGTCCTCACCTAAATTTAATGCATGCTATTGTTTGGCTCCTCATCTTCTTCCTCACCTTACTGTTTGTTCTCTAATGGTGGTCCCCCACCCCTAAGAACATATGTAGCAGAAACGTGAAAGAGTCGAAAGGTGTGTAAACTTTTATGAAGGTTAAAGGGATGCAAAGTGGCCTTTCTAACAGTTATATCCAACCCAGAATTGCATATATTTTAAGAGCCTCTGGTGGTTGTCATGGAGCTCATCCACCACTACAAGTAAGGAGCTTTATACTGCAGAATACTGCTGGGTGTTAGCACGTGTTTGGTTTTATCCTTTGTGACCAAAAAAAAAAAAAGATGCAAAGTTTTATAAAAGTTTTTTATATCAATTGCATTTTAATATTCCTAAAATTAATATTTTAAAATTAGACTAAAAATTAAATCAATAAAGTAAAATTTTTAAGATTTTAAGATTCAACTTGTATTATACCATTATAAAATTATTTTTAAGTTTAAAGTTTAAAAGTTTAACTTATATTATACCGACATAAAATTATTTTGATGTTAAAAATTGAACAAAATTAAATAATTTAAAGTAAAATTGAAAAATGTTATCGTTTCCATCAAAATTTTAATTAGAATAACATTATTAAATTAAAATTAATTAGTTTATTATAATTTATATGATCAATTAGTTTACGAGTTTGTTAATTAATAAAATGTTCGATTTTTAATAATAAAAGTTATTAAGATAAACTGAATTAAAAAATTAACTAATTTGAGATTTTTGTAATTAAACTAATCAAATAGATTTAATTTTTTAATCATTAATAATTTAAACAAGGGTAAAATTTGTAATAAAATAATAATAAGAATTTATTTAAACAAAAATATGTGTTTAAATAAATTACTTTTAATATTATATAAGCCTAATTATATATATATATATATACGCGCGCGCGAAGGAACCTGCAGTCGCTACTTTTTATATACGCATTGAGTAAACTTTCGGATTGATGTAATAGCCTGCAAATCATGTCAACTGGACACTCCGTACTAGACAAGTCTTACACAACAGACTCGACCAAAAAAGCGTAAGTAGGAAGAATTGAACACATGACGTTTTAGCCTCATGTTCTTCCACTCTAACAACTCAGCCACCCCTTAAGAGGCCTAATTATAATTTCACATAAACAAAACTAATAACTCTTATATTTAAAACCATCACAAACTTAATTTTGTTAGATTTTACATTAAGCTTTTTAGAAAATTAATTATTTCCTTTTGCCTTCTAGTAATTAAGAAGTTGCCAACTTTTAATAATTACAAAATTCCCTGACAATTTTATCACATTGTTCTTCAACAGGATCAGTCCTTTTGTTCCGATTATTATATTCTTATCATGTTCTATTACACCTTATCCACGTATTTACGTATTTTTTACATAAATATATAAAATTTAATATAATATAGTTGGAACAAACTAACACCGCTGATTTTTTAACACGTGACAAGGAGCAAGACAAGTGTTTGATCGGTCAAAATGGCAGCTTTAACGCAGACCACGTGCACCTCCTATCGTGTCAGAACCAAAGAAAGTTGGGATAATAATTGAAGAAGACGGTCTTGTCTTGAACAAACGCTGACAAGTTCTTACTGTACGCCTCCTGGAGTTTGTATTCAAATTGGCAAATGGAGAAGAAACAGAAGCCTATTCGTGTGCCTTTTGGAACTTGCCAATCAGAGACAGTGGATGTAGGGATGGCAATAAAGTCTAGACCACCTCGGCTAAGTCAAGCTGCATTTGTTGATTTTTTAAAGATAAAGTTTAACATTTCATTAAAAAATGTTGCTATTTTGGGTAAAACAAGTGAATGTAAGGATAATAATAAAAATCTGGTATGACTAGTTCAAATCGGATATGTTGATTTTTTCCTCAAGATAAAGTCTAAAAATTTCATATAAAATGTCCTGTCTTTTTTTGCAAAACGATTGGATGGAAATAAAAGTTTAGCCTAACCTAAACCGACTGGAGTTGAATCTATTCATTTTTTTTAACATAAAGGTCTAAAATTTTCATATTATTAGAATTTACAATAGACCTATACGCCCACAAAAAAAAAAAGTTAGACCACATACAAGTCTAAGTTAGTTTCCATCCTAAAATCAATTAGTGATAGGTGGAGTAGCTCACTAAATTTATATGTTGACTTTCTTTTCTCTCATTCTCTAATATAGGATAAACTTTCACTCTTATATTTCAACGTGTACAAAACGTTTTCATTTTGAATAAAATGAGTGGATGAGATCTCAATAAAACTCGGGTTGGCTTTGTTGATTTTTTTTTCTCAAGATAAAGTTTAAAAATTTCACATAAAATGTCGTTGTTTTAGGTAAAACGAGTTTTTTTTTGGTAATTAGGTAAAACGAGTTGATGTAGGGACGACAATAAAAATTTAGCCCCACATAACTAACTTAGGCTGGATATGTTAGATTTTTGTTTCTTGAGATGATGTCTGAAAATTTTATATAAAACGTTATTGTTTTAGATAAAACGAGTGAATGCAGAGATGGTAATAAAAATATAGCCAATCTAAGGGTGTGGTTGAGTGGAAGGGACTCATTCATCCTTAACTAAAGGTTAGGGGTTTGATCCTTGGCTTTGGGTATGGAGCAGCCTTAAATCCTTGGGCCAGCTGTCCCACCCTGTAAGTGTTAGGATAAGTCGACTTGTATGGGATATAAGGCGACTTATTTTGTCACGCTA
>JANKOE010000001.1:49341696-49362724 GCA_026284465.1 Erythroxylum citrifolium | reverse complement strand
TTAAAAATGATTTAATAATTAAAATATATTTTAAATAAATATTAATTTATAAATTATTTATGTTATTAAAATATCATAATTTTATTAGTAATTTGTTAATAAATATTATATAAGAAATTAAATAAATTTATTTAATTAAAAATAATTTATCTTTAAGTTTTATCAAAAATGTAATTATTATCAGTAATAAAAATACAACTATCTTAATAATCAGGTTTTTGTTTTTATTTAAAAGAAAAATAGAAACAAAAATTAAAAACGAAACTATAACTTAAAAAAAATAAAAGTAGAACTAAATGATCTTAACTGTGACCAAGGAAAATCCCAACTGAACTAAAATCCTATGTTTTTAACTAACGTGCAAAACCCATTTTACATCTGTCTTCACACGTAAGCATTGCTCTGAAGCCTGCCTTACGCTTTGAGTTCTTTCATTCTTTTTATTTTTTAATCCTTTACAATAAAAGATGGTGACACTTTTTGGTGTGGTGTGACACTAAAAATAAATATATATATATAAAGAGAGAGAGAGAGAGAGAGAGAGTGGGGGCGTGAGAAGTATATAAGGTAATGGTGGGCTTGAAAGGCAAGGCCGAGGCCACATGGGGACAGCTAAGTCATCATCGCATCACAGATTCTTATCTTCTCATTCTCATTCTCTTCTCCTCTCCAACACCCAATTTGACTCATCCCTCAACACTACAACTTGGCATGTCCCATCCAATCCCATATTCTTTCTTATTAAACAAAACACATCCAAATATATAAAATCTGAAATTTTCAAAAATACCCTTTTCTTTAAATTCCTAATACCGTATCGTACTAGTCGGTATATGTCATATTGAAATGAGATGTGTCATTGTAAGTACTTGTATTCATAGTATAATTTTGATTTGCGTTGGTCGTATTAGTTGATATACATATATATATATATATATGTATATCAAATAAAAATTATAAATTTAAAAATTGGATGTAATATTTACTTAACTTTCACATGTTTCTTACCAACCATTGGTCACTTGTGCTAATAACTTCAAAACACCCACGTTCCTAAAGCCTCTCGAAGCCGCCTTCCTGATTCCCCAAAATAACCATTGAATTAAGAATATTTGATTAAAGACGAATGGGCAAAATGGTAATCTGGTTTGGAAATTAGTGGTGTGGGTCCAATTAGATAAAGGTAATAAACAAAAAGAGAAAAAGCGGAAGAGAAGCTCTCAAACTCACGAAAGTGTTTGGTTTGTGAGAAACTAATAATCATAGAGATGAGAGATAGAGGGGGAGAGTTCGTTTGAAGACGTTATCGGACTCGAAACCCACAATTCGCTGGAGTTTGGGTGTCCTGTTGATGTCCGGTCTAGGGCTTTCAAATTTTATAGAGAGAGATAGATAGATTTGATTAATTTCATCATCCCGTGAGAGTTCACGGCCCCTGTTTCGATTCCCCTTCTGGGTTTCTAAGTTCGGTTTGATATCAGAGTAAAGTTTAGGTTTTTTGTTCTTTCGTTGTACTTCATTTCCGATAATTTAGGGTTTCCTTGGTGCTGATGAGATTAGTTATCGGGAAATCCCCGGAAGTCTCGTGATGTTTACGCCGCAGAAGAAAGTTTGGTCAGGGTGGTCGCTCACGCCAAGGAGCGGCGCCCCCAAGAATGATGACGGGTCGGATCCGAAAGTGAATTTGAACGGTCCGAGTAACCAAAAATCGGGAGATGGGAATGTTTTGAAGGGAAAGAATGTAGCTTTTGGTGGCGAACCCGTAACGCCAAACGGGGTTGGCCCCATTTTCGACAGTGGGAGTTTGGTTGACAAGGTCTCGAAGCTCGAAAATGAGGTTTGTACCTTTTGCTTCCTTTGCAAGTTTAGGGTTACGCTAATTTTTGTGTAAGTCCACCAATTTGCATATGTTAATGCTATGTTCTTTTTTCGTTGTTTTTTAACTTTTGTGAAGTTGTTTGTTTGTTTCTCTTTTTTTTTTTGCTGCTCGCAATTTCTGTAGATGGTGCTCTAGATTTTAGGACTTCAATGAAGTGGTGGAGTTATTTGATGGTTTACTTGTTTACTAAAAATAGTGGTAAGATACGGAAGCATATGGGTTTTCTAAGAATAGGAAGCCAGATTGAGAGCAGTGGTAATGGACAAAAAAGCATAATAACTTTGTGTCATTTTTATTTATTTGTTGTCTATGTTTTGGTTGGCCAAGAACACTGATGAATGTTGATTTGATTCTTGTGAGTTAGCTCAATATATCATTATAAATTGTTCCACAAAACATGAAGTCTGATCAGGACATGGCATCTCGGTGGGTGATTTGTTGATTTTGGTTGTGAGAGCAAGTGTTTGGCAGTGTTGGCCACTACTTTTAGTTATTGGAGGCCTGAGATAAGGGCCTGGGATCGTTGATTGAGAAGTGTAAATGGAGGAAAGTGGCATGACACACAAAATGCTGCGTTGCTGGAAGATATTTTTCACCCTCATAAGATGTCTTTAATCCATTAATTATGTTGCACTGTAGCCACTAGTTAGCATTAGCATCTGAAGAATCTTGCAGGATATGCTATTGGCATAGATCATTGTATTTTTGAATCAGATTCCTATAACACAGCAATGTAGGGACATCAGTTCTGCTGTATGTAAGCCGGTAGGGCTTTCTGGGAACAAGTATTATTTTGCTCCTCTTAAGCCAGAGTGGATCAGGCTCTCACATTGAATTCAAGCAGTTTTGGTAAATCAAATGGAGAGGAGCAAAGATAAATGCACTTAGGTAAGTAGATGACAAGAAGAGGGGGGGAAAAAAAAACACAGATTGGGCTAAGTATGCTAAAAGCAACTAAAACTGCTTGAATTCAATGTGAGAGCCTGATCCACTCTGGCTTAAGTCTCACTGCTCCCGAATTTACAGGCAGCGGGAAACATTTTGTAAATATCTCTATCTCTATTCAGAAGCTTTTTAATGAATGTCATTTTTTAAGTTTTAATTTAATTTATCTTTGTGATCTCTCTAGACTAGTTACATTTTGAATGCTTGTTCTAGTAGTTATGACTTTATTGCTTATAGAAAATGTGATGCTAGTTTGATCACCCGATCCATATTACAGCTTTTTGAGTACCAGTACAATATGGGCCTTCTCTTGATTGAGAAAAAGGAATGGGCTTCAAAGTATGAAGAACTCGACCAAGCAATTTCAGAAGCGAAGGATGCACTTAAACGAGAACGAGCAGCTCATCTGATTGCAATTTCTGATGCTGAGAAGCGGGAAGAGAACTTGAGGAAGGCCTTGGGTGTTGAAAAAGAGTGTGTACTTGATGTAAGATCCATAACTTTCCTTTTCGTGTGCTTGTCGGTTCCATTTAGTTTTCTGTTTGAGTTGATGTTAACAAATGACTATTTGACAGAAGAAGTTAGTGACAAACTGTTCCTTTCAGCCCCATCGTTTGAATCTTTTACTAAGTTTCTATCTTTGTTCTCTATGAGAAGATGTTTAGGAGCTGTCTATCTTAAGATTTCTTTTCTTTCGCTACCATGGTGAAGTATCCTTGAATGGGAAAGCTTTTATATGGTAAACTTTTTCTTTTGCCTGATGAGGTTCTGTTTCACTTTTTTAGCTTGTGCCAACATATGAAACCCAACCAGTTAAGGTGGACATCTGTTATTGAATATAATCTGCTTGATTTTTGAATCAGATAATATGAATCATGATATATATTAAGAATGCTGCTATGCTTACATGATTCTCTCCGACCCTTGACGTGTATAGGCTTTTTTTCAGTCACAAACATTCTACTTGCCATAAATTGATTTTAATCAGTGGGAGTTTGATCATTGTAGTTGGAAAAGGCAGTGCGTGAGATGCGTTCAGAAAATGCAGAAATAAAATTCACAGCTGATTCAAAGTTGGCTGAAGCCAATGCATTGGTCAATAGTGTTGAAGAGAAATCATTGGAGATAGAAGCAAAATTGCGCGCTGCTGATGCCAAGTTTGCTGAAGTGAATCGAAAGAGTTCAGAGATTGAGAGGAAATCACAAGAGCTGGAGTCCAGAGAAGCAGCACTTCGTAGGGAGCGCCTATCCTTTATTTCAGAGTATGCTCTATAAATTTCACCATTACTACTTGGTTCCTTTGAACGTACTTCCCTCTCCATTGTGATTATCATTATAGCAGTTCAATTGTTTCACATTTTAACAATGTGGCTACTATGTGATCAGGAGGGAAGCACATGAGAATGATTTGTCCAAGCAACGGGAAGAATTGCGGGAATGGGATAGAAAATTACAAGAGGGGGAAGAAAGGTTATCCAAGGGTCAAAGAATTGTTAACCAGAGAGAGGAGAGAGCAAATGAGGCTGATAAGACTTTTAAGCAGAAAGAGAAGGACCTTGAAGATGCACAAAAGAAGATCGATGAAGCAAATTCAATCTTGAATAGGAAAGAAGAAGATATAAGCAACAGGATGGCTAATCTACTCCTGAAAGAAAAGGCATGACGTCCTTTTCATTGATCTGTTGTTTAATAAGCTATTGAAGTTCAATTAACAATTCTTATGTCAATTTCTGCAGGAATTCGATTCTACAAAAAAGAAGATAGAGAAGAAAGAAGAGGAGTTGCATGTATTGGAGGAAAAACTTAAAGACAGAGAAAAAGTGAGTAGCAAAAAGTGTTTCTGAGGTGTATGGCTGTAACATTTTCTTTACCTTTTATTTCAGTTATTGGTCCTCTGCCTGGTCTGTGTACTTGTTTAACTAGAAGTACCTCTGAATTGTTTAAGTAAAATGCTGGAATACTATTAGTTGTATTTTAAGACTGATGTTACTTTTCTTTCTCTTGTGATTCACAGGTTGAGATACAAAAGCTTATTGATGAGCACAATGCTGTTTTGGATGCAAAGAAGCGTGATTTTGAGTTGGAAGTTCAAGAAAAGAGAAAATCTGTTGATGATGATCTGCGCAACAAGATTCTTGAAGTGGAGAAGAAAGAAGCTGAAATCAAACATATAGAGGAGAAAGTTGCTAAAAGAGAGCAAGCCTTGGATAAGAAGCTGGAGAAGCTTAAAGAGAAAGAGAAGGAATTCGAATCCAAGACAAAAGCTTTGAAAGAAAGGGAAAAAGCCATAAAATCTGAGGCCAAGACCTTGGAGAATGAAAAAAAGCAATTACAGTCCGATAGAGAGGATCTTTTGCATCTTAGGGCTGAAGTTGAGAAGATAAGGGCAACCAATGAAGAAAAGCTATTGCAAATAAATGAGGAGACAAACCAACTCAAAGTGAGTGAGGAAGAGAGGCTTGAATACACTCGCTTGCAATCAGAACTAAAAGAAGAAATAGAAAAGTGCAGGCTTCAGGAGGAAATGCTTTTGAAGGAGACTGAAGACTTAAAGCGACAAAAAGAGAATTTTGAGAGACACTGGGAAGAACTGGATGAGAAAAGCACTGGGATTGAGAAAGAGCTGAAGAACATCAGTGATCAGAGGGAGAAGTTTGAAAAGCAGAAACTGTCAGAAGAAGAAAGGATTAGAAGAGAGAAGCAGGCAGCAGAAGACTTTGTGAAAAGGGAGCTAGAGGCTCTTGATGTGACCAAAGAATCCTTTGAGGCAAACATGAAACATGAACAAGCTGCGATAGCTGAAAAAGCTCAAAATGAGAGAAAGCAATTGCTTCATGACATTGAGCTGCAGAAGAGTATGCTTGAGAATGATATGCGAAAAAGACAAGAGGATATGGAAAAACTGTTGCAAGAAAAGGAAAAATTATTTGAAGATGAGAAAGAGAGAGAATTGAAGAACATTAATTTCTTAAGAGATCTTGCTAGAAGGGAAATGGATGATTTGAAACTAGAAAGAATGAGGATAGAAAAAGAAAGACAGGAAGTTGATGATAATAAAAAGCATCTGAAAGAGCAGCAACTTGAAATGCGAGAAGATATTGATAAGCTTGGTGAACTTAGCAAGAAATTAAAGGACCACAGGGAGCAGTTTATTAAAGAGAAAGAGCGCTTTATTTTATTTGTTGAGCAGCATAAGAGTTGCCAGAATTGCAGTCAAATAACCTCAGAATTTGTGCTTTCTGATCTAATTTCTTCTCAAGAAATTGAGAATGTGGACGTTATTCCAACACCAAATTCAGTTCATGTTACCAAAGGTGATGATGGGGATATCCCTGCTCCTAGTAAGCAAGAGGCTGAGATATATCCTGTATTGGTTCGCTCTGTATCTCCAGTTTCTTGGCTCCGAAAGTGCACATCGAAGATTTTTAAGTTTTCTCCTGGCAAAAGAGATGATACTGTGGTTGTGCAAGACCCTACCAATGGGGCTTCAGTCGGTACCGAACAATTTAACATGGACGACCCTTCAAAACAACTAAATTTCAATGAAAATGAAGCAGAGCTATCTTTTGCAGTCTTAGATGATTCAATTGCTGTGCAGAAGTTACCGTCCGATAGGAGCACTGGAGATGCAGAACCTGCACAGGATCAGTCAGCTGATGATCACAGCAATATTAATAGTAAGGCCTCAGAATATCAAGAAGACTCTCAGACTTCTGATTTGAAGCGTGGTTCTCAAATTCGCAAAAGAGGCAGGGCTAGAATTAGTAGAACACGCTCTGTCAAGGCTGTTGTTCAAGACGCAAAGAATATTCTTGGAGAAGCCCTGGAAGTAAATGATACTGAGGATTCTGGGCAGTTAAAAGCTGGAAGTCGCGATGAATCTAGTCTTGCTGAAAAGGAACGTCCACCAAATACTCGGAAACGCACTCGTAGTCATGCGTCTCAAACTACATTGAGTGAACATAATGTTGCTGACAGTGAGGGGCATTCTGATAGTGTCACCATTGGAGAGAGAAAGAAGAGACGACAAAAAGCAGCTGTTGTGAAACCTCCAGGAGGAGCACGATATAATCTTCGGCGACCAAAGCTGTGAGTTCTCAAGTTTACTATATTTTCTTTAGTACTAATATCAGTTAGAATGCGAAAAGTATGAGATTTTTTTCTGAAGTTTTTCCTTTTTCTAAGCCGAAGTAATTTCTTATAGATATTTATGTTTAACAGCTTAAAACTTTTACTTCTCTATACATTTTAGTTGAAATGAGGGCCCCAGGGGGAGACCTCCATGACCTGGTTGGGGGGAGCTCTTTAATCATTATTCTAAACTTCATACGTATGGTACATGCCTATTTTGTTTTCTTTTTATTTTTCACCTGTTCGTTTCCCCTAGAGCATACTGTTTTTGTCAATGGTGAGCACATCTTTTTGAGGCTATTATATGGAGTGGAGAAAAATGCTTGCATTCACTGAAACGGCTTAAATTTACGGTGCTTTTATTAGAAGTTTTTACTACACTTTTGAAGGCAGTACTGGCTGCTAATATATATGTTATAAATGTACCAGTGGAGGCAGTGTTGTCGTTGCTAAAGCCTCAAAGCACCTCAAGAATGACAATGAGGAGAACAATGGTGTTAGGAGTCAGGACCTCAAGGATGACAATGGGGACGTTAGAAGTATGGAGGTTCCTATAGGTTCGGCCGGGGTTGCTAGTGAGAATGGCGGGGACACACACCTGCAGGTGAGTGCTATAAATTATTAATACTAGAATTGTTATTGCCTTTTTTCTTTGCTCATTATCATGAAGGGATTTACTTCCTGCAGTATGAGAAGGTTTCAGACACTCGGTATGACGAAGCTGATAGGGCTAGACAGTTTGCTGAGAATGCAGCATTGAGTGAAGAGGTAAATGGGACCCCAGAAGAGGTATTGGAATATGATGTTGCTGATCAGAACCGGTGCCAATCCCAGAGTGAAGACGAGGATGATGACAAGGAGGATGATGAAGAGGAAGAGCCACAACATCCCGGTGAAGTCTCTATCGGGAAGAAGCTTTGGACTTTCTTCACTACGTGATGCTAATTCTTGTACCTGTAGTTCAGGGCTCAGCGATTCTTGATTGTTTCAATTATTTTAGGGGTTGCTTTTAGGAGTTGTCTCATTTGTAGTATTGTGTATTAGCTGTGTAAACTTAGTAGTTAAAGGTGTCCCTAGTCCTGTTCAACTGGAGTTTATCTTTTCCTTTTTCCCCCTTTTCTTATTAGGATTCAGGCTTTTGGCTTCTGTTTCCACAGTATAAATCATAGATGATTTGTAGCATTTGACAGGTGCAAAGAAAAACGCTTGGCACATCTTGCACAATACTCTGATGTTTGTATCGAAATGTATGGAATTTTCAGTTTAGTTTGGTGCAGTCGGATGTTAAAGGTAACTGAGTTTTGCGTCCTTACCAACTTAAGCATTGGAAGTACTTCTGTTTAAAAATTTATGCAGCTTAGCTCTTAGTATGATCATAGATGATTAATCGAGCATATACTTAGATATGATACATTGATCATATACTTTGATCAAATCAAAGTTGCTTTGCTGGTTAGTTAGAGGCAATAAACTTATCCAGGAAGACCTAAGCTACTGAAAGCCACCCCAGGAACAAGATAAGCAGCCGTTCGGAAGATAAAACATCACCAACTCTGAATTATGGCTTTCCAGACCAGTGCAAAAGCATTCAAAGTATTAACAAAAGGAAGGTAAATGCTAGAGACTAATAACTAATTGAGAAGACACAAGCGTTAATTTATAGTCACAATTAAAGTTAAAATCCTCCACTATAAAGATTTTTAATACACCAACTTGCTGTAGGTTTGGACAAGCCATTGTAGTGCAGGGACATTGATGATTACAAATGGTTTCCTTCCCACCCTCCAAATATCGAGGAGGTCAGAATATTCCTAGCCACTGCAATATTAGTTTAAGTTCACAAAAGACGTGAAAGTAATGGATGCTGCTATGATAAACAACTAGAACATCTGCTAGTGCTTTCTGTACTGACCTTTTCTCTGTACTTGAGGAAGGATGAGAAATCTATCGTACGCTACTACCAATATAAAGCATGCTACCTTACTTTTTTCATTTCACTTCACCTCCAACTATGATAGTGATGGCGGTAACGATCATATTCATCATCTCTTCTAACGGAATAGTGATGGTGGTGTCGATCATAGTCATCATTCCTTCTACTGGAATACTCCAAGTTACAGTCGTCATGCCTGTTATTTTCATTCTCAAATCTGTCTGTGCCATCACGAGCTGGTGAAGAAAGCTTATACCGTTTCGAGTATAAAAATGAATTATGAGGACTGTGACTAGTGGAATCTTCATAAAGCAAAGGGCTCCTCCTTCCTCTGTCAGAATAAAACCTCCCAAGGGCAGGTGTTGGACCTCTCAAGCTGTCAGAACTGTGACTATCATAACTACCATACCTTGGAGGGTAGCTGGACATAGATGGGCTGATGGAGTCAACACCAGGAGGACCGTCATCTGAATAATTCCTAGACCATCTTTGCTCAGGGTGATGCCATCTACCAGCAGGTTCTGAAGAGTGGTTCGATCTATCATGCGACTGATTGCTAAACAAATCAATACTTGGAGGTGCCGCAGACCAAAGTCTTTCATCTGCATTTTCTGGAATTGGTGCATTGATTCCTGGAAATTCAGCAGACATTTTCCTCGGCAGTTCCGGACTATTCGTTTCAGTAATTTCACCATCTTCATGTTCCTTGACATCTACATCCCCGAATATAGTGATCCCAGATGGCTGATTCTCATCATCTGGATCTGGAATATACAGGTTAATAGAAATGCTCAGCAAATCACATAAAATTAGGGCAAAACTCCAACCACATTGTGGAATAAGCTATCTCTCAAGGACAAAAATTAGACATTTATTCTTGAGATGGGTCATAATCATCAGGAAGTAAGGAAATTTCTGGTTATTGAAATTTTTGGGCATCTATGCCTACTTCAATTAGGATAAACACAGTTTCCTCTGTGATCCGACTCATAAGTTCGCAATACTAGTTAAACAACTTCTTGGACCAACCCAGCCAACTAGCATTCCACAATGACATCCAGAACTTCAAACTCATTACATTCATTGGTATAAGCATATAAAATTGCAGTTAATTGATTAAAAAAATGTTAAGTTCCATATCTCAATCATGCTTTTTGACATCCCAAAAAATGCCCATTGTTTTGTGTAGGAAACTGTCCACAATGTGGAAACAGCATTAAGAAGATCCCACAATGGAATTTTATAATGGTCTAAAAACCAGCCCTATCAGACACCAGGAAATCAAATTCATTTACCTAAATATCCTGGTGGATAACCCAATTCTCGCATTCTGTTAAACCATGGTGGTGGATCAAGCTCCTGCATAAGCAAAAGAGGAGAAATTGATACAGTTATAAATATTGAAAAAAAAGGCACAATTCAATTAGTATGATTATTGGCACAGCTGATGTTTCACTATTCCTGAGTGCCAGCAATGAGAATAATGAAATCAATTTCAACCTAATGCAAAAATGAGAAAATGAGGAACTTGCAAAATCTAATGAAAAAATGGCAAACCTTCAAAGATTAATTAGTGAACACACATGTATACAGGAGAGCTATTTTTTTTTTTTTACTTTAGTGAGACGATCAAAGCTCTTACCCCAAGACCCAAAAGTTCTCGTGTTTCAGCACCAAGACAACCTGGCTTCAAGCCATCATACTTTCCTCTGGAAGAGTTCTGATAATATCGAATTGGATTGCGAGAATCAGTGTTCTGATTCCTTCTGGATTTGTGCTGTTTGCGTGCATTATTCACAGCAACATTATCACGTGGCTTAGGGCATTCCTTCAAAGAATGGCTGTAAGAACCACAGTTGAAACATCGGGAAGCATCGTCCAGTATCTTCAAGCCTCTATGTGAAATATAAGATGGGTTGTAAGAACATTCTTGAAACATAAAATGACATGTGAAAAGGACATATTCATTAACAGTTGATGGGGCTTGAGAGCATATATATGCTAACTGAGCATCCAGCCATGGAGAATCATGTCTTTATCTGATCTATAATCAGTCAAATAGGTCAGATATTGGTCTAGAATAAGAATAAAACCTTATGGTCTGAAAGAGAGACAATCTCTTACCTAATCTGGTGAATGATAAAAGTTGCTACTTATATTTTCATATTCCTATCCATCAGACTATTATTCTAATGTTGGTTTCTTCAATTACTAAACTTTTAAAAGTTGTTACAGTATCAATCATATTCATCCTTTGGACATCACCTGAACTTATGCTTGGTAAAGACTGCGGCTTGTTTTATTTCTCTCTAAAAGGGAACTAGGAAGAAGTCCTTACTAATTACTCTACACAGTGCCCCCACAGAACATAAAATCCCCAAACATATTTACATTTTTAAACAGATTATGCACACATGACCACCATTACTATTTTAAATAAACAAAATATGAGATTGTTTACCTTTCTACATTACTGAGACCATCTGGTGAAGTCAAACCTAACACATATCCACGATCATATAGAGGTGTGTTGTGACTATCCCAAGTAGCGAAGCTATTGCTCTCCGGATTCCTTGCTTGATTTTCTATCCAGAAAGACTACAATAAACAAAGACTCAACAGAACAAATCAACATAATAGATCAAACAATGAAAAGCACGTGACTTAAAAGTACCATTGTTATCAATTATTTTAGTGAATGACAATACAAAACAACTTGTTAAATTTAGTTGCTGTCAAATGCAACAACCATAAAGATCAAAAGCACCCATTAGGCCAAACCACTAATTCCTTGTATTTTGCATTACTCAAACCAGAGTGAAGAAACTTATAACAGAAACCACACTCAAATCATAGGAAAGCATTATAGAACCTGAAAATGCAAATAATGCTCCAACAACAGCATAGGTGGATCGAACCATGCATTAAAATCATGTATCAAAGAAATAACTCCACTAGGTTAATCACTGCATTTCAATTGAAAACGTAAATAACAAGGTGCACACACATGCACACGCACCTGCACATGCATGCACATGCAAACACACCCTCGCACACACACAGAGACATATAAATGAGAACCTAGTATCAGAAAGTTACAGCCTGGTCTTCTCAGTCCATAAAGTTCAAATGGAATGGAAAAGTTAGATAATTACCACTGCAGAGGACTTCTTAATGCCAACAGACAGTGCAGGAAAGTAGGTCTCCTCACCAGATACCATTACTTCATTCATATCCTGAAAATTTAGAAAAGAAAAGTTCAGACTAGCATGATTAGCTCCTTCAGAAAAGTAACAAGTAATTGGTTGTGATGTAGGACAAATAGACGAGATATTAACTAGTAACTAAAACTCACAGAAATTAGGAAATATGGCTGATATTAAGCTGCTAGAATATCAAATTTCAGGTCTGAATTTCAGCTTGGAATGCTGAAATTTTAGAATTGATGTAGTTGACATTTTAGGGTTTGATTGTTGGAAATTTAAACTAGAATTTCAGGGTTTTATATGACTGAAATTTAGGTTTAATATTAGAATTTAGTAGTTGTTGGAATTTTAGGTTAGAATTGCTGGAATTTAGTGAGGAACACAAATAATGGAGGTTAGGAAACTAGGAATCACTTCTAGTGTCTAAGAATTACCTTAGAAGAAAACATCACACCTTCTAATTGAGAACTCAAATTTGTAAAAGAAAAATTAGGATAGCTTGTTCTTGAAGGGTTGAGTATTCTTAGAATCCTTACTTTTGTAGGAGAAGGTTCCAAAATATCCATAATTGAATCTTATCCTCCTAAGGGTTCTTTATTCTTAAATAAGCTTAAGTTATAAACAAAATAGGACTATATATTTAACTTATTATTATTCCATATCTAATAAGGAAAACTTAGCATAAGGTAGGTTGTCCTTGCTATCACTTCAATTCTCATCCTTCATCCCACCAAATTAAAGCTTGTGGTTGACTAATTTGCCCTATTTTATTTCGCTTATAAACTCTAAGCTCTTTTGTGCCAGGTTGCTTCACACAAAACACTTGCATAAATCTAGTTATCAGTGTGAAAGAAGGTTTGCATGCTTGATGCTCAAAGGTCTTATCATAGGAGCACATTTTCTATTGCTTATCCGATTAAGATTTACAGTATTTAGAATGACAAAAAGAGAGATGCCTTCACTTGGGAAAAAGAAGCCATAGCTCCCACCACAAAAACATGTCCACACAGCATAATCTAGGCCCAACTCTATGTATATCATTATCTACAGATTGGATAGGCAGAGCATTATAGAATTACTTCAGATGAAGAACCACATTGTGTGTGCCACTCTGACCATTGTTGCAACAGCTCTTCTAGCTTTCGTTTGCTAGCCCTGTGCAAAAGTGAGAGAAACCATGAGAATTCAAGCTCATTCTGGTTGGATACACATTGCCTAAAGAAAGTGCAAATTGAAACACTTAAAGGAAAAAAAAGAACACAAAATTAGTCAACTTATAGAGAAATTTCCATTCTAACCTGGTTAAGGAATTATATGCAATATGCACAGCAGGCTGCTGTTCATCATTAGTCATTCTTGGTCTCTTAACACCCGATACAGCTGAGATTGAATTATGGAAAGTGTAACAAAGAATCATGAAATAGTTTTACAAAGTAAAGGATTCTCATCATAGCACTTTGTTGCACTGCATACGTGTCTTGAAGCCTATTTGACTCTTCATATTCAAGAAAGAAATATGAGGAAAATGGAGTGCTGAAGAAAGAGTGTACAATATAAGGTTTTAGATCAGGATACAACCACCATCCACATTGGAGGTATGTTTTAGGCTTTTATTTTGAATAACGGGGGAATTTTCTTCAGCATTGTCAGGCAGTTTAATATTCACTTGCACGACAGGAGAATCAACCAAATCCATGTCAACCTCTTCTTGCACATCTTCAGCTTGCACATCAAGTCCCTTGAGCACCAACCTATCTTGACCTAGATTGCTTTCCTCTGTTTCACTGTCACCTGCATTATGCCTCAACATCTTCATAGTTGTTGTGTGTTCCTCAGTTCCAATCCCATGTTCATGGAGACCTAAACCTTCGGAATCAGTTGCTCCTTCTTCAGTTCGAACATCAACTTTACTCAGACCCAATTCCTTCACATTAGCGGCAACTTGTTCATTTTCTCCACCAACTTCATTGAGACCAATATTCATCCCACCCATTGTTTCAGCTTCGTCCTCACAATTACTAGGTTTAGATTCAGATTCAGGTGACCCCAAATCAGATTTGCAAAATTCACCATCCTCACTTCCACCACCTCCAGAATTGCTAGAAGCAGGGATTCTAATCATATCTTCAGTTCCCATTATCAGGTGGAACAGCAGACACTCTTGTAACAAGTCCACTTACCAAACTAGCCTGCAAGAGGTGAAATCAGAAAAGAGCCAACACCAAACATTCTTAACGAAGAAAACAAAAAAAACAAAACATAGAACTCTACCATAAACAGTCAACGCCAATCCTCAGGGTTCTAAACGAGAAAACGTATTCATATCACACAAATCATAAATCAAACACTCACCATGTTCCGAACGGCTCAAGAGCACGCTAATGCTAATGCTAATACAAATAAGCAAAAGAAACAAACTTGAGAAAAATCATAGCCAAAGCACCAAGATTTGGGAGTACAAACTAAACAAGTAGGTTAGAGCTTAACTAAACTAATCCCGAAGGAGTCATTGTTAAGCACCCCAAACGAAACTAGGGTTAGGGTTTCTTCTTACCTTACACGACCCAATTTCTCTGTTTCAATGCGATTCCAAAGCTATTTGCTTGTGCTTTGGAAGATAACAATTTTTCTTTTTTTTATATATTTATTTTCTTTTAATTTATATTTACTTGTCCTAAACTATTTTTAATAATTCCTTAATAACATATTTTATCGCTAAACCGAACAAACTGTTATCTTCTAACCGATTTTCAAATATTCTGTATGTATATCAGTATATGTATATGTGTGTGTGAGATAATAATTTTTATTATTAAATAAACTAATTAAAAATTGAAATTAATAAATATTTGAGAATCAAATTCTAATTTTGTTATTGATTAATTATTATTTAGCAGTTGAAGTCATTAAAAAATTTAAATATAAAAAACTTGAATATTTAATATTTAATTACAGAAATATTTTTAAATATATTATATTCCACAAGTTTAATAAAAAGCTGAAAAATACCATTTTGTTTAATTTTTAAAAACAAACAAATAATGCTTAATTTTCTTCAAAATTTTCTAAATTAATTTATTTCTAAGAGCAAAAAAAGAACAATCCTTTTCTAGCGAAAAAGAAGAGCTATTAATTTCCATATGCTTAATTTTCACAAAGAAATAGTGAAATATTAAAAGATATATTAATTTTTCACATATTTAACTTTAGCCTAAAAAAGGAATGATAAAAAAATTTAACTAATCAGTTCAATTGTAAAATTTTGAACATGTTAATTCTTTGATTCAATTCAATTTGATTTACTCTTGACGTTGACGTTGTTATTAAAAATTAATTAATTAATTAATTAATCAGTAAATTTTTTATAAATTAATAAATTTTTATAAATTAAAATAAATCAATTAATTTTAGTTTTACAATATCTTTTTTTAATTAAATTTTAAATTTTTTTGATAAATAAAGAAAAAAATTTTAATTATATATTAAATTCTTTAATTTTATTTAATCTTTAACTAATGGTTTAATATCAGTACTACCTTTTAAATCTTAAAATTATTGTCTCACCCGTATAATTTTTATTTTGATTTTAAAATATTGAAAAAAAAAAGACCTTAGACATGCAACTAACATGAAACATTGGCAAACACAAGACAGGGAAGAAGGTAGAAAAGGGAAGCCATTGACAAATAGCAGAGAGCAAATGGCTAGTTAGGTTGTAAGGTTTTAAATTACGGATTGCGTATTATACTGCGATTGTTCAGTAAATTGCGATAACGATCTGAATTGCAACCGGAATTTCCAGCAGGGGAATATAAATCTGCAGAACTTGATAGTTCACTGTAGAATCTAATTAGTTGATGAGAGTGCCTTTCTTCTCTTCAACCAGGAGCTTCTTCTTCCAGTACTTGGACTGGACTGCACCACCTCCCAACCTGAACTCGTGTGTCCTGAAGAGCTTGGTGCTGACTCTGAAGGAGTCCTGAAAAAAGTCTCATCGTCACTTGAACTTTCCACTTCTACTGGGGCTTTTCCCTTTTCCTGATACTTGGCTGCTGCTGAGTAATTCTTTTCTTCAACAATATTCCAGGTCGATTCGGATTCACTGCTGCTTTCCCTGGAAGATGTGTCACTGACTGTATGAAAAATTGTGACATTCTCTTTTCCAGGACTCTGATAAGAGTAGCTCCTTGTTTTCTCATTATATACTGGAAGGATAGATCTTGACTTCAGGTTTCTGCCATCCCTGCCCAAGCTGTAAGTTGTCAAGAGCTTCCTCTGAATGCCATCTCTTTCACGTACCAAAGTTCCTAGTTCTTCAATTGCTTCATGTGCCACTGCTTCCTGTGATGCCTTCTCTTGGATTTCTGTGATTGTCCGATCAAATGCTTTCTTCTTGAGTTGGAGTGACCTCTGAAAGTTCAACATTCTAAGTAAACATAGAGCAATGGAACATTATCCTGACAAACTCCGACTCAAAATGCATTTCATTACTCGTTTTCGTAGAAAATCTCCCAAGCCTTGGCCTTGAAGCTTCTTTTTCCTCCAGAATATGCAACAAAATCGCACAAGTCCAACCATAACTACCAAGACCAGAGACTCAAATAGAAGGAACACCAATATGGTCTTGTCGTTACCTGGAAAAAGATTCCCGCTAATCACATTCCTACGGTATCGATCAATCATAGTTCTGTAATATGGGATTCTATCTTGCCTGTATAAAGATTAAGATTCTTGGGCCTCGTTTGTGAGCAGGTAGAGACAAGCTTCTCATCTGGTGAGAAACAAGTGGTTAACATGCAAATCATATAACATTTACTGAAATTATTCTCGAAACTCATGTCAGGAACTTGTACATTTGTTGCGGCATGACAGTGGATTGCCTGTCCCTGCATCATTTGTAAAAGACTATGAAGTCATTTGGCATTAATTGTCATTTTCAGAGTCAAATTACGCAAACGTATTGTTAGAAATTCTTCTATATGCTTTTGAAAGTAGAATCTCACCTGAAGCAGCGAAAAAACACAGGAGGATTCCCTCGTCAACTGCAAAGTTTTGCAGGTCGCTCTGAGACAGCAGGCATGAGGATCGACCTGAGTGTCAACAATTGAAAGTTTCCATAGTTAATTTGTATGTAAACCTTCTAGTAATGGAAAATTGAAGGAATATGAAATCCAAATATTGTAATATAAAGTTTGAGATGAACCGTGGTTGACATTACCAGGATAGCTTTCAGACCAGTAAAATGTTCCAGTTGCTGGAACCAACAAGGTGAAGACTGCGCTTTTAGGTCTCATTGCTGAGATATAAGTATGGTCATCAAGTTTGTTGCTAGTTTTTCCCTCCATCTGTGTCTGACTAAAGTAAACAGCATAGCCGGAGCAATCAAGATATGGACTAGTTTGCACAACATAATCCAATTCAGAGGCTTTTGTGAATTTTCTTAGCTCCCCAGCTGGTGAAATCGAGTACAGAAATCCATCCACTGAACTGATTGATATCCACCCTGCCATAGTCATGAATATAAGAAAAGATTACTAATCGTACATGCTAAAAGACTAGGCTTGACAAAAAGTCTGGGCATGCATACTCCTAAGTTTCTTAACTTGAGTTTATCAGGCTCATGCCTGGTAAAAAAATTCAGGCTGAGGCTGGACTTTAGGTTTGAGGTTGTCTAACTCAACTCAACCTGAATTTGACTCGAATTTAGCCAGCCTAATCCAAACTAAATATGTCTGACTCAAATCTGAGTTTTTATTCCTCTTCTTTTTTAACAGGGTCAAGCTTCGATCTTGACCCTAGTTTTTTGAAACTTGATTAAACTTTAGACTCGCTCAGAATTATGAATTAATGCCCGGACCCGAGCCAAGTACATTCTCATCCCTACGTCGAGGTTACAAAAGAACTACAAAGCATTACAAGAGGGGAACTAAATGCTAATACTGTACATATTACCATTAGAATCCACAACTGGATGACAATCTGATCTGCTTAATGGTCCGACGCTTTTTTGCCATAGAATATTACCAGTGGAGACATCTAGAGCCAACACAAGAGCCCTGGTAGGTATACTAACATATGTACGGCCATTATTTCCAGGTGTAATGGTGAAGGTTTTGCCAAATGAGCTTAGATCCTGAATCCAATTAAAATGAGGACTCCCGAGAGACAAAGAGTAAAGTTCTCCTTTTGTATTTGACATCTGCAAGTTAAAGTCCATAAGCACGTAAGCTTGACGCATGTCAGAATGAGCAGCTTCTCATATCACAAGAAGGCATGAAATGCAATTGAAAATTACGAACAACCATCATTGTCATCCTAAATTGGACAGTTGAGGAATAAGACCAGAAATTCTAGGATAATAAACTATTCTTACATGTATACTTGCTTCACATCGATCAATAACAGGTGCTGAATTAAAATAGCAATCTTCAATGCCTTTTCTGCAACCTATACGGTAGCCAAACTGCGAAAGCACCGGTCCGGCACTCCATATTAGATGTTTTCCCATCGTGTATGCAAATAGTGCCCTTTCCTTTACAGTGATGAACACAAGTGAACTTGATGTGCTCACTGCAATACCAATAATATCGCCTGCTCCTTCTTGTCCCTTTTCCGGGCCAAAGAAGACGTCTGCAGTAGGCGGAGAAGTTCCAACATCAAGAAAATTTACTTTCAGGACTCTGTTCTCTGCAATTAAATACAACTGCCAACACCATGCGTACATCAATTTATGCAGAATTGAAACTCTCACAGCACACCAGTATTGCAATTTCCAACATAAATGCCATATAAATTTCAGAGAATAAAACTAGATGGTATGCATAGAATCGCTTCCGTCTGCCAATAGAAGTACTTTTAATGGCAATCAGGGTCCGGTCTTGTGTGATTCAAGCTGTCTGCAGAATATTATGGGAAGATCAATATGGACAAGGTAAAACAGAGTTTCAAGCACTTTGCTTACTTTTCCTCTCCCACCATGAACCGGGGCCATATCAACATTGCATGTGTAAGCCAAACGCAAGGACCAAAATATGGAACCATTACTTAGAAATGCAAATAGGTTCCTGTCAGAACAAGTATAGATCCTGTTATCATCTCCTATCAGCGGTTTTGAAAGCCTGGAATTGAATCCTGTAGAAGGCCCTTGACCTGAAGAAGAAAGGTTCGATTTGTTGATTGTTTCCAGAAAAAAAAATACAAAGAAAGAAAAACACTGCTGTTATTATCAGCCTGCAATGCGTTATCCACCTCACACGCAAACGCTCAAACATCTACAAAACACTCGATTCGACTCGAACGAAAACCCGACTTTAGCCTCCAAACCAGTTAGGCTTAATTGCTTCAGGTTAACGATATCTAATTCAGCCAGTTCAAAACCCTAACGCAGCTTCACATTGTAAACCATTAGAAGAAAAGCAAGTTCTCATCTGGGTATGAACTCAAATGAAGAAATTCAATGAAATCCAACTAATTCCTTATCAAAACATGCAAATAATAATTCAATTTTCAATGAATGAATCTTATGAGAGATTGAAAAGAATCTATAGAATTACCAGAAAAATTCTGGGCTTCAATGGGTGAAAAGACGAGCAAGCAAGCAAGCAATCGAACCAGCATTTGAATTGAATCAAGTGATATATAAATTTCCGAAAAGTTGATACTAAGAAGAAAGAAACAAGAAAAAGGAAACTTCAAAGTAACAGTTTTTAAGGTGTAGAGCATATATATTGGCTTTTGAAAGTAACGGTTATGTAACCGTTTTGAATTATGGCCGGAGACATGAAAGAACAAAGTAACTGTTAGTGATAATTTCCTTTTTTTTTTGTCCTTGAAATAGTAATTAATTATTAGAGATGACAAAAAGCAACGACAAGTCCTAATCTAACTTCATGTACGGCGTGTTAGGTGTGTAAGCTGCAAGAATATCAACTCCAGGAGCTATTATATCTGGTTTCAAATTTCAAGACTGAAGGGTTTGGTCCCCTGGAAGAGAAAAATCCCAGCTGTGGTGCTGGTTTAGTTCCAAACTTTGTGGATATCATGACCCAGCTCTTCACTTTAGGCTCAGTACTGAGTCCTGACAAGTTTTTGATGAGCGAATTTCCAGAGGCGGAAGGTAAGAAAAATTATGTGATGAACAACTAAACTATAATTTTAATTAATTATTTCCAAATAAAATTAAATGAAGTTCTTTATTTATTAAACACTATTAATTTATGGGACAAGAAAAATTATTTGATTATCATAAAAATAATTATAAATAATAATTATATCACCTCTTTTTTCAGTTGAAGAGTGACAGTCATTAAAACTCATCAACAAGCTTATCATTAGACTAATCTCCATAGCATCTGATCTTCTTCAGGAATTACTCAGGAATCCATTCTGCAACAAGTATGGGACTTGATACCACGTGATTGTGTTGATCACTCCATTTAAGGAAAGCATAGCTTTTGTCCGAAGTCAATCTCATCCTTTCAATTTCCAAGCTCAACTTGTAACTTCGCTTCTGAAACTTTCTGCTAAATGATAAAGTCTTAGGCTCCAGTTCCACCGTGATCTTTGTCCGAGCCGAAACATGCTCGATGGTTGATCGGTAAACGGAGTCGCCATCTCCAACATTCGTCAGTCGTCACAGTCCTGGTATATTTCTTCACTATGTAAGAGCCACTTGAATTGGTCAGAAACGCCATGAAAGAAGGATAGTTAAGCTGGGATTGGTTGCTGCAACTCCAATGGCTTTTCCTGACGAGTGCTCGAATCTGCTTCTCCCAGGCCACATGCAAACTCTACGTAACTGTTGGAGTAAATTGTCTTGTGAAACCTGAATTATTGAAGATAGTGGAGGAGTTGGCCATGTTAGTTAAAATCAAGAAGAAGAAGAAGCTGAGAGGGAAGCAGAAGGAATTCAGATGCAAATGGAAGCTAAAACTA
>JANKOE010000001.1:48859759-48877315 GCA_026284465.1 Erythroxylum citrifolium | reverse complement strand
TATTTTTATTGTTATTATTAATTTTATATAATTTGTATTTATTATATACAAATTATGATTGTCTTAGTATTATTATTATTATTATTATTATTATTGTTATTATTATTATTATTATTTGTATTTAATATTATTCAAATTTATTATTACAATTTATTCAAATTTATTATTATTACGTCTTATTATTATTATCGTTATTATTATTATGTCTTATTATTATTATGCAAATTTATTACAACAATTTATTCAAATTATTAATATTACTATTATCTTATTATTATCATCATTATTATTATTCATCAAATAAAATAAATTTATTATTTTTCTTATATTATTATTATTGTTATTTGTATCTCTTAGTATAGAAATTAGTTATTACAATTTATTAAAATTTTTATTATTAAATTAATTATTTCTATTATTATTATTATTATTATATTCGATATGATTATTAAACAAATTCATTATATTAATTTCTATTATTATCTAAATCTTATGATGATCATCATAATAATAATAATAATAATAATACTAATACTAATAATAGCGATAATAATAATAATAATAATAGTAATACTAATACTAATAATAGCGATAATAATAATAATAATAATAGTAATAATAATAATAATAATTATTATTATTATTATTATTATTAGTATTATTATTATTATCATTATTATCATTATTATTATTATTATGAAATTTGTTTTAATTACTAATTATCTTCTTATTAGTTTTGACTTTATGATTGTTAATAATTTAACCATTGTTGTAATATTGAATTATTATTAAGAATTTTTCTGAGTGGAGTACGTACTTGCTATTATTAAATTGAGTATTCTCATAAATCTGATGTATAATTGATTGTAAATTTTTGAAATTCATTTTATTATTGTCATGTATTGCGAGGGCTGGCAGATGTTGCCAGGCTCGCGAGGGCATGGAATATCACTGCTTGCAGTGATATTTTCTATGTTTTGAATTTTTATATAGAAAATTCAAAATTTGAAAACTAAAACCAAGCAAATAATTCCTTGTAAATATTGATTTGTTATTATTATTTAATGTTGTTTGCTGTAATATATATATGTTAATAACAAAAATTTCGTAGTCTTTATTATTATTATTCTTATGGTCCTTATTATTATTGTTATTATGATTATTATGATGAGTATTATGACTATTATTCTTAATCTTATTCCTCAATGATATTTTATTATTTATTATAATAATTCTATTAATGTTATTATTATTAGTGTTATGCTTATTATGATTATTGTTAGTATCGTTATTATAATTAGTTGATTATTATTATTATTATTATTATTATTATTAATGTAATTATTATTATTATTATTATTATTATTATTATTATTATTATTATTAGTAGTAGTAGTAGTAGTAGTAGTAGTAGTAGTAGTAGTAGTAGTAGTAGTAGTAGTAGTAGACACCTTGCGTATTGCGTTCTTCAATCTTTCATAGTGGTTGATCATTTTTCTAGTTAATGCAACTAATTAATTTTTCCTTCATATATTTCGTGAATTTAGTCTGAATCATGTCAACCTTCATTATATAAAAATAAACTTAACCTCGGGCTTTAATCCTCTTATACTTTCAAGCATTTGACATGATTTAAAAAATGCTTGCCTATTCATCCTAACCATTGAAATATATGACTCATCATTGTCATACATAATTCGCCTCATATAATCTCGATTTACATAAAAATTTAGAAAATAACTTCTAACCCTTAGCCTATAACTATATAAAGATGCCTCTGATGCCAACAAACTCAATAGCCAACTAGTGGTGTTACACATCTGCAACCTTACAATCAAGATAGTCACAAGCCTTTTTCTTCTTTCGACATTTCTACTCAAACTCAAATGAGTTATTACTGTAAGAAATAAATTTTCTAATATATTCACATAAATTTGTTCAAAAAAAGTATGATATAAGAGACAATCATGAAATAATTCAAAATAGTTGATGGCATAAAGTAGAGTAAAAGAGAAATGACCTTGGTTCTACCGTTTCATGAGTAATTAATAAACTATCAAAGAATTCAATTTCTTCGATAAGTACACCATGCAGAGATGATCATTTTCCAACAAAGAGACGCACCCTAAAAATACTTAGCTAACACAATAGTATATTAGCGCGATGATTATGGTATAACATGTAAGTAGAACTGCTGGAATCAAAGTTCGATGCAGAACTTGTCCTTTCTGCTAGGGTGTTTTTTTAATGTAACACTTCTACAGTAGGAGAATGGTACGGTACATTAAAAAGGGATGACGTGTTCTACTATTGTCAGTGTGCTTGGTGAAAGAACATGGCCGATGGATTAGGAAACAATGTTAGCATAACCCACTGCCATCAACCATATATCTAATTTAGGGAACTCTAATGTCATTCAACGAAAGAGTTTTAAGCCCCTGAGCAATGGCATCTGCTGGAGTATACTCATAACCTACTTGCCATTTTGGTTCCTTTCACGTTAAATAAATAGTTTTCATTTAGCTCTTTTTTTTGGCTTTTCGGTTACCAATGTTGTTAAAACATTATAAAAAAGGCAGAGCACAAATATTTGAGCAATTAGAAGTTTAGACAAAGACACATGCGACCCAAAACTTGACTCTCAACATATCAAACATACAAAGCAAATTCCAAAGTGTGCATGTTGTATCCATGTACAACAGTCATGAAATCACATGCATACAAAAACTTGCATATTTTACCTGTATGCAAGGTGTGATATGGTTCCCACTTAACTTCACCTTCTCTAGTGTCCCGCAACAATAGAGACAAAAATAAACAGGAATATATTTATAAGCATTTAAACGCAGCATAAATTTTAACAAATTATAAGAAAATTGTCTAAAATGATTGCACCATATGCAACCTAGGCTTTGGAGAAACGGATAACATATACTATTTTTTAAAAAGCCAAAAAGGGGAAAAGAGTTGCTCCTGAAGTAGCATTGATATAAAATAAAAGAAACCCAACTTTGAAGAATCCCCATTCAGAAATTTGTTTAAACATTATGAAAAAAATGCGTTAAACAATTTGAGACATTAGACTTCATTTTTATCTAAATTTTCAAATACTGCTTACAAAAAAAACTACAACTTCAAAGAAACATGAAGTTCCAAATTATCAATGAATATCGTATTCAAAAAAGAAACAACTAGA
Source organism: Erythroxylum citrifolium (assembly GCA_026284465.1). Lineage (NCBI taxonomy): Eukaryota > Viridiplantae > Streptophyta > Magnoliopsida > Malpighiales > Erythroxylaceae > Erythroxylum > Erythroxylum citrifolium. The sequence continues at coordinate 48,874,119 of JANKOE010000001.1, read as the reverse complement.
CCATATTGGAGGTGCTAAAAAAAATACAGGATCTCAGGATTGGAAACAAAAACCAAAACTTCAATTAGATGAAAACCTAATTGAACTTTGATATTGTTGTATCAGAATAGCCTATAATGGTAGACTTCTACCCACTAGTAATTTCAGCGGGAGCTGCCACTAATTGCGATTTTTAGTAAGGAGAGAAATCAGACCACAAAACATAATCTCTCACCTAATCGAAACCTATCAACAAAACACAAACACAACTCCATTCTGCAACTTTATCAACCTGAAGCATTCTTAGAAAACAAAAACGATGAAAGGAGGAATATTGAGGTAGAGGGAGTGTGCTTTTATGTATTGTGGGAGAGTTGTCGACGTCGAGACACTTGCTAGAATGGGAACTTATGGGATCTCGAATCTTGTTTCTAATAGTGTTGAACGAGAAAAAGGTTAAAGATTAACCTCAACTAAAGTGGTGATGATGGAAAAGAAGGAAATCACAAGCACGGAAAGAACAAGAATAACTTACCCAGAAGAAAAGGATAGACAGTAAAAAGCTGGGTTGGCTTGAAGAGAGAGTGAAGTTTCTGGAGAAAAGAATCATGAGGTAGAAAGAGTGAAAGTGAACAAATTTATGGAGAGTGAAGTGGAAAAGAAGTCTCTAGAGAAGTGAAAAATGCAAGAGTGAAGGATAATTTTGTCCTCAACAGATGACTTAAGATGGACTTTAATTGTTCCCAAAGTTAAGGAGGTTTAGTGAACCGAACAGGCCATAAGTTGGTATAATATATTTTAAGAATAGAATTCTTATTTCAGTGAACCGAACAGGCCATAAGTTGGTAAAAGCTATGCTAAATTCAACGAAAATGATCGGTTAACCCAATATTTGGATAATTCCAATGGTCAAGTATGTTGAGACGACTAATGATGTTTGCCCAAAGCAAAGTTCTTTCCATGGAAACAAGGTATCAACACATTAGAAGTTTCCAATTTTTAACATGTTCAACCTTGAAATAATTGCTAAACTGAAAAGTCTCCTTATAATTTTTCTCTTAGTTCCAAAATCCTAGTTGAACCCCACACAGGTGCTTAGAATGATTGGACACTTTTGTAATTTTGGTATGAGGAGACGCGTCCAAGTTCCATGACAGGCAACCCAACCTAACCTATTTCGGGTTCAAGTCAACGTTACCTAAGAAACGATTGTCTGGGTTGGCCTGTGTTCTAAGTTGATAATCTCTCCTTTGTTATTACATGGCTTAATTTGTTTTGGGCTCTACGAGATGATGAGCTATGAGATCATTGTTGTTTCTTTTGACTACACTTTGTGATTCACGTTTCTTTTCTGCTCCAAAAATGGCCCAAAGTATGAAGTGCTAAGGGCATCAGGCCACCAAGTTTACATTATTTGAATTTGATTATCGCTAAAGAATCAATTAACTCATTGTGTAACTTGCACTATACAAGGTAGCTACTCAAATAATCTCATTAACTGAATCTTTTATAAAAATAGGCTTTTAATGGTTCAATTTTGAAAGAGAATAAATTTGAAAACTAAAACTAATATCAATCATTCTTATGCTGAAATCATCAACAATAAAAACATTCTATTGTTGTATATCAAACACTAATTGTCAATTGTATATCTCTTATACTAATTAAGACGATTTTTAGTATCGTATCATGTGGAATGGAGTTAAAAGAAAATGATATTCTGTAAACTCTCATTGTCATTAACTTTAACAAAAGACTAAAAATAGAGTCTCATGTTCAAAAAATGTGATATTTGTTTGGTGCTTTTGGAATTTAGTAGTGGCAAGGAAAAATATTCCCCAAATTTGTACCTGACTTCTTATCAACAATATAAGTGGGTTTCAAAAAACTTGGAAAATAAAATTATAAGCTACCAAAATGTTAAGATATGTTGAAATAAAATATAAAATGAAGGAAGCAATTAATTATTGGAAAAGGAAATCACAAACCATAAAAGACAATTCAATATAACAAAAGTGAATTTGCAATATAAAGAAAGTTGGAAAATAACAAATGAGTTTAAAATAGGTTGATTGATTTTTCTAGAAAGTGATTTTTATTGTGTTGTGATTATTATGGTCTGGGAGAGTTGTCTTGTGATTAAATGTATGTTTTTTTCTTCATTTAGGTCGTGGTGAATTTCCAATACTTTCATCCTTAAGCTGTTTTCTGTTATAATTGTCTACCTCTATACATTTAAGCTAACTACCTCCCACTTTTCCCTTAAATTCCATGTTCTAAACTTCCTTTAATTGCTTAACTTCTACATTTTGGACTTTCTATGACTACTCAACTTTTATGTTTTAGACTTTTGCCTCAAACAGTTTTCTTATAACTGCTCAACTTTTGGCCTACTTACTATGTTCTAGCTAACTGCTTTCCTACACCATTTTTAAAATACATGTCAATTATGTATTAGTTTTCTGGGATTATTAAATCTTGGACTTCTCAACTGATTCCTATATGTATGAATTCTCTGGCCAAATGACTTCTAAAACTTCTAGTATTTAGGCCTCTTTCCCTCGTGGGCCAAATAGACTACATTTACTTTAGACCATCAAGAATTGTCCCTCGCATATGTTTGGTTAAGCAAACCAAACATATGGTATTAAAGACCTTCTAAAATTTCAAAGTTATCAATCTTTGCAAGAGTAGACTCCAAATCTTCAAGCTGACCTGTATCCACTACTGATAATTCTTCCTCCATAAGAACCAGCTTAGCATGCTCACATGTTTTTAGCTACTTATAATTCTCTGTGATCATATGCATTCGGAATTTGAATTCTTCTTTAATCTTTAACTCAACTTTTCTTGGCCACTGCATAAGGAGGTGAGGGTATAATTCTGACTTTATCAAATATATGTGTTTTACCATTCTTCTACTCAATCCTAGCACTTCAGTATTCCCAAGCAAAATAGTCTCCGGGTTCTTTCAAGAGTTCTACTAGTTCCAACTTTATCCTTAAGTCTAAATCTTTGTTAACAAAAACTCCATGAAATTCTCCTAAATTGCCCAAATTCACTTCCTCTAACAATTATTAATCCTAACTGTCATAATCATAAAGCTTCCATAGTAAATTTCAACTTTTGAACCCAACTGTCAATCATTTAGGGTTCCTCTTCTTCTTCAAAAACCAAATCTACTTATCACATCCATCTATTTCTTTTGAATTTTCTAAACATTACTGCATTCGATATTTGATTTCTAAATTTACAACTACCGCCCATTCTTTTCACGAGAATTCACTAATCATGTTCCTCTAGAACTTCAATCGGCCTAGGAAAGGCATGATGGTAATTATTTTTTATGAATTTTCAGCCTTTATTTTTATCTTTTCTTTGCCTTACTTACATTAAATGACTTTCTGAATTTGTAATGTCTTTACATGATCCCTGTAGAATTTTGCCTTCATCATATTGACTTTAGTACGAATTGGTTGTGAATCAAACCAAATGATTTCCCTTTTATTGTAATATTTATAAGGAGAAATTTTAGTTTCACCATTGAATATGACAATGTATACTTCATTTAGAATAAGTCAGCATCATCTTTTCTTAAAGCTATCATCAGTTTAGTTGGCATAATGTTTACTATAGATCAATTATCCATCAAAACTCTTGAAGGTGGCCTTCCATTGATATAGGCCTTAATATATAGCTAGAGGTCTCAAATGTTGTGTCATAACTTTAACTGGCGTTTCTAATGCCACCTCTAAAATTTTTGATCTTGTTTCTCGTATCGACATTCTATATTCTCCTTTATTACGAAAGTTTTTTTAATCTTATTTGCACTAGGTTTGCCAAATGAAAGTGAGAACTTTATAGAAGAAAAAGTATATGGAACCTAAATAGGAATTTTTCCTATCGTAATGAATTCATTGGAATCCTTATCTTGGATCTCAAAGCAACCTAACTTCCTATGAAATCTAGGATTCCCTTTTGTCATATATCTCCTTTCACTAAAGACTTCACCCCTTCCCTTTTTGCTATTGGGATCCATAGTACTTTCTTAAGAGAAAATGGGTTTCATATGATATGACTTTTTTGAAGTTGGCTTCTCCATTAGTACTAACTTATTTTTCTCAATTTTAGCAGTGGGTTTTTGTCACTAAAGTTGGCTTTTTATAGTTCGAGTTAAAGGTATCAGATTCTTTAGATGTCTTACTTGCTATCAATGTTAGGATGGTGGAACTCGCAGTGGCACTACAAAATCTAGGATGTTTACTTTGATATTTCAAAATTCGAGGTTTATTCTCTGACTATAAACTTGGGTGAATTCTTCTTAGAGATTTTTCTTTAAAATTTCTATCTTATGCTAAATCCTAGGAATTCGCTGGCCCTAATTTCTAAAATTGACATTATAATTAGAAACAAAAATTGTTGTTCCTAAATTTAATGCAAAAAACCAAACAATCTTTCATAGTTCTCAAATTCTTTTTAACATCTAACAATAGTCGTAAGTCGAATTTAGTGATGTTAGTGGTTGCCATTAATAAGAACGAGTCTACATCTACTAACATCATATGCTCAACCTCAACAAACGTCATAATTTCTTTATTGATCTTGTCGCAGATCACATTCTTAAATCTTCAATATGAATTTGTCGAGTTACTCCAAGTATTGTGATACTTGCAATAGTCTCAACCTCTGATTTCCTCTTTTCTAAAAATCTATGTTTTGGAGTAAGGTGATAAATTTTCCTTATAATAAATATCTAGGTATAATAAGTCCCTAAGGAATGTGTCCTTCTTCCTTAAAGAGCTCTTCATATTTAAAGACTTTTGCTATCAATTCATAAAAATTATGAAATTTCATGTCTTTGAATTTCTTCCATAGTTTAATGTCCAACCTTCTTTAGGCTAATTTCACATATTCAATTTCTGGAAGCATGATCTGATATAAACTTCTCATCTTCTTGAAACAAGTGATAAATATGTTAGTAGTCTTATTTCTCCTTTGAGTGACCTTTGACAACACAACTATACTAACTTTTGACTTAGTCCTAAAGAACTGAGTATGAAACAATCTTTGTATTTTAGTCCAAAAAAAGAAAATTCCTAGGCAACAAAGCAAACCAAGAAAAAATGATTCTTGTTAATGAATTCAACAATAGCTTAAGCTTAAAGTAGTTAAAGTTTTCATAATAGGCTAATTCTCTATATTGTATGGCAAATCTAGTAATGTGCTCAATGGTGGATTGGCCATCTTCACCAGAAAATAAGTTGAATTTGGAAATTATGTAGCCTACGAGGATAAGGATTCTCTTTATTTATTTGTTCCAAATAAGGGTTATGAAATTATGTACAATCAAGTTATCTTAAACCAAGCTTGTACAATTCTCAAACTGCTTTTATATCAAATTGAAACCTCATTTATGGTGGATGAATAATGGGATTACAATTTACAATTGAAATGTTACACCCAAACTATATTATGGTCCATTAGCTTCAACCTCCCCATTAAATCCTTGTCTGCTTGGAATTCGAGACATGACTAAATGTCGACCAATACCAAGATTAACGCGAGAAGACACCACATGGATATCCTCTCTTTTGTGGAGGCACATGTCTTTCATCTATAGAGGAAGTAGTTGGAAATCGGCTACATTCTCCAACTTTTATTGCATTAGGAGCATATAATCTCCTACTTTTATTGCATTAGGAGCATATAATTCCTTATGAGTCCTTTAGAGATTTGCTTTACGAAAACAGGTGAATTTTGGTCAACAAATTGTATCAAAGTGGCACACAGTTTGTCAACCTTTTTTGTTAATATTTTGATTGTGTCATTCGTGGAGGCCATATTAGACTTCAATTATATAATTTTATTTGTGCAATTAACGTCATTCCATTACGACAATTTCAGATTCTCGCCAACATGAAAGTTAGCTGAAGGCGAGACTATTTTCTCAAGATTTTCTACCATTTGGGATATAAAGCTTTTATTTTTTATGTTGTAGCGATTTCTTCCTATAGGGTTGGTGTAAAAGGGATTTATTTTTCATTTCCATGTTACTGGCATCATTGTCTAATTGAGCATGCCAAATTGTTTGGTGTTGATATGAAATTTGAGCAAGTCAAAAAGGAATTCTCCCAGAATTTGTATCTGACTTCTTATCGACGATATAAGTGGACTTTAAAAAAATTAAAAAATGGGATTCTAAGCTACCAAAATGCTAATATATGTTAAAATAAAATCCAAAGTGAATAAAGTAATTTATTGTTGCAAAAGGGAATCACAAAGTACAAAAGACAATTTGATATAACAAAGGTAAATTCGCAAAGTAAAGAAAGTTGGAAAATAACAAACAAGTTTGAAATCAAGAGTGATTTTTATTGTACTATGATTATGTTGATCTAGGAGAGTTGTCTTGTAATTAATTGTGTGCTTTTTTCTTCATCCAAGTCCTGGTGAATTTATAGTACTTTTATCCTTAAGCAATTTTTTGCTATAATTGTTCACCTTTTTACATTTTAACTAACTACTTGTCACTTTTTTCTTAACTTTCACATTTTGGACTTCCTGTAATTGCTCAACTTTCACGTTTTTGTAACATGCCAAAAATCTCGATTTTATGAATACTACTTTTTTGGGTTATGAATAGTATATCCCAAGGTGAATAGTGACAATCGGGACCCAAACTACAATTTATTTGATTTGGTATCGAATAATATTATTCAAGGATAGCCTGAGGATCAAATTAGAGCTTCAAACGAGTTCGTTTTAAGGGTTTGACCAAGAGTTGACCAATGGTTAAAGTTTAACTCAAGAAAGGGTGAAAGTCAAACTTGAAACTATTAATGAAAATATATGATATTAATTAAGGTCTTTATGTGAGGTTGATATTTTTCTTATGGGTATTTTTATTGAGAAAAAGAAATAATGAATTAATAGATAAAGTTAATTTTGAATCTAAAAAAAAATTGGAAAACTTTTAATCAGGGACCACATGACATTATTGTCAACTTCCTATTCTCTTCTTCTCCAAAACATTACCACAAATACGTCCCTCCTTTCTTCTCCAATTTTCTTTCATTTTCAAGCTAAGTTTCTTTAGTTTTAACACCAATTCACCTATTAAACACTAAATCATCAACCTAGGGTCCCTAAACGCACCGTATCAACAACAAAAATTGGGAAAAGATGAAGAAAAGGTATATGGGTGTTCTTGATGAATAGTACCTGAAAATTTATAAGGTAAGTTAATGGAGTTTTGACTGTTTTTAGTATATGATTTTGGTATAGTTGCATGCATTAATGAATCAAATGCATGAAATTAAATTTGTTATGCAATATTATGAAGATAAGGAAGATGAATTGAATGAGAGAGAGAGAGAGAAGGAATAAGGAATTGATGATGATTTTGAAGTTTATGGAAGTTTAATTTGAAGATTTGGACATCAATTTGGTATGTGTTCTTGCAATTCTACTTTTTCCCAAAAATTGTGTATTAGGATATTTAGGGTTCTTGAGTAAAATTGAGAGTTTACGAAATTGTTGTTAAAAATATTTAGTTAGATGTTAAATGAAGTAGTATATGTGATTAATTGAGATTTGAACTTATAATTTGTATTTCCCCCAAATTGGCATACATTATGTTTAAATTGAAAAACTTGATATACATGTTACTTTCGACTAACAGGAGAGATGAATATGTCTTGTATGTTGTATGAATTAAATTAAAACCAATAACGGAAGAAAAAAAATGACATTAAAGTATAACATTTACTTTAGCCGAATATGGAATAGTTTGAATTTGTTATTAGAAGCTTGTCTTATGAAATTTCACTAGAATTTAATTAGATTTGTCCCTAGTAAAATAGATAGGAATTGGAGGAATGTGATAAGGTTGGTATGCCAATTAGGAAGTTAGCAGTACTGTGTCATGATATATGATACCGAACTGTTTGGCTTTGAGAGCTCGGTTCCGGTATAAGATATTTGATTTGGGTTATGAACTACATAGCTCCGAGAGCTCAGTTCCAATATGAATGTATATAAAAAATAGATCGATTTTGAGAACCCGATCTTGTATTTTTTAAAAATCTCGCTTATCTAGCTCGGTGATGCAATTCCGATGGATTTTACTTTGGAGCAATTACAGAAAGTAGATAAATGCATGATTAATCATTAAAGAACTACAAATGAAATTAGTTATTGAATGTACAATTTATTCATCATTGTGTCATTAGAAATGAATTATTAAAATAAATACATGCTTATATTTCATAATTTGATTTTAGATGCTTATTTATGCTTAGAAATAAATGAAGATATTTATATGTGAAAAATATTATATATTATGCATGTTATGGTTGAATAAATTGAATTGAACGAGAAATGGAATTGCTTGAATACCACTATGACATGTGGATTTTCTTTTCGTGCGTAGGTTTTAAAGAGAATTAGAAGAAAGCTATTGTGGATCTACTTTAAAACAAGAGTCACAAAAAGGATCTCGAAAAAAATTTGAAGTTGGATGTATTATAAATTTTTATTTTTGTTTTTGAATATGACATGTACATATAAAGAAGTGAAGGATCTTACAGGGTTTTATTGTGAATTATATGTGGATAAATGAAAGTTATGTATGAAATCTGGTTTAGAAATGTTAAAATGTATTGGAAGATAGGTAAAAAAAATTCACGGAGTTTGACATGGAGATGGATAGTTGAGTAACATGCATAAGAAGTGGATTAAAGTTTCTTGCAGGAGGTTTTAAGTAAATATAGAGGAAATTCTGTCTAAAGTTTTATAAAGTGAACAGTATTTGATAGAATAATGAGGTTTTAAATAGAAAATGTTGTAGTTTGAAGTATTAGGTATTTAAGAATATGGTAACACCCGGTAGGCCAATTCTATTATCAGGTATGGAGTGATAAACTTAGTGATATCAAAGCCATGTTGGCGGTTTTGGGGTCTATAATTAAGGAAAAGTGAATTGTGTACATGCCAAATGAAGGATTATATGAGAATATGATGCGACTCTAAAGTAGATCCACACTTTCTGTTCATTATAGATTGAAGAATGGAACCAGGCGCTCTGGGAGCTGCTGAGCGAGAGGAGGAAAGTCATGCATCAGCGAGTGATACAGATAGAGGCATGACGGGACGACCAGCACATCTCGTACCACCACCTACCGGTCACCCAGTTCCTAACCCAATAGAGTTTTTCCAAACTATGGTAGATTATGTGAAACAATAGATAGTTGTTGCTCCTCTTGTACAGCCAAAACCACCTCTTCCACTATAGAAGCTTACATTGGAGAAAGTCAAGAGGTTAGGAGCAAAGGATTTTCTAGGAGAGTCATCAATTACTGCTCCATATGCTGAGTTTTGGCTAATCAAGATGATTTTTTGATCTTCTCCATAGCACACTAGAAGAGAGAGTGAAATCAAAGCAAACTCTGCATACTATTCACCGAACATCACAGTGGAAGCCATACGTAGGGCGCAAAGAGCTTGTTCCCTTTTGTGGTGTGAACCCGGGTTTTAGAATACTCAATCAAGAAGCTTGGGAGTTCAGATTGATGAGTCGGAACGAAAAGAATAAGCAACTAGTCAGTTCAATCAGGACTGCCTTGTTGCAACCTAGGGATCACCTGGTGAATGGTCTCAAGCAAGCATTAAGAAGTGCTCGTGTATTTTACTCTACCTCGGGAAAATGAGCTTGCTGAGTTTCAACAGTTGAACTTAACCTGAGGAAATGTAACCAGTCTGATGGTTGTTCTCCACTAACCACAAGGATATAAGGACTCTATAGTTCATCTTTGGTACCATTGTTGGAATGATGGGCACATGTCTTTCAGTACTGATTCGTATGGAATTAGCACGACCCGGCGACCTAGAATGTGCAGATGGTCTTCTTTAAGGAACAACATATCAGTGGTGGGAGCCCATTAAAAGGCTTGTTCTACCACAGGATCTTACTTGGAAGTACTTTTTGTCCCAATTTGTTGATAAATATGTAAGGGAGGCTTAAAAGGATGAGGTGAGGGACACATTCCTTCATTTGAAACAGGGGTGTAGGACAGTATCAGAATATGATAAAGAGTTTAATAGATTGAGTATGTATGCGGAGAGATTAATTCCTACAGGGGCAGATAAATGTAAGAGATTTGAAATAGGCCTTCACCATGACATCAAGAAACTCCTTGTTACACTACAGATTAGGGAATACGGAGAGATGGTGAAAGCAGTTTTGAGGATTTAACATGTTAATATTGATGAACATAAATGAAGAAATAGGGGACAACCAAAAAGGAGTCAGGGGCAATCTAGTTCATCCTTCTCAGCTAGTAAGAAGCAAAAGGGTTCAGGGTCTCAGGCTTTAGCACAAACACAGACATCCTACTGCCAATCAGGGCAAAGTCAGAGATTAATGGTTAGGATAGAACAACCGCCCCCATCTATAGCTAGTACAACAGGTGGGTTAGGACATAGGGTACTTATCCCATATGATTATTGTGGGAAGAAACATAGCGGACAATGTTGGAAGGTGATGAGAGCATGCCTATGATGGTATCAAACAATTAGTTAAGCATAGAGACCAGTTCTTATAGCTTAGAGGGTAGAGGTAGAAGCATGGGAGCTAGTTTTGGTGCTAGTGGTCAGAGGGTTACATCAGAGACAGTTAATGGATCTAATATCCATACTCCAACTCGTGCATATACTGTGCGAGCCCATGATAATGAGGATGCCCCAGATGTGATTATGGGTACTTTTACTATCTTTGACATTTCTATTCATGCATTGATTGACCTAGGATCTACACATTCTTATATATGTATGCCATTGCCTGAAAATATATGGTTACTTGTTGATACTCTTGAACATAATATTCTAGTTACAAATACTTTGGGCCATAGTGTGGTGGTAAATAGAGTTTACAAGATTGCCCTTCAAGAATACAAGGTCATGAATTTCCTGGTGATTTGAATGAACTATCTTTTTGCGAATTTGATGTGATCCTTAGTATGGACTGGCTATCTAGACATCATATAGTAGTAGATTGTCATCTTGAAAGAATAACAATTAGAACGGTTAATATTGATGAGATCACAATTATTGGCGAAAGGTCAAATTTTCTCTTCAATGTTATATCAGCGACTGTAGCAAAAAGGCTTATTCGAAAAGGATGTATAGCCTACTTAGCTTGTTTTCTTGAAGCTAGAAAGGATTATCCTAAAATTCAAGATATATCACCTGTATATCACTCCAGGATGTATTTCCTGAGAAGTTGCCAGAGTTACCATTGGAAAGAGAAGTTGAATTTTCCATTAATGTGATACCTGGTACAATACCAATATCCATTGCACTATATCGAATGACACCCACAAAATTTAAGGAATTGAAAATCCGTCTGCAAGAACTTCTTAAAAATGGTTTGGGTGCACCTGTGCTATTTGTTAAGAAGAAAGATGGGTCTCTTAGGCTATGTGTGGATTACAGACAACTGAATAAAGTGACCCGGAAGAATAAGTATCCACTTCCTAGAATAGATGACATTTTTTATCAGCTTAAAGGTTCAGGTATTTTCTCTAAGATTGATCTGAAATCAGGATATTACCAGTTGAGAGTAAAGGAAGTAGATGTCCCGAAGATAGCTTTTAGAATGAGATATGGGCAATATGAATTTTTAGTGATGCTTTTTAGACTCACAAATGCTCTAACAACCTTTATAGATCTCATGAATTGTATTTTCCATCTTTACTTAGATCAATTTGTGGTTGTCTTCATTGATGATATCTTGGTTTATTCTAAGAATTAAGAAGAGCATAATGAGCATCTGAGAATTATTTTGCAAACTTTGAGGGATAAACAACTTTATGCCAAGTTTAGTAAACGTGAATTTTGGCTTGATGAAGTTTCTTTCCTTGGTCATGTCATATCAGCATATGGGATTAGAGTTAATTCAAAAAAGATAGAAGTCATTCTAGAATGGAAGCCACCTAGGAATGCTACAGAGATTAGAACTTTCTTAGGTGTGGTAAGATACTATAAGATTTGTTAAGGGATTCTCCATAATCATAGCACCTTTGACCAAGTTACTTCAAAAGAATGCACAATTCTTGTGGAGTAATAAATGTCAGGAAAACTTTGAGAAGCTAAAGGTCATATTGATTTAAGTGCTTGTTCTTACACAACCTGTACTTGGTAGAGACTTCATGATTTACAGTGATGCCTCATATAACGGGTTGGGATGTGTACTCATGCAAAAAGGAAAGGTAATTGCTTATGCTTCTAGGCAACTTAAGCCTTATGAAAGGAACTACCTAACCTATGATTTAGAGTTAGCAGCCATAGTATTTGCCTTAAAGATTTGGAGGAATTACTTATATGGTGAGAAATGTTATATTTAAACATATCACAAAAGTCTTAAATATTTACCTACTCAAAAAGAGTTGAACTTAAGACAAAGAAAATGGATATAGTTGAGTAAAGACTATGATTGCATCATTGGCTATCATCCAAGCAAAGCAAATGTAGTAGCCGATACTGTTAGCAGGAAATCGTTATCAGCTTTAAGAGCAATAAATGCCAGATTATCAGTAGCCAGTGATAAAGCCATTGTAGCTAAGTTGAGGCTTAAACCAAACTTGTTAAAGCATGTCAAGGAAGCACAGAAACAAGATGAAAAGTTTGTTATCATTCTTAAACAAATTTAAGAGGGGGAAAACAGTGAATATGCAATCAAAGAGGATGGCTACTTGTATCACAAAGATAGAATCTATGTCCCTAATGATGATGAGCTGAAAAAGAACATCTTGAAGGAAGCCCATAGTAGTTCATATGTTGTGCAACCAAGAAGTACTAAAATGTACCAAGATTTGAAGACATATTATTGCTGGTCAGGTATAAAGAGAGATATTGCAGATTATGTTACCAAGTGTCTTAGATGCCAACAAGTAAAATTATAACATCAAGTTCTATCGGGTTTACTTTAATTAATAACAATACCGGAATGGATTTTGTGTCTAGGTTGCCTCAAACTAGGAAGAAGCATAATGTTGTGTGGGTGATTGTAGATAGTTTGACCAAATTAGCTCACTTTTTACCTGTCAAAACTGACTACCAAGTCTCAAAGTATGCAGAAGTATACATCAGTGAGATAATGCAGTTGCATGGAGTACCATTTTCTACCATATCTGATCGAGATCCAAGATTCACCTCAAGATTTTGGAAGAAATTACATGAGGCCTTGGGTACTAAGTTGAATTTTTAGTACAAATTTTCATCCTCAATCGGATGGACAATCAGAAAGAGTGATTTAGGTGCTAAAAGATATGCTTAGGAGTTGTGTTATTGATTTTAAAGGAAGATGGGATGAACACCTCCCTTTGTTTGAATTTGCATAATAATAACTATCAAGCAAGCATACAGATGGCACCATATAAGGCTCTTTATGGTAGAAAGTGCAGAACACCCTTATGTTGAACAGAACTTAGTAAAAGCAAGATCGTGGGTCCAAAATTAATAAAGGAAATCGAATATAAGGTGAAAATTATAAAGGAAAGGTTGAAAGTTACTTTTGATGGCCAAAAGTCATATTGTATGCAAATTTGAACAGGAAGGACATTGAATATGTTGTTGGTGATAAGGTTTTCTTAAAAGCTTTACCATGGAAGAAAGTGTTTCGATTTGATAAGAAGGGTAAGTTAAGCCCTAGATTTATTGGTCCATTTGAGATCATTGAGCGTGTGGGACCAATAGCTTATAGATTAGCATTGCCGCAAGATATGGAAAAGATTGATGATGTCTTCCATATGTCTATGTTAAGGAAATATCGGTCTGATCCATCACACATTATAAAACTGTAAGATATTGAAATACAACCATATCTAACTTATGAAGAGAAGTCAGTGAAGATTCTAGCAAAAGATACAAAACAGTTAAGGAATAAGACGGTTCCACTAGTGAAAGTTGTTGGACCCCGAACTTTGATTGGACGTCAGAATTGGTAAATAAGGAAATTAGTGTTGTATTTGGGTAATGTTGCTACTGATGTTTGATGGCGTGTCAAACCAGCAAAAATAAATTCCTACTCTAGAACACTTAAACGAGTAAAGTGGTGAATAGGGTCGAATCCACAGAGACCGATGAAGTAATTATTTATTTGTGCGAAATCGAAAACAAAATAAAAATAAAATAAAAATAAAAATAACGAAAACAATTAAAATTAAAGATCGAAAATAATAAGGATAAAAGCCTAGCCAAGGTACTCCCGTTTGACACCGTAATCCGATCACAGACTCAAAATATATCAATTTCGTTCATTCCTATGGACAAAGTTATAGCAAATTGTGAACAGCACAAATCTACCAATCCATTCGTAATTGTTC
>JANKOE010000001.1:48359010-48369338 GCA_026284465.1 Erythroxylum citrifolium | reverse complement strand
CTAATTTCCTTGGGTTTGGGTCTCAATTTCGTATAATTGGGGTTTGAACTAGCATGTTCTTAGAATAGAAAGATTGGTGTTTTGATTCAATAGGATTAGGGGGTTTCAAGAACCTAGTTTTCTTGGAGTTTCCGTATCAGAGGTGATGGTATCGTTAAACTTAATATACTATTGCCTATAAGCTTATTTGAGTACATATATTCATTTCTTAAGTTTACACAACATGTGACCTTTTCCTTCAAATTATATGCTGCTTGTTTACAACCAGACTTGAAGCAGGCACATGCATGAACAATAAAACAACTTGAAATTGGAAAATTTTCGTTACCATATACGTTAACATGAGCTGAAAAAGCTGTACATGAATTGTCATTCCAGAACATGAGAATCAGCTTGAAAAATCCGTATCACATTTTGCTTGTTTGTAGTCGTGCCATAATTAGAGGAGAAGATTGTGTTACTGAATAATTAATTATACGACAATATGCCCTTACCAGGCTATTGATTTTTAGAAACAAAGAATGCCTCATTAATTTTGAAAACAAAATTTACTTTGATGACGATGATGATGATGATGATTATTATTATTATTGTTATTATTAATCAGGCTGTGAATTGTCAAGTTATAATTTTTGTTATCAACTATTGAATAAAATTTGTAAAGTTTTTTTCGTAATTAATGGGCATTATTATTATTAGTATATATATATATTTAATATCGATAAAAGTTTTTAGTTGATTTAATAAACAAATTTATTTATTGATCTTTAATTAGTAATAATAATAATAATAATGTAGACATTATTATTATTATTATTACCTGATTAAATCACAGCTGTAATTAGTAATAATAATAATGTAATGAATTAATATTTTTAAAATAATTGATATTATTATTATTGTTGTTGTTGTTGTTATTATTAATCAGGTAATATAGCTAAGTAGTTGTTTTTCTTATTACTAGGCAATTATCACCTATATAATTTTATAACATTTTTATTAAATAAATAATTAATTAATTAAAATATTATTAATTAATTGATTAATTATAACATAATTGATTAATTAATTATAATATATTTAACACATATAAAAATATAATTAATTAATTAACTAATTAATTAATTTTGATGTAATTAATAATAATTAAAATATAATAAATTAATTGATTTATTAAAATATAATTGATTTATAAATTATTTATTTATCATTAACTATTAATTTTATTCGGTTATAATTAATAATAATTAATTGATTAAGTAGTACATATTAATATTTAGTATATATGTTAGTCATGACCCTGCATTATTAATTGTTAATTATTTTTAATTCTTTAACATTATTTTATTAATAATTTATATATATCTTTATATTTCAATTAAAAAATTTGTTTTAAATTATTATTGTTAAAAATAAGTTACTATTTTATCCTTAAAAATATTAAATTTATTTATTCTCACTAATAAATTATATTTGTCAAATTTTAGGTTCTCTATTTATTTCTTTATATTTTAATTTAAATTTTTAAATGATTATTGTTAAAAAATAATTATTATTTTACCATGAATTTGATTAATAAATTGAATTATTATTTAATATATATAAGTAGTGTTGCTTGAGATAATTTAAGAATATCTTGCTTAAGATAATTTAAGAATATGTTAAAAATATTTAAACTATAATACATATATTTTATAAATTATTGGGTTCTATCATTAATAATATTACAATAAAAGATATGCTTTTATATATTTTTAAATAAATCGTAATATGTAACATTAATTTTCTCAAGTTAACTGGATGAAAGTAACATACCTATAGGTCCTATACCACCGCCTGTTCTTATCGCTGCTGCCGAGTCGGGAGGAGAGAAGACAGTGAAATACAAGAGAAGGCACAGTATTATGACATATACTTTCACTTTGGAGATAAAAAGATGAGCTTAAGATGGAGTCGTATTTATAGGGTGGCTACAAGGGCAGTAGATATTTTATGATACCGGTCCGGTTGGATTTTGGAATCATTGAGTTTTGATTTGAATCACTTAAATTTTAAGATTTTTAAATAAAAATAGGTTTATTTAAATATAAAATCAATAATTTTAATTCAAATTATTTAACTTTGAACTGAGAAGCAAAGTTTTTTTCAATTTAAATAATGTCATTTTGTTATTATAAATTAATAACAAAAGGATGCAATGTCTTACGTTAATAAATTCTTATATAAAATTAATTTAGAATTAAATTTTGTCGAAAACAAACAAATGCTTGAAAAGTAACCAAAGACTTGCAACTTGCGAGTCTATAGGGTTGAGAGAGCAACAAATGTGCCGACCGGCTCACTAATTATGCAGACACTTTTATTTAGGAATTACTTATTTTAATACCACACTCATTGGGCGTCACTTGATCTTTTTAGAGAATATGTCAGGGTCTGCTTTCCTAGACTAGTTGTATAATATATTTCCTTATCTTTTTTTTTTTAAAAGAAAGTATTGCTTGTCATTTTCTAGCTCTATTATTGATTCATTTTTCAATTAATTGACCATTTTCACTTTTAATTTACTATCTTTTAAGTAATTAAAAGAAGGAATTATTTATTTAAATATATAGTTAGCGTAAAGGATAAAAGGATAGAGATTTTTTATAATTCAAATTATTTTTAAAAATTATATAATTTTAAATAAATGGAAACTCAACTATTGTACATTGATTATAAAAAATAGATAAAATACAAACACTTTTATATAATGTTGCTTAATCTTCAATTTTTTATTAAGTTTTAATAATATATGTTTTTTAAATTTTATGATACATAAGCTTAAATTAATGAAATTAAAATTAGTTAGTTTGTTTGAAAAGTAATTAAGATGATTTTTATCTAAAAATCATAATTAATATAATTAATTAAGATTTCTATTCAACAACAAATTGAGTTAAAACAGAAATACACTGAATGGATTTCTTCTTTGTCGTCGATTTACACACGTAGAAGTACAATCTCCAATACGACATCGCGTAAGGAGAAACTAGGTATAGCTATTAAGCTTTAGTTGATTTTGATAGTAGTACTACCCTGCTTCCTCTTCTTATTCGATTTACACACGTAGAAGTACAATCTCCAATACGACATCGCATAAACAGAAACCAGGTATAGCTATAAGCTATATGTAATAGTAAAGTAATACCAAACTTAGGTTTTGGTTTCTACGCAATTGCGCTTGTAAGGGGGACGTCAGAGTTCCTTCGACGGAGGAGGGGGACTCTTTGGGGGGATACAGTATCGCTGGCCGCGG
Source organism: Erythroxylum citrifolium (assembly GCA_026284465.1). NCBI lineage: Eukaryota > Viridiplantae > Streptophyta > Magnoliopsida > Malpighiales > Erythroxylaceae > Erythroxylum > Erythroxylum citrifolium. Next base: position 48,366,043 of record JANKOE010000001.1, on the reverse strand, counting down.
CCGCATTTGAAAGGTGGTTTCTTTTTAAGTGCTCCATAAGCTTCTCGATTTGCATAAAAACATATATTTCCCAAATTAAGCAAACTTTCATGGTAATAATACAAAGAGAGTGCATAAATTAATAACAATAAATATTTTTATTTTTATTTTGTAATATTATATTAACTTTTATCTGATAATTTAATTTTGTCTCAACATTTATTTCTTTAAAGTTTTTAATTTTTTCATAAGTGTAATAATAATATAAAAAACTTTAAATTTTTGTAAAGATAATGAAAAACATTACCATTAACTTTTATCGTTATTATATTTTATCATCTAAGGTGAAATATATAAATATATATTTTCTATAATATATTAATATTCACGAAAGAGTTTAATTATGCTGAATAATTAATATCTCAAAAAATTTAATACTAAAAAGATTTTAAAATAATAATAATTTTTAAAAATTAGTTAGTGAGAAAATTATTTTCTTAATTTTATTAAAATGAAATATTAAAAAATCACAAACTTAAATTTACTTATTTTTAACACAATATGTAAATTATTGCCTAACAATAATATAATATATTTTTTAAATTATCATTAATAATATTACAATAAAAGATATGCATATTTTTTTTAAAAATAAATCGTAATATTAAATTTCTCAAGTAAAATGGATGGAAGTAACATTACATCTGCCAGGGGGGGCTCTTGCTGCAGCAGCAGAGTCAGGAGGAGAGAAGACGACGAAAGCCAAGAGAAGGCATAGTATTATGACATATACTTTCATTTTGGAGATAAGAAGAAGAGCTTGAGATGGAGTCGTATTTATAGGGCTCCAAGGGAAGTAGATCCTTTACGATACCTGTCGGTTCGATTTGGATCACATAAATTTTTGGAGATATTTTAAATTGATGAGTTTGATTTCAAATCAGTTTTGATTTGAATCACATAAATTAATAAATAAATAAATTAAATATAAAATTAATAATTAGTTTATTTCATACAAAGACTCCAAGTCAATGCAATAATTTTGAGTGGTTCTTAGTCATTGACTTTTGTCTTACATGTTATATATTTCCCTATCTCCATTCTCCATAAAACGTCAACGTTTTAATGAAGGGAAATTATATTTTCCGACTTGACTTGTCCTTATCTTTTGTCATTCTCCATCGCACTTTCCTCTCCGAATATCTCTTATCGTAACCACCATCTCTGAACAGCAGAAACCGAGGTTCTGAAGAACGGACAATACTGGTCAACTAGCGGATTAACATTCCTCCCGATCACACTTTGATGATAACCAGCAGTCCAAGGGGCATGATAAATGAGCTTCAACAGCTATTAGAAAGAAAGTAAAAGAGAAAATACAGGTAATGTAATATTAACTCAAAGAAAAAAAAAAATCTTCTTTTCTCAAAAACTACGGCTCTATTTTTCTTCCTCACTCGTTGCACTCACCTTCTTTTTTTACACAATGTGCTGCTGCACCTTTTTTTTTATTTCACCTTATTCATAAGTTACAATAGATGAGAGCTACCCTTTATATAGGCATCCTAAACCGACATGAACAAACATAGAGGATAATTAGTAAACAGAGGGAATGACAAGTGTTCCCATATGTGTCCTAAATATAACAAATTAACACTAAAAATTTGACACCTCTTAATACATGTGTATTGACATAAATAAAACAACACTCAAACTTTTGACACCTACAATTCTAAACTATTAAGCAAATATTTGGAGCCTCACGCGTTAATCTCCAAATGTCCAAACGAGAATTTGCATTCTAACACTCCCCCTCAAACTTGACTTCGCATACCAAGCTTTTCTCTTAATTTATGGAACACTTCATTGTTCAGCGATTTTGTAAAAAATCTGTCAGTTGATCTTCTGTTCTGTAGAACACCAATTCCACAATTTTGTTTTTCACCTGCTCCTGAATAAAATGACATTTTATGTGTTTGCTTCGACTGTGTTCCACTGGATTTTTTCCAAGTGATATAGCAAATTTGTTGTCAACATATATTCTTGTCGGGCCTTCTTGTGCTTGATCCAACTCACTATATGAATAACCAATTAATTTTGAATTTTGAGAATGTGTATAGAAAAAACTTTGGTCAATTGCACCTTCAATATATCTCAAAATTCTTTTTGCTGCATCAAAGTGATCTTGTGTGAGCTTCTCCATATATCTGCTAACTAGCCCAACTACATACATAATATCGGGTCTTGTGTTGATTAGATACCTCAAACTTCCAACCAAACTCTTGAATAATGTTGGATCTATAGATTTTCTGTCTGAATCAATTCTTAACTTTATGTTTGCTTCAGCAGGTGTGGCTATTGGCTTGCAATCTTTCATTTTGAACCTCTTTAAAACTTCATCTGCATACTTCACTTGAGAAATGAAAATTCCTTCTCTTGTTTGCTTCACTTCGACTCCAAAGAAGTAGGACATTTCACCAATATCAGTCATCTCAAAGTCTTTAGTCATGGCTTTCTTGAAATCATCAAACATACCTAGATTATTTCTTGTGAAAATAATGTCATCCACATATAAGCACACGATTATGATATCTCCTTGTTTATTTTTCTTCGTGTACAATGCATGTTCATACGGGCTTTTCACAAATCCGTTCTTTTGAAAATACTCATCTATTCTTGTATTCCAAGCCCTTGGAGCTTTCTTCAGTTGGTAAACTTTATCTTCCTGACCTTTCTTGACATATCCAGATGGTTGTTCAATATAAACTTCTTCTTCTAAGTAGCCATTCAGAAAAGTTGACTTCACATCCATCTGGTAAATCTTTCATTTGTTTTGTGCGACAAGTGCTATGAGATGCCTGATTGTATCAATTCTTGCCACTGGAGCAAATACTTCTTCATAATCAATTCCATATTTTTGTTTATAACCTTTCGCGACTAATCTTGCCTTATATTTTTCCGCCTTTCCTTCTTGATTGGTTTTTGTCTTATATACCCACTTGACTCTAATTGGTTTATGTCCTTTTGGCAGATGGGTCAATTCCCATATATCATTTCTTTGGATAACACCAATTTTTTCATCCATTGCTTTTTCCACTTTTTATCTCCAACAGCTTCTTCGTATGTCACCGAATTACATGCAGCCATTAGACAAAACAATGAATAGTCAAATGATTATATTCGTTCAGTAGCATCATAGAGATCACTATGATTTCTTGTTTTAATTGGTGCTCCCCCTAAATTATTGCTGCTACTACTTGGTGCTGACGATGTCGATGCAGGTGTTGTTGGTGGATTTTGTGGAGGAGAATAATCATCTTGTTGGTCTTGTAAATCCAAGTCATCGTCATCTTTATCATCAAAAAGCATTCCTTGAATGTTCTTTTCTTCTTTGCTCCCTCTCCAGTAGTCTACTTCATCAATCTCAACATCTCTTGAGATGATCACCTTCTTGGTTAAGGGGTTGTACAATTTATACGCTTTACTCTTGTTGTCGTAGCCAATGAAAATGCATTTTTCCCCTTTATCATCCAACTTCTTCTTTTTTTGGTCAGGAATATGGGCATATGCAATGCACCTATAAATCCTGAGATGTCAAACACCTGGTTTGCTTCCGCTTCACGCTTCATTAGGTGTCATAAATTTGACGCTTTTTGTTGGACAATGTTTTAGCAAATAAACTGCACATATGACGGCTTCACCCCACAAGCTCTTTGGTCAATGCTTTTCCTTCAATATGCTCCTTGACATATCAAGAATTATATGATTCTTTCTTTCAGCTACACCATTTTGTTGTGGTGTATATCTTATTGTCAGCTGATGAATGACTCCATGCTTCTTACAAAAATTATCGAACAATTTTAAGGTGTACTCGCCTCCTCTATCGGATCTAAGTATCTTCAGATACTGTCCACTTTGTTTTTCGACCATCGCTTTGAACTCTTTGAGCTTATCAAGAGCCTCTAATTTTTCTTTCAAAATAGACACCCATCATTTTCCACTAAAATCATCAATAAAAGTTAAATAGTACCTGTTTCCTCTAGCTGATGACACGTCAAATGGACCAGGATTCATCTTCGATGACTAACTTCATGCAAGTTATCAACTCATTTTGTATGTCAAGTGTGAAAAGACGATTCTTCGTCATCTTTACTCTTACTATCAATTTTCCCTTCTTATTCCAGATGGCGAGATATCTATTTTTCAATAATATGATGTATTTCTTCTCTAAGAGTTGACCAAGGCAGATGATGTTGCTTTTCAAAACAGGCACATAATAGACATCAGGAGTATATTTCTTTTTTCCATTTTTCAAAGTAATTATGAATTTACCTTTGCCTCTGATCGAAATCTTTATTGAATCACTGAATGTAACTTCACCACAAGCTTTCTCGTCCATGTTTGTAAACAACTCTTATGACCACATATATGGTTACTGGCACCAGTGTCCAGATACCAAATATCATTATTGCTTTGCTCATTTACTCGTAATGAGAGAACCACAACAACGTTATCTTTCTTGTCTTCCACTGCTGTAAAATGACTTCTTTCTTGTGCCTCAGGATTCGATCTGCACTTGTAACACTGTACTTGATTTTTATCTCTTCTTTGTTGAAATTTGCCTCGACCTCTGTCTCTTTAACCTCTTCCATGACCATATGTCAGATTTCCTTCATTTGTATTTTCTCTTCGAAAAAATTGTTGGCCACGTCCATGTCTACCTTGATTATTCCATCGAGCACGTCCCACTTGGTAGCCACCTCTGTAGCCACCTTGACTTCCTTTGTCCTGTCTTTGGCTACTGCTTGCTTGATTTTCACCGACTGATAGTTTGCTTTGCAAGACTTTCTCCAAGTTGCCAATATTATCATTCCGGTTCATTCTTTGCTCATGTGCTTGAAGAGAATCAACGAGTTTATCGATCGAAAGTTTTGACAAATCTTTCGATTCTTCGATTGCGGTGACAACATAATCAAATTTGCGTGTAAGAAAACGCAAAAGCTTTTCCATTACTTGAACATCGTCTAGAGTTTCACCATTTCTTTTCATTTCATTAGCCACCGTTTTCAAACGAGTGACATAATCACCAATATTTTCTGAGCTTTGCATTTTTAGCATCTCGAACTCAACTCTGAGTGATTGAAGATGTATTTTTTTTAGCTTTTTCGACTCCTTGGAAAGATTTCTGCATAATCTCCCATGCTTCCTTTGAAGTCTTTGCATCTGAGATTTTCTCGAACGTGGATTCGTCAACACCTTGAAAGATAAAGAACAATGTCTTCTTGTCTTTCTTTCAATTTTCTTTCAATGTCCTTTTTTTGCCAGTCGATAAGCCCTCTTCGGCAATTGCAACTATGGGCTCAGTATATCCATATTCAACAATGTCCCATAAATCATGAGAACCAAGCATCACCCTCGTCTGGATGCTCCAATTCCCATAATTTGTCTTTGTCAATTTCGAAACTTGAGGTTAAATCAAGTTGGCCATTGCTTTACTAATTTACGAACAGACGAACGTAATGGTTCTGATACCACATGTTGGAAGCTTGATGGGCTCCAAATAAATTCTGCAAAATATTCACTCAAAGAAAAAAAAATCTTCTTTTCTCAAAAACTACAACTCTATTTTTCTTCCTCACATGTTGCACACACCTTCTTTTTTCACACAATTAATTTTAACCTTAAATAATATTTAAAACTAATTAATTTTAATAACTAAACTTATTAACCCATTAACTAATTAATTTATTTTCTGAATTAATATACAAAATATGTATATTATTGAATGTACATGTATATTTATTTTATTAAAAAAATTATAAAACCACCAACTTTTATTAGGTTTTATTAATCTATTTTATAAAAGACCTATCCATTACTAATCCTATAATCCAATTACCCCAACTCATCTAAATCATAGACGAGCTTAAATTAGTAATTTTGTTTGAATGTTATAAAAATTATGACCAAACTTAAATTTTAATTGAAAATAAAAAGTAATGGAAATAATAAAAAATAAGCATAAGAATGTTTTAAGAATATTAAATTATATGAGAATTCATTCAGACAAATACTTGAAAAGCAGCAAAGACTTGCAACTTGCAAGTCCACGGGGTCAAGTCAGTCTAAAGAAAGTGTGTCTTGTCATTTTCTAGCTCTATTATTGATCCATTTTTTAAATAATTGACCACATTTTCACTTTTAATTTACTATCTTTTAAGTAATTAAAAAAGAAATTATTTATTTAAACATATAGTTAGCGTAAAGGATAGAGGCTTTTTATAATTTAAATTATTTTTTAAAATTTTATAATTTTAAATAAATGGAAACTCAACTATTCTACATTGATTATAAAAAATAGATAAAATACAAACAATTTTATTAATTTTTAATCATAGAAGCTTTATTATATGCTTTTAAAATTTTATGATACATAAGCCTAAATTAATGAAATTAAAATTAGTAATTTTTGTTTGAAAATTAATTAAGATTATTTTTGTATAAAAATCATAATTAATATGATTAATTAGGATTTCTATTCAACAACAAATTGAGTTAAAACAGAAATAGAGAGACAACAGATTTCTTCTTCGCCATCGTGTTGCAGACGTACAAGTACAATCTCCAATACGACATCGCGTAAGGAGAAACCAGCTATAGCTATTAAGCTTTATTTGATTTTGATAGTCTGCCCTCCTTCCTCTTCTTATTAACATTTATTAATTTTATATGGTTTCTGAGAGACGGATCACATTTATTTTGTACAAAAGAGCTTAGTGCTTTACAAAGTAAGAAATCAACTTCTATTAAAAGTAACGGGGAAAACTACTTCTCGTTAAAGCTTAGTGCTTTACAACGTAAGAATCAACTTTTGTAAAGAGTAATGGGACAAACTAGTTTGTTTTCTCGTTAAAGCTTAGTCCTTTACAGCCTATGTTTTAAAAACTGGATCGAAGATTGAACCGGTCGAATGAAAAGTTTAAGGTTTAGAGGTTCAACCGGTAATGAACCGCTATCAAACCGGAATATAATAAATAAGATAAAAATTTTATAA
>JANKOE010000001.1:48194262-48206876 GCA_026284465.1 Erythroxylum citrifolium | reverse complement strand
ACTCATCACCGTTGTTCTTAACCCCATTCTTTAAATGGGTTTTCTTTTCTGGGCAAGATAACACAGACCATGCATTACAAGCAAGTTGGTACGTGTCTCGAGCAAAAGGGAGGTGATTACTAACAGGGTTTAACAGGGTTGAGAGATTTTCAAACTGAGTTTCGAAACCACAATGGGATGAGGAATTGAGTTGGAGAATGGAGAACCACTCGTCGGGTCCATTGTTGAGAGGGTTGCCTGAGGCAAGGAGAACGTCGGCGACGACGATGGCTTTAGCAAACTCGAGTTGAGCTGGGTAGAAAGAGGAAAGCAGCAGCTAAGATGAAGAAGAGAGGGGAGATGTTGGGTTTAAATAGTCAAGGGCAAATTTGTCCGAAAATAGCCAATTGGGTATCTTGAATGAGAATAAAAAACACAGGGGCTAAGGTGAACGAATCAAAAACACAGATGAATAATCAAGTATATCACAGGGGCTCTTTTATGTGATTTGCCCAATTTCTTCTTGTATCATTGAAATATAAGTAAAAGTTTGTTCCATACGAAAAGAATATATGGCCTTGAATATGCTCAATGACGGAGTCAGAAATTTAATATATGAGGACCCAAATATTTATTTTTTAAATTTTGGGGGCTCCAATATACCACTGACCCTTAAATAACTATGTCCTTATATATATATATATATTAAAAATATTTTTTTTTAAATTTTAGGAGGCCCAATGCACCCATGTAGCTCCGTCGGTGAATATGCTTATAAGTCTAGTGAGTTATTTTTTCTATCACCATGTAGCTCCGTCGGTGAATAGCTCCGTCGGTGATTTAACTTTCTTCATTGTGTAAGTCTAAATATTTTTCATTTAAGTAATTAGGGAAGGATTTGAAGTCTGCACGAAGCAAGTAGCTCAGCAGTATTGTTTATCGTAGGAGGGGGCCATTTGGTCCTTAATTAGAAGTTCAGCTTTGGTAAGGATTGTTTACATACCTCTCCAGATTGCCCAAATAAAAAATAACTCATATGTGAGTCGAGAAAAGAAGAAAAGAAGATTAACATGTAAGCCTAATGAATTACTCCACCTAATTCAAACTTTTCTCCTCTGGCAGGCTACTTGTAAATTTAACACAAATTAAAAAATGTACTTCAAGAGTGGAAACATAAATGCAAACAGGCCATACATGTAAGCTAATGATTATTTTTAATTAAAACAATTAGAAGTAGGTTTACATGGGATAATATTGAATAAAAAGTTAAATTTATCCCCTTATTTTCACTACAAATTTCATTTTATAAGAGATATTTAATTATTAAAATTAAAATTAATTACGAACTTGATAAATAGTTACTTAAAATTGTAATTAGTACTTTACTAATTATTTATATATATATAATTAATTTAAATCATTTCAAATATAAAATAATTATTTTAATTTATTTTTATAAGTGATTTATTTAAATAATCGTTAATAAATATAATTAAATTTAAAATATATTTAAAATATGAAATTTAAATAACATTTGATTAAATAATTAAAATATTTTAAAATGAAATGTAAAATTTGAATTATTTATTTAAAATAAAATAGTTTTATTGATAGTTTGTTAATAAATATTATATAAAAGATTAAAATAAATGTAATTAATTAAAAATTTATCTTTAAGTTTTAACTAATATATAATTATTATCAATAATAAAAATATAATTAGGTATTAACAATTAAACAGATTTTTTTATTTAAAATAAAAAATACAAATACAATAAAAACAAAAAAGCAACGAAAAGAACCTAAATTATTATAGTTATTAATGATTTAATGTATCGAATTAGGCTTCTACTTGTCCACATTAACCGCCATACGTTATGCGCGCCAGATACTTTTAGTTGGAACAATTGCTAGTCCCACTCAACTCAAGCTCCTTTATCTAATAGATTCTGTACTTCAGATTTCTACTTAACACTCCGCCAATCTGATTCTCTATTGCATCTCACGTTCCGATCAACAATTTTCAGTAAGAAATTGAGAGACGAAAATCGGGTTTCATCATGAAGATCCTCGTGTCACGCTTGATGCAGTCGCGGTCTTCATTTTCCAGAGTCTGGTATTAGTATACTTTCTCTTTCTCGAGTGCTTTTGATGAATTTCTGTTGTTACACTGCATTTCCGTTGTGGGATTTTCTGAAAGTTCAAAACTTTAGTGGCTCTCACTGATTGGTCTTGTTTGCATTGCTTAGTTGAATGGTATTCGGTCGGATCGGAGGAGATGAATTTGTTGAGTTCCTGTCGCTTTCTTTTTCTGTCACCGATTACCAATCAATTAATGTCCATTTCCTTTTAAATCCGACTTGTTATTTGTGGATGTGTGTGTGTTTGTGGTCTTAATTGTGTTCTGTTTGAAAAAATAGCACGCACTCGGTTCTTTTACTGGCTTTCCTGCACCTAAATTGTGGTTTTAACCTATATGGTTGAAAGCCCTATTAAGGTTTTGTATCAATTAGATAGTTTTTCCGGGTTTTGGAAAAAAGTAAAAAGTTTCTGTTCTAGTTTCACTTGTCGCTTCCTGCTTGTAAAACCATGAAACTAATGTGGATTGTGGAATCATTTCTGCATGTGAAACGTTAAACAGTTCACTGAGTGTGTCCATAAACGGGAGACTGTTGTCTACGAGTTCTGATAATGTAGATAGGCGGAGTAAAGTTGAGGAAGCAGACACAAAAGATTTTAAACCTCCACCAACAGATAAGGTATGTTGCCATGTTATGATTTGATAATATGCATGCTTTATTCTTCATTTATCATGCTCATTGCATTAATTCTTTTGGCGACTAAATTTTCCCTTATTTCAGTTACTTGTTTTAGGTGGAAATGGATTTGTTGGTTCTCATGTATGCAGAGAAGCTTTAAGCCGTGGTTTGTTAGTGTCAAGCCTTAGCAGGTACAACTTGTTGATAGTTATCAATGACAAATGCTGCTAATGAATGGAACTCTTGGTTTTAACTACCAAGAAAATATCAGTTTTAAGATAATTTGTTTGTAAAAAACTAAATTGTACTCGTAATTACATCAAGGTTGTGAACAAACCAAAGTATCTCTGGTATGCATTGTTGCCTTGTCCTTATTATGTTTCATTTGCTGTTAGGTCTGGGAGGTCATCTGTTCATGATTCTTGGGCTGATAGCATTGCCTGGCATCAAGGTTCAATACAACTTGTATTATCTGTCATACTTATGGGGATATGAAGTATGATACTTTATTTTGTGCTCCAAACACAGGAGACCTGCTTTCACCTGATTCAATAAAGCATGCAATGGATGGAGTAACCTCAGTGGTACAAGCTTTTCTTTTCACTATCTTTGCATCTGTTTGGTAGGAACTGTAGTTGTGTATTAGTACCGTACATTCTGGTACCTTCAAATCGATAGGCAGTTAACACTATGTTCTGGAAAGTTTCCTTTTATGGTTCTGTATAGATCGAACATAATCTATTAATAGATTACCTTTGGACGTTTCTGAAGTAATCATATGTAAGACAGTTGTGCCTTTGTGGTGGGATTTATGATTAATTTCAGTGGTAAGCCACTTTGGACCCACGGAGTGGATTTATGTCCCCAGAGCTCTTTTGGACGATAAGGTTACGAATGACTTATTTGTACTGGTTATTTGATAATTCTCCGTGAATATTTTGAAAGGATTAATATGAAATATTTAATATTTTTGTCTGAGCTTGACAAGAATGTGAAGTTTTCGTTTTTTTCAGCTTTGCACTAGGTTTAGATTACTTGGTTGTTTTATGCATTTAGTGCTTGTGCAGCAGTCACGTTACTTAATTTGATGCTTGTGAATGTTGATATGAAATTTCTAATTTGTTATATGACAAGGTGGGTCAGCGTGATCACATAGGCTGACTTGTTAACATTTACCTTTCCTAGATTTTCTGATTTTAGCTTCTCTGTTCTATCTCTCAAAAGTTTATTGCATGTGGTTTTTAGCTTTCTCCAAGGTTGTTTAATTTATTAACTCAAATGTTGGTGTCTTTTCATCTAATATATGGCTAATGTTGTAGATCTCGTGTGTTGGAGGTTTTGGCTCAAACTCTTATATGTATAAGATCAATGGATCTGCAAACATAAATGCTATAAAAGTTGCCAGAGAGCAAGGTATGATATCCTCTCTTTTTTTTGATATTCCGTTTAAATATTCTCAAACTGTTTTGTAATGAAGATGTCTACATCTGGATTCTTTAGCACACAGAGTTAAACAATATTTGGCAGTTGTTGAAATGAAGTACAAGAAAAGTGATCTTTAATCACAGGGAAGAAGTAGAAAATGGTGAGATTTTATCCTGAATGAGCTATAAAACTACAGCATAGGCTAATGGTTGCCTTTCCTTTAGCTTTTCAGTAACTATTGTTTTAGAGAATCACCCATAAGTTATGCTCAGATAGATCAACATGTTGAGGACATCTATTCTTCAAAGTCTGATATAAGTGGTCAAGTGCTAGGTTGCCAGACATCTTTCATAATGACTTACTTCTTCTGCAGACTAAATCCCTTTGAGGAAAAAACAACTGGATTAAGTGATCATGTTGATGTAAATTCTATTGAACAGGAAACTCTATTTACTGATCAGTGTGGTGCTATTCAGTTTGTTCCTTTCTTCTCTTCCTGATCTACATTTCAATATTTGAAGATGTTTCTTACTATTTTACTCTGTGTGGATGTCTTAGGTGTAAAAAGATTTGTATACATATCTGCAGCTGACTTTGGTTTGGTAAACTATGTATTACATGGATATTATGACGGGAAGGTACTCGCTGAGTTATTGATTTATAACTATTGATTCTTCTAGTGTTTATTCTTCACTTTTCTGATTATGGCTTATGGTTGTGTGAATTAATCCAGAGATCTACTGAATCTGAACTGCTGAAAAGCTTCCCGCATGGAGGTCAAGTTCTTTCTCTTCTTCATGCTTGCCAAATGGAATAACTTGTTGTAGCATGCTTACATCTTTTAAATTGGTGTAGAGATTCTTATGTCCTACTTTGTTACAGTTCCATGCGATTCCTAATTGTATATTTCATGATGACAGCTTTTTAATGTTCTTGTTATTGTCATGCTCAACTTTATATCAATCATGTTATCGTTATAGAATTAGCGAGTGCTTACTTTTTGTAATCTATATGCAGTCTACTTTCCCATGTGGCCTGACCACTGGCAACTATTTGAAACAGCATGAGATGCTGTTTATTTCTCCATTTTCTGCATTATATGTTTCTACTGAAGAATTTGAAATGTTATTAAGCAGTTTTCCTTTTAATTTCTAATAACAGGTGTAAGTCTTAGGCCAGGCTTCATCCATGGGACTCGCAAGGTTGGGAATATTAACCTACCTTTAAGTATTATCGGGGCACCATTGGAGATGGTAAGCTCTGTACATACCACTCTTGAGACAAGTTTCGCCTTATGATTCTGAAGTGATATTGCCTTTTTTCTAGAAACGGAAATCAGATGTGCAGGCATTGAATCTGTGTCGGTTTCCTTTTGCACAATGATCTAGCTGCTCTTGTTCATTAGCAAATACAGGAGACTTGTATCCATGTCCATAATGCAGGTCTTATGTAGCTAGAACTCTTCTAGGAAAGCGATTTTCTTATCAAAGCATGCTGTGTTAATCATCTTTGAGTATCCATTGTGCTGATCATGATACTGTTTAATGTAGTGTCACTACACAATTATCTAAGTCAAATCCCTGCGCTGCCTCAATACTGATATGAAACCTTGCATTCTCATGCTTATAACTTGCACATTCATTGCAGATACTCCAATACACGAAGCTACTTACCCAAATCCCTCTCATCGGTCCCCTTTTTATACCACCGGTCAATGTGTCTGCAGTGGCAAGGGTAGCTGTAAGAGCTGCAATAGACCCAGCATTTCCCCCAGGTATAGTTGATGTATACAGTATACGGCAACATAGCCAACAAAAATCATCTTAGAATTTTAGGTTTTATGATATCTTGATCCAGCTTATACTTTCTGAGAGCATGACAGTGTGAAAGATAAAAGTATGATGTCAATCCCAGTTGAGTGTTAACTTTTTGTTTCTAATGTTCAAACTGAGACCAGTTTTTAGGATGTTCTACAAGGCAGCAGTCTCAAAATTTTATTGATTTGATTCTTTTTTTCCTTCTGGATTGTGTTTTACAAACGTTAGTATTCCTCTAGTTGATGCATCATGGAATGACTCCCTTTGATATGATATTGTAATACTCCACTTTTCATGTGAAATGCCAAAATTATTATAGAATGTTGGCTTTCAGAGTAAACGATTCAGATTTTCAATTAGTTTTCTTTTGCATGTTCACTCAGAGAATTCTTGATAGTAATAAGTAGATCATGTTTCACAAGTTTGAATAAAAAAACTTCACACGATGGAGTAATCCATCTCATGGTTTTTCACATTCCACTCCTGGTTCTTCTGTCTCAACTCTTCATCATTTATCTGCTAAATTTAGTTACCGTTCATGTAGCACCACCAACTACTGCATATTTCTCAGAAACATCTTCTGAACAAAAGTTCGCCATCGTCTACGAATGAGACAATCCTTTTTTAGCATTCAAAGCTTCCTCCTCCTTTCGAGCCAGGGAAATGGAATAGGTATCTACTAGAAAACAGATTAAGACTCCCTTGTGGAAAAACTCAATTCAATAAAAGTCCTCTGGGATTGATCAGAGAAAATAGAAGACAAAATTCCTAGTAACACTATTGCTATGGAAGAGATAGATTTAACCAGAAACAAAACTGCAACTCAAGAATGCATGCCTCCGGGTCATTGAAATGCACAAGATTGTGCAAATTATCCGACGTTAAGGCTTAATTCATCTTGCTAATTAAGTTGTTAATTAGATCCTCGCCGTTACCGGTGTCTCCACCATCTTTGTACAATGATTTCTTTCGATGCAATCCTTCTTTTGGCTTATTTAAGGTGTAAATGCACCCAAGAAGCTTGTAACCTCCTTAAAATGTGGACCAACAGTTGTAACTTGATGTATAATATCTTCCACATACAATGTTGTGCTCTGATGTGGCCAAAAAGGAGATTTGGGTCATACCTGTTCGATAACGTTATTATCAATCAGAGGAACCTAGCTTCTGATTGTTTATCTTTCCATGACCTTTCTGATATATCAGCTCACTCACGTTCTTAGGATTTGGATATCTGCAACAAACAACTGATATTGCGTTGGCAATGATAGAGTTGACAGTAAAGACATGCAGACAAAAGACAGTAAGCATCTTTCTCTATCAGCCATCACGAGAAATGAACATGCCGTTTGGAGTGAATGTTGACCCGACACCAAAAGTTAAAGGGATTAACGAAGCAATCTATTGATACAAGTTCAGGTGTCACGGTATATCCCTGCTTGGCGCCTTTTATGGGACAAAACCATGTGATCCATAATCACATCAAGGCACGAGCCTAAAGAAGTAGAATTTTGACCTTCTATGGCGTTTATATCCAAGTAGCAGGGATGCAAAAACCCTCCAACAAAATGGCAAGATGATTGAAGATGTTAAAATCATTACTTCTATGTTGCCACAACACACGAGTATTGAAGGATGTGAACAAGTTTCACCTATGATCCTGACTAGCCAATGACAAAACCAATAATTACTTGAATCTTAAATTTGCATACGTACATCTCATATGCATGCAGAAGTTACTATCAAACGGGACACTATTCCATCGTGGTTCATTAAAGATATACAGAACTGAAGCCTCATGATGGAGAACTTGATTTAGCATGAATACCTCAATTCACAAGACCCCTCCAAATCCCGAGCCTGATACCTTTCCTGATGTGAGCTCAAGAGAGAGTCGAAAGACAAGTCAACTATCGGATGATCCGTTGACCATATCGAAAGGACCGATTACTCGTTCTAATGTTAAGAAGCTTAGAGAATTTTTTAGTGGGCTTATATGTATCATGGTTGATGAAGAAAAGGCTTTTGGAGATCAAGTTACAATCAATAACATCAAGGCAATAACACTATTCACGTGTTCTGACTTGGGCTGAAAATCTGACATTGATTCAGGTCGAATTAGCCCAACTAACCAACATGAAAGTTGTACATTTTTTAGCATTGGAATCCTTGGAGTGAACTCCTTGGAGGTTATAAATCTGCTTTCTTCATCCTATCATGAGTCTAATCGTCATATTTTTTTGTTGACAGGAACCCGTCAGCTTCTCCACCGGGATTGGGAAGTCCACCTGCAGCACGTTCACCGCGAAGGAAACCATTGTGCGGACACCCTGGCCCACCTTGCGGAATTGGCCGATCCTAGAGTCCAGTTTCTCCCAGAGTCTCCTTTCCCAGTCCTGCATGGACTCCGTCAAGACCAACTAGGCCTGATGTACCCTCGAGCAGTGCGTTAGCAGCTTGCTTGGTTATGTTTTAGTTTGTACTAGTTTGTTTTCCCTTTAAATCAAAAAAAAAAAAGAATCTATACAATTTCAAAAGGTCTTGAGTTATGTACGCATATGTGATGAATGCTTCCACCTTTGAAGCATAATTAGGGTCCCCGGACTTGCTTTCATGAAGACACCATCAAATATTCTGCTCAACTTCAAGTTATGCAGGATCTTCCCAGTTCTTGGGTGCATGTCATTTTTTCTGAAAACAAACGAAGATATGATAAGTCCGAGAATAGTCAAGAAGAGTATTGAAGGAGTTATCTAAGTAACAATAACATATCCCTGAATGCGAATTATGAACAACAGATTTGACTTTGGTGCCAATCTCGCTGATTTTAACCTTCTTTCCCTTTGTTTCATTATGATGAGATCCAATTCCTAGGTGCAATACAAACGGCCCGAAACTATTAAAAGAGTATCATGCTTTAAGTCAACTAGTCGACATTAATCTTTGAGAGCTAAACATCTCACAACAGCACCACCTTTACAAACAATCTTACCATTGTCTAAAGTTACAACATCAATATTATCCTCATCTAAGTTTCGAAATCGAATGTGCATATACTTACAAATCCAATAATGTTTCAAGTAGAAGTCTCAGACTTTTCTAGAGAACTACATTCTCATCTCCAAATTAAGCAAAACTACAACATAGCAATAGCAAAATTTCTAAATTTGACGTCCACAAAAAAGTTTATAACAAGACACAGAATAAACATCATATTTTCTTTACAGCCTGTTTGATTCAACTGCTAGAATAGATAATGAATAGAATGATTATTCTTAATAATAGAAAAGATGAGGAATAAAATAGAATGAGAATTACTTTATTTGGTTTACTGTTAAAGAATTTCTATGCCAATGTTTGATTTGGAAATATAAACTTGAAATGACAAAAAAACAACTAACAAAAACATCTTTATTATTATTATTGTTAAATTCTTTGTTATTATTAATTTTCTTCTTATCATATGACTTTTATTAATTTTCTTCTTATCATATGACTTTTCAACATTTTGCGGTTGTTAATTTTTTCTAGTCCGACTCATGTCAGCATTCATTATATAGTTGTAATTGTAACATAAAATAACAATGGAACGATATTGAAAATAAATATAACATAGGGCTTTAAATTACAAAAAAAGTTATTTAGTTAAACAAAAAAGAGTTTCAGCCCTATTTTAAATAATTAGACAAAATATTTAAGCTTCAATATAATCTTCAATGTGTGGCAAGAAATCTCCTCACCCACCCAAGTCTTCGAGAAGGCACAAGAGTGAAAAACACAAGCATTTGTGTAGGATGACCAAGAATTTTGCCTAAAGCAGTATCCTTTTTATCACCTGTAAGTCCTTCTATCTCACCCAATGCATTATCTAATTGTTCAACTCTTTGTTGAATATACGTTTCAGTCCCAATACTCTTACACAATTTATCTCCAATATGATTCATGGTATAGTATCACTCAACATCCTGGCAACAGCAATAAGTAAATCTATACGGCTTGCTTCTCCGATATCATTACTCCTTTTTCTCCTTCTTGCTGAACTATTTTCAGCTTGTCTTTCAAGATTTGATGTTTGAGGTTGGGTAAATGACTCATTTATGTCATGCAAATCATGCTCATATTAATCTTCACCACCTTCATTTATCCCACCTACACCTTCTTGCCTTTCCATTTCTTCAAGAATGTCCGCAACAGTTTGTGCGTCATTTCCAGTTGAACGATCTTCTCCATAGATCCCAGCCAATTCATTATAGAAAGAAAAGCTCCTTTTTCGAAATTGAGCCTCATCTTTGTGACTAGGAGAAGATGAAAAAAACAAGAACAATAATTTATATAAATTACAAGAAAGTAGCTAAAGAAAATACTTAAAACAAGTTAAAAGTTCAATACTTACAGTTAAGTAAGAATCCCATACATGATCTTCAACAATGATAATCTTCCTTTTGGTATCCAATCCAAATCCACTAGTATCTTTTCTTATAATTTCATCAACAATGCTCTACTCTTTCTTAAAGTCTTAATCCTAGACTCTATGTGAAGTCTGACTTTTAAGCTTGAATTAAGGAGCTTTGTTGCTACTATTCTTTCTAATTAATTGAGATACCGAGCTTTAAATCCAGTATCAGCATTGTACGTTTTCACATTATGCAAATCAACCATGCAAGAAACTAGCACAATATTCTCATCATAGTTCCACTTTCTTTTTGTTCCTTTTGAACTTTGAGAATCAATAGTTGACTGGAAATTCGTCGACATACTTATCTATCAAATTAAAGCAATATTGATAAATAAAAAATCATCATAATAAAGGAAAGGTAAAAACATTCATAAAATTCTTCATACCAATTAACATTAAGCATTAACAACTTACGAGAACAATATAGTCTACAATAACAACGTACAACATAAACAACAAAGAGTACAACAACTTACATAAACAATAATATAAAACTTCTTAACACTTAAAATATAATAGAACACCTAAAAAATGTCAATTCAATTCTCTACTTTGTCCAATCATTAGTTGGTCCATAATAGTTATACACTCCTCCTCAACAACTGGATTAGTGTGAAAATAATTCCTTAAATCATTCTCTATGAGATCAAAACTTATCTCCTGCCTAATAAAATTATGAAGCAAATAACAAGCTATAATAATTCGATTGTGTGTCTTTATTGGATAAAATGATAGACTCCTAAGAATAATCCACCTAATTTTTAGTAACCCAAAGCACCTCTCAATTATATTGCATGCAGTCACATGTTTCATATTAGAAAATTCTTTTGGAGTTCTTGGTTGGTAACCTTGACACCATTAATTCAAATGGTATCTTTGACCCCTAAAAGGTACAAGGAAGCCCTCACAATTTGTATAATCTGTGTCGACTAGGTAATAGCAACCTATACAAAAACACTACATAAGTTATTCAATTTACATTATCTCATGTACAAAATTTCAAACAATCTTTCTATATCATGTAGGAAAGCTTACCATGAGGCACTTTTAGTGCATGTCTCCTAGCAATTGCATCATGAAGAAATCGATCATCAGCTAATAACCTTTCCTAACCAAGAAGAACATAAACAAATTGTATGTCAGGTATGCACACACCTAACATATTTGTTGCAATGTCACCTTTACAAGTTCAAAATCTAGGTTTATCTTTAATTGGCACATAACCCTAATATATGTCCCATATAGAGCACTTAAGCAATTCTATAATTCAAATGAAATAAAAAATAATGAGGAACCTTGATAACACTCACTATATTTTCTTATAAAGATAGGTAGGGATGGTTTTTACCTAGTCTTGAAAGTTAAAGAATATCTAATCCTATGATTAGTTATTCTGTGATTTTTTTCTAACTAAACACAGGCTTAACTAAGTTTTAAGAATATGCCAGGAATATAATAGTTATTCCGTTGAACCAAACATGCTGGTAGGGATGGTTTTTACCTATTCCCAAAAGTTAAAAAATATCTAATCCTATGATTAGTTATTCTGTGAATTTTTTCTAACCAAATGCAGGCTTAACTAAGTTTTAAAAATATGTCAGGAATAGAATAGTTATTTCGTTGAACCAAACATACTGGTAAGGATAATTTTTACTTATTCCCGAAAGTTAAAGAATATCTAATACTATGATTAGTTATTCTGTGATTTTTTTTCTAATCAAACACAGACTAAACTAAGTTTTAAAAATATGCCAGTAATAGAATAATTATTCCGTTGAACCAAACATGCTGTTAGAAAAGGGTGGATTCGTCAACAATAATGCTAATTACAAACAAGCAAAAGACACTTGAAACCTAATCTATACAAAGTTCATCATATCGAGTAAACACTTAAAATCGGTTAACATAAAGAAAACACAATTAGGTATTTGAAATGTGGCGAGTGATAAAGATAGCAACTTGGATGAATTCCCCAACCTCAAAAGCTAGCTTAATGGATAGGAGACCTCATAACCAAACCTTGAAAAGATAGCAACTTGGATGAATTCCCCAACCTCAAAAGCTAGCTTAATGGATAGGAGACCTCATAACCAAACCTTGAAAAGATAGCAACTTGGATGAATTCCCCAACCTCAAAAGCTAGCTTAATGGATAGGAGACCTCATAACCAAACCTTGA
>JANKOE010000001.1:48183307-48194162 GCA_026284465.1 Erythroxylum citrifolium | reverse complement strand
GTGTGTGAACTAGTCTGATTTGATTGTACTGTCTTAGGTGGCATCCACATATCCTCCCAGGGGGTATTTGGGTGTTATATCTTATGATTAGTTATTCTGTGATTTTTTTTCTAACCAAATATAGGCTTAACTAAGTTTTAAGAGTATGCTAAGAATAGAATAGTTATTACGTTGAAACAAGCATGCTGCTAGGGATGGTTTTTACCTATTCCCAAAAGTTAAAGAATATCTAATCTTATGATTAGTTATTTTGTGATTTTTTTAGCCAAACATAGGCTTAACTAAGTTTTAAAAATATGCTAGGAATAGAATAATTATTCCATTGAACCAAACATACTAGTATGAATGGTTTTTACCTATTTCCGAAAGTTAAAGAATATCTAATACTATGATTAATTATTCTATGATTTTTTTTCTAATCAAACACAGGCTTAATTAAGTTTTAAGAATATATCAGGAATAAAATAGTTATTTCGTTGCTGTTAGAGAATGGTGAATCAGTCAACAGTAATGTTAACTACAAACAAGAAAAAGACACTTGAAACCTAAATCTAGGCAAAGTTCATCGTATTGAGTAAACACTTAAAACTGGTTAACAAGAACAAAACACAATTGGGTATTTGAAATGTGGTGAGTGATAAAGGTAGCAACTTCGATGAATTACCAACCTCAAAAGCCGAAAGCTAGCTTAATGGATAGGACAACTTATAACCAAGCCTTGAAAAGCCCCCCTACTAGATCGCAACCTCAAAAGCCAGCCTGCAGGAACAAAGAGCCCATAAGTTTATAAACTTTACATCAGCCCTTTATATTACTAATATGGGACACATAGACCCTAACAATCACCCAATTAAACAGAAACATATTGAAACATAAACGGGAATCTAGAGATTAATAAAAACTGGGATTGCATAGTGAAAATGAACTAAACATCTAAAAGAAAGGGATAAATTCTCACCGACACTACACATAGAGATTTTACTGGCAATTGATGGCTGAACGAGAGGAGAGGGTTTAACAGGATTGAAGAAGAAGCTTAAACCTTGCTCTCATGGATACGCATGACCCGACTCGAACCCAGTTTGGCCCACTTGTCGGGCTGGGCTTCTTACAACTGGACTTATCATTTTTCATTTTTTATTAAAGTTTTTGTCTTCATTTAGTGATAAATTAATTCGTTTATTTTTATTAGTTAAAATGAATATTTTATGAATTAATACTATAATTGCAATTGGTTTCATTTCAATGATTATTTTGAATTAATATTTTTATAATTAATTAAGATGTTTCACTTTTTATGTTTTAAAATTTTAGGAGAAGTAAATTCATTCAAATTTAATTTGTAATAAATATTTTCGTAAAATTAATTGCATTAATATTTTAGTGATTATTCTTTATTATTTTCTCTATAAGTGAATTTCTATGTTAATATTTTATATAATTGTTAGTCGATCTTCTTCTTTTTTTAATGGATACATTGTAATATGGGAAATTCTAATTACTAAAATATAAAACTTGATAAGTTGTTTAATTATTCTTTTTTATAAATATGTTATTTTTTAAAAGATAGAATTTATAATCATTATTTTTAAGAATAAATTGTTTAATAATTCGAGAATTACTTGTTTTACGAGTAACTAATGGCCATTAAATATGAAATTAAAAAATTGATAATTAACTCAAAAAATCAGGCTTATGAATTGCTGGAACAAGGCATGATGTCTTACAACCTTGTAGAGACTAGAACAAATCAATCATGTCTTACAACCTTGTAGAGACTAGAACAAATCAATCAAACAAAATGATGAAAAACAAAGGTTGAATGGAAGAATTATGGCTTCCATCTCCTTCACTTGTTGCCACTAACTGCATTCTTCACAGCATCAGCTGCCCCTTGTGCCTTAGCCTGAAGTGTCTGACCAGCCTGCAATATAATGCACAACAAGCAATAGTTCCGTTACCGCAATTTGTCGTAATTCCGGTTGATTTTTCCGGTAACCCATAATTTAAAATCTTGCCTCAGATGTTTTAAAAAACACCCAGAAGACATCTTCAAACCTACCTGTTGAGTTGATTCTATGGCAGAGTTAGCCATGTCCCTGGCCTTATCCATCATTTGGTTGCCCTTTTCCTGTTAAGAAATGAATATTTTAAGCATTAGCTTTTACAGGTTATATCAGAACTTGGATATGAGAAAACACCATTTGAGAAGCTCACCTCAGCTTGGCCTTTGGTCTCACCAGCCTGGAAACTAGTTTTCTGGGATTGGTTCATCTTCAAATGATTGAATTCAATCTCTTTGAACAACAACTAAAAGTTAATGGAAGATTATGATTTCTCAGGCCAAATTTATAGTTCCCTCCTGTACAATGCATTCACTAGTATAGTTCCTGTGTGCCTTGTAACTCGGGCAAGTGTCACCATACGAGTGTACTAAGAGCAATTCAGGCCCCGGAATCAGGGCATCTTTTGATAAATTCACTTCAAAGTTGGTTGAGATTATTAAGGGGTTTGTAGAAACACTTGGTCCAACACTTCTAATTACTCATTCTTCTTGACTTGTAGTCTGTAAAATCATTGAATATCACAAAGGAAAGATGACAAAAAGCCCAATTCTGAATTGATCTGGTCTGAAGTGGCAAACTCAAAAAAGATGGCAGAAAAGAAGAAATTCGAGCTCATGTTGGAAATCCAATTCAGAAAATGAGCTTGGGTTTGGACCTACCGAATTTTCTTCAGGTTCGAACTTGGACCTTAGGATACTCGAGTCCGGCCCGTTGTTATAATTAGGAAGTATTGCATTGTCAGATTAACATTTAACATCAGTAATCTATCTAGGTCGGAGTTGATGCAACTATTTTTAATACAATGAATGATATATGTAGTTAGTTGCATTAGTTTCAATTTTCTAATATATAGGAATTGGTAGAAGACAAAGAACTCTCTGAGATCTGGTAAAACATTGTGATGAATAATCTACAAAATTTGTTTACAAATAAGTGGGAGAAAACAAGCAGGAATAAAGCAAACACAGTCAGCTCAGAGTCTGGTAACCTAAAGGCTCTTGTGAACCATCCCGTCTTGTCTCCCTTCCCACTAAAGATGGCATCCATGGAAACAGTTTGCCAAGCTCCTTGCTTATCTTGCTGGCAGTTACCTGCCTATCTTTGATCCCAAACTTTGCTCTTTCAATGGCTTCCATGATATCTTCCCTAGTCACAGTCTCACCACCTGCACAGCAGATATTTTGGTCAAGCTTACTCCTTAGAATTCCAACTCTTGAGGAAGAAGTTCATCATGAGTTGGAAGTTATGACGTAAAATTGACACAATCAAATGTTATCATGACACAACTTCAAGAAAAAATGGTATCTCGATTCTGTAGAAATAATATTTTTGCTGATTTTGACGATCCTCAATAATGCTACATCATGAGAGATTAGAGATGCCAAAAAATTAGTGAGAGTTTACTGCAATGCTAAAGCAAGGATTGACTTGAATGAAAGTCATCACTTTACCTTTCCTAGCAGAGAGTAAAGCAGCTTCATTCACGATGTTTGCAAGATCAGCACCAACAAAACCTGGGGTCAAAGAGGCTATTAGGTCACACATGAGGTACTTGTCTTCTTCTAGAGGAACTCCTCTCAAATGTACAGCCAAGATCTTTCTCCTTCCTTCTTCATTTGGCTCTCCCACAAGAACCCTTCTTGAGAATCGACCGGATCGACAAAGGGCTGGATCTAAAGCTTCTGCCCTGTTAGTGGCTGCAATAACAACCACCTTCATATCTGACTCAAATCCGTCCATTTCTGTCAGCAACTACAGAAACATAAAAAAGAAGTCATACCACAAACAAGACATATATCAAACACACAATCGTAGGATTCATTTTAAGATAATTGTACAAATAATGCATGTAAAAAATGGTAATCTAGTGTATATTACTGACAAGGGCAACCAGCTGAATCAAAAGCTGAGAAAGGACATGTTACAAAAACTTCTATACATTGTTGGTTATCAGATAACTGTATACTTTACCTAGGATTCAGTAACAACACAGGATGTCTATAACAATAAGGTGCATATAAGAAAGTGATGGAAGAAATTTGAATTGCAAGATTACTTGGTTAAGGGTTTGGTCACGTTCATCATTGAAACTTCTACCACGTTTTCCCCCAACTGCGTCAAGTTCATCTATGAATATGATAGATGGTGAACATTTCCTTGCGACATTAAAGAGATCCCTAATGCGAGCTGCTCCTCTTCCAACAAACAACTCCACAAATTCACTGGCAGAGACACTGAAAAATGGCACTCCCGCTTCTCCAGCCACTGCGCGGGCTAGTAACGTCTTCCCCGTTCCTGGAGGCCCAACCAGCAATACCCCTCTGGGCAACTTTGCTCCTAGCTTTTGATAGTTTGTAGCTCCTTGTAGACAAGAAACTATCTAAAAGATGAACCATATCAATGAAGACAAAAAATGGAAAATTGCTATTGCAATCCAGTGATAACTCAACTAAAAATTCAAGAAATGGAAATCTCTAAAGATAAAGATGAAAACTATACAATATTAGGCTCAAAAGCAGGACATAGACGTGAAGAAATCCTACAAAGTTCAAAAAGATGAAATAAACCAGTTTGGAAAAGGTGAGGAAATTTCTAGCAGTTCAGCTCATAGAGACCCAAATGAGAGATATGAAGTAACAAAGTTGTTAAGGTCATGCTTATTCATACTTCTACATGGTAGAACTTATGACAATTTTAAGGTTAACTGAAAGCATCATTTAGTTACAAAGCAATAGTTCAAGTCACGTTTTCCAGAAACAAAAGAGGACTCCTATGTTGTCAGTATCCAGATGATGCAGACTAAAATATGTGAGATTAAATACAACAGCACAAGGACAAATGAAACAGGAAGCCTATTCTTCCCAGACTTTTGTCGTATATCACAATAGATGCATTAAAGAACTTTAGATGGATAATCCTTGACAAATGGTATTGTTAATTATAATATGTTAATGTTTGGGCAAGCTTCAGGGAGACAATTATGGAACTGGTAGAACTAGAAAGTTTTGTATTTATTCTTTTTGGCCATAGTGCTAGATTCATTAGGCTTATATTTTATTTTCGGTGTCTGCGGCTCCGAAATCTACCTCACAATTAGAAGTTAATAGCTGGTTTAACAGAGACACCTTTGCAATGGTAGCAGCCAGGATGTCTACAGCAGCCTGCCCGCAACACATCCTAACTTTAGCTAAAGGCTATATTCACAGAGTTATGCAGTTGCCTTTTACAAAAGTTTGAACTAATAGAAATACTCGTTATTTCGTGAAGGTGTCACTCTTTCTAGGTGAGCACATAATCAGAACCAAATCAAATTATATGCAAAAAAGGAAATATGTTGAAGTTACAATTACTCCTATGACACAAGATCAACAATTCAGCAAGCAATTGGCAACTTGATATGATAGGAATGGAATTAAAGGTTACCTCCATGAGCTCTATCTTAGCAGTATCAACCCCTTCCACATCATCGAAGGTGACAATTTGGCTATTAGGTCTCCGCTTTCTTGCTGGACTATTAGCCACATAAACTTGACGATAAAGAAGCCACATTAGAGGTGTTAGAGGAATCCATAGTGTTAGTATGGTAATCAACACACTCCTAATCGACATCAAAACTGATTGTGGGGCTGAGCTGTATGTTGTTCCTCTTTCTCGCATCAAACGTAGAAGAAACTTCTCATCATGATCTATTTTCCTTGTAGAAAATTGCCACTGGGGACTAGATTGCCGGGGCCTTGCGAATATCTTTAGCACATTTGTGCTTGAAGCTCCGGTACTAGCACCGACCTCACCTTCTCTTGTAATTACATCACCTAGATTATCACCCTGAACATTAATCACAACAGGGTCATCTTCTGAGATTTTGGTGACCTCAGAGTTTTTAGTCACAGCAGGGTTTTCTTCTGAGATTTTGGTGACCTCAGAGTTTTTGTTAAAATATATACGACGAGACCCTTCTTCAAGTAAAACTTTTGTGACAGAACCACTTTGAAGGCTAGCAATCAAGTCAGAATAAGGAACATTCTTTGGAGATGGAAATGCTGTTAATCTCAAAAACAAATAGCACATCCCAAATGCAACAGAAATAGAAATGTAAAGAGACAATCTTTTCATGTTCTTTCTCAAGAATGTTCCAAAATCAATCAACACAGACCTCACTGAGATTCTCTTCAATCTCGTTGACAATAACCGCAACCTTGGTCGAAGTCTCAACGAAAACCTCCTCCTTCCATTACCAACTTCTGATTTCCTCAAATGGACTTGCTCATGTCCACCGCTTCCATTCATTGGTCCAATTCTGTTCCCACTAGCCAACTGAAGTTGAGGTCTACCATAGTAATCGCCAAAACCCAGCAACCCAACTTCATTATCCACAGTGTGCAGTGGCCTAAACCTATTCCTGTGACTGTAAAGCACCAAATGCCGAAATTGGCTCCTCTGACACAACACCAGAGAAGGGATCGCAGCTGAACTATAACAAAGTGTTGAGCATTTCCTCAAAGACTTGACCTTTCCTCCATGAACACCAAACTTCTTTCTATTACTAAAGAAGCCACTATCACAAACAACACAAACTGAAGACATATCACTCCAAAACAAAAGGAACTCCAAGTTTTTCGCAGACAGACTTCAAGAACACCCATCAATACGAAAAACCCATCATTTATTCTTGAACAACCAATCATATAACCTGCTAGAGTGTTGTGAAACTGGTAAAGAAGAAAGGTTTCTTTACCTGGTTTTTAAGATATTGAGTACTAGCAAGATACCCAGCAAGCAGCTCGCGGTTTCGGACAGATAAGAGACTCCGCTGACCGGTCTTGTTGGGCTTTGGAGTGAAGATCCAAGGGTTGATAATTTACTCAAATTCTTACTTATTCCTGATTTTTATTATAATTTTTATTGATCTATTATATCACGAAATATTCAATTAAAATGTTATTACTAATAAAATTTGGGTAAGAAATTGAAATATAATACAAATTAAGAAAAATTGTGTATCCTCAAGTAAATATCATTTGGATCTATATTAAGGTTATGTATAAATTATATTATCAAATAAATGATTAAGTATAATTTTCGGCAAATCCTATAAAAGAGCCCATGTGATATACTTGATTATTCATATTAGTCCTTGTGTTTTTAATTCGTTCATCTTAGCCCCTGTATTTTTTATTCTCATTCAAGATACCCCAATTAGCTATTTTCGAACAAATTTACCCTTGGAATCAAGAAATTAAAAAAATGTATTTCAATAATATAAGGGCAAATTTGTCCGAAAATAGCTAATTGGGGTATCTTGAATGAGAATAAAAAACACAAGAGCTAAGGTGAACGAATTAAAAACACAGGAACTAAGATGAATAATCAAGTATATCACAAATGTTGTTTTATGTGATTTGCCATAATTTTCCTCCGGAGTTGAGGCTGACTGGTTCCCATAGCCTAGGAATCTGTTCCTGATTCATGCGTGCTGACAATGTATATACTCTTATAAATTCTGTAATTTCAAGTATGTATTGTCAAATTATCTAACATTAATTTAGAGAGGTTTCAGTTACTTAAGGAGTTTACATGCAAACAGTCTTTTGATGCGACAGCGAGAAGCTGTTTGTTGCTGAGCGCAGAATCTAAAATACCCCGGTCAGTTTCATGTTTCCTTGACAAATTTGTAGGTTTTCACTTCGTGGGTGTTCTTTAAATTTCTAAATTTTCATTTGTTGAAATGATTTGGTGGTGAATTTAGGATTTTGAGATTGACCCAGTTGCTACCCGGTTAATACTGTCGAATTTTTTTTCTTCTTTTCTTATGAAGTTGGACAACATTTAATTACATTTTTCAGTTTTTCAATAACTTCTCAATTAAGTTACGTAATTTGACTGCGGTAAAGATAATAAAGTGACTCAACAAATGATCTAAATTAATGGGTCAAAGTTCGAGTGGAGAATGAATTCCGATCAATGTGAATCAAACCCATATTCGACCTGTGATGAAGAAGCCCCATATGGAAGCTATATATAAAGGTTAAGATCTCCTGCAGTTGTTGATATCATTTGTAAGCATCAGGATTCTCTAACCCGTTAAGAGAGCTTACATTTTGAGAAAAATGTAGAAAGGCTTTATTATGTTTTGGTAAGCAGTTCCCGTGAAGACAATGGTGGATTTGCGCTGGTTTCGGCTTCGAAAAGCTTACTTGAAGTTATGGAATCGAAATCAGCTTCACGTTCAATTTGGGATATGTAACTAAGGTCTCATTACGTGTTAAACGTAATATCAGAGTGGTGATGTAATAGGGTGGTTAAAAACGAAGATTTTTTAGTTTTTCTCCATAAGATTCTCGGAGAGTTAACTTCCGTTTATTGGTTTTTTCTTGCCTATTATCGTATGAAATTGGTAAAAATGTGTTTACCCTTGAGAAACGACATGAAAACGAGCCTAAGATTGCAAAAAGGCCCTAAAATTGCCCAAACGGTCAAGGGAGATAGAGACTATCGGGTGCGTGTGACACCCGAAGGGTGGTTAGTTTGGCAATGGCGCCGCATGGGTGGTTGCACGAGCCAAACAATTGAGCCTGTTGGAGCACGTGTGATGTATGACCACATAGCCCCCCAACTGCAGGCGTGTGGGTCCGCGTCTGTGGTGGACGCGTGTGTGGCATGTGCACCCCGCACCCACTCATGACTAATGCGGGGACTAACGTCAATCTATTACAGGAAAAAAAAAACTAAAAATTTTCAGAATTCTTGTAAAGGTGCCCAGGGTGTTTTGGGTTAGTTTTCGGGTCTGGGAAATTTATAAAGTGAGTTTTCCATTTTTTTGGATTTATTACATAAGTAATAAATTAAAGTTTAACTCCAAAAAAGCAATTAAAGCATTTTGAAGCTGATTTTGAGTAAATTTTCATGCTTCAGACATCACACGAGGAAGATACTTCAAGTTTTCGTAGCTCATATCTTATGTTTAGTGCTTGGGATCACATGATAGTCACTCGAAAAAGGTTTTTAAAACATTCTAAAGCCATTTTTTAGTAAATTTTCATGTAACGAACTTGCCATAAGGGAGATACATGAGGTTTTCGTGTCATGGACGGTTGGTTTAGTGTCCGGTGACGCACGATAGTCACTCTAGTAAGATTTTTCATTACGAAATTCTTCAATAAAGTTTTCAGAGAATGTCTTCAGCACTAGTGTGTGACAATGAGACTGTACATTCGAGTTTTTGCATTTATTGATATTACATTGTCACATACTATATGCCATAAAGAATGTGAGGATAACATAGAGATGTATCCCTTATGTTTGTAGACTTTTTGAGTACTAATGAGAATATAGTCAACATAGTGGCCTTTTGAGTTAGTATTTTGAATTGTTCTGCTTGCACGTTGGGGGATGTCTTTGGTCTCATGTTTGGTTATTCTGTCCATAGGTGTTGGCATTACATAAGATTTGAGATGTGCATAAAGGCATTAGATAGAGGAAAGTCGTTGCTCATGGATAAAAGCGATCAGAGTACAAACTATTAACTCTCATGACACTACCATTTGTGGCCCATAGGTGTTTCATAATATGTGTGATCGGATTCTCAGTTTATATAATATTTAATGGCTTTGAGTATCGTTGTTGTCCTACATTTGTGCTGTTATAAACATTGTCATTTTGCAGTCACCTTTTCGGTTAACAATATCAGCATCAAAATTGAAACCTTGACTAGTTTCAATATGAAGAATGAACACATGATGTATTAAATGCTACGGAGATAGTTGAAATTGATATGGCCATACAAATGGATAGGCCATCTCCACCTATATCTATGAGCTCAAGAGCTTATAAAGTAGCTTATGCAGCCTAGGATCGGTCTAACAAATTATGTTGTATGACTATTAAGAGATCCATACCTGACCATCTACTCAATGAACTTTCGAACATAGACGTAGTGAAGGAGTTTCTTGGTAATGTCTCCCAAAAGTACCTGGTCTCACATAATATTAAGATAAGTGCCTTGATGAAAGAATTATTCTCCGTGAGGTATACGAGAGAAGGAAGAGTGATGGAGTACATATCAAGAATGATTCATCATCACAGTAGACTGAAGATACTGAATATGCCTCTTCCTGATATCTTTATATTCACCAGACTCTGAGTATACTCCCGTCAGAGTTTAGTAATCTTATGATCCCATATTATTTTCTAGATGAGGAATGATACTTCAATGCTTTGATTTTTCATTGTGTTGTTAAGGAGGAAAAAATCAAACTTGCTACTCCTTAGTTCGCAAAGCATTGTTGTAAAGTAACTAAAGGGAAGACAAAGATGAAGTCCGCTAAGTTCAAAGGTAGAAAAGTCAAAATCTTCTCCACATGTTGATGCTGGTCAATCCATTGCTGGTGAAGGTCATGCAAACATAAAGAAGCCAACAATATAAGGCCTAAACGAAAGATTGAGACTATCAGGTAACTCCTTGGCTTATCAATTTATGAATTTAATTTGTGATAGTCGCATTAAGTACTTGGTCACCATAAAATGGAACATCTAATCATAGTGCTTCCATGATGCAGGGGTTCATATCCAGGGGAGAGCCAAATGGGGGGAGGAAGAAACTGATGGTTGACAGTAATGAAGAAGCTAATGTAATATCTATAAGGGATGTATGTATTGAACCTTGCTAAAGAAGCTAATGTAATATCTATAAGGGATGCGTGTATTGAACCTTGCTGCAAGGTTCATTTTGGGTTTTACACGACACATTTTAAATGTGATCTTTGTATCAATTTTCGACAAAGAAGGTTAAC
>JANKOE010000001.1:48079263-48090895 GCA_026284465.1 Erythroxylum citrifolium | reverse complement strand
ATTTTCTTGCTCATGCATAATGTTAGCATATATGCACATAAATATTGAATGTTTGCACATAAAAAAGTGGTACATGCTTTCATTGACAACTTCCAGGTATAATTGATTTTAAATGTGATTTTATTGAAAATGAGAAGTAGAGGGAGTAGAAAGAGTGATCTTGGTACGAGTTGTGATAAGAAAAGATTTGGAAACAAATTAGGTAGTGATTTGGAAACAAATTAGGTAGTGATTTGGAAAATGTTCACTGAGTGTGCTTCGGTCTATTAGCCATAACTTTTTCTCTAGTTATCCAAATGAAACGATTCTTTATTTGGATTAAACTAAAAACATATGGTTACATTTTTTATGAAGACATCGAATTTTAATTCTGTCTTTAAGAGTCTTAAAAGTTCATGAAGTTGAGAATTGGGTGCAGTACATTGGTGTATGAGTGTAAAATTCGTCTTTGGATTTTAGGGAAAGATTTGAGATTGATCTAGATAGATTTTGGCAAAGTTGCCTTCTTAAGAGTTGTAGATCTTTCTAATGGTATATAGTATGAAATTTTTAGACATTTGAGTCGAGAGTTATGATCTTTATAATTGGAGATGCTCTGGAGAGTGTAGATAGTGATTTAGAACTTTTGGGGATGTGAGGAAGACCCAGTTGAAACATCTTCTTATGCACGGTACATCTTCTTAGTTTGACCTTCTGTATCTTCTTAGTTTGACCTTTTATATCTTCTTAGTTTGACCTTCTGTATCTTCTTATATACTGTACATCTTCTTATGCACTGTTCATCTTCTTATGTACTGTGCATCTTCTTATGCGCTGTTCATCTTCTTATGTACTATGTATCTTCTTATGCACTGTTCATCTTCTTATGTATTGTGCATCTTCTTATGTACTGTTCATCTTATATCTTCTGTTCCATTTTGGATCCTTTAGAAGATAGAATTTATCTTCAAGGTCTCATGAAAGTTGTAGCTCTTAAAGTTCTCTTTTGAACCATCTAAAGAACACCTTAATTAGAAATTTCTAGAGAGAGTTATGGTTGTTTCCCCTAAACAAGTTTAGTATGATTGAGGACAAAAACATGTTTGATTCTTTTGGTCATAACTTCTTCTCTAGACACTAAAATGACTTGATTCTTAAACCATTGGATTCGTAAGACATTGCTCTACATCTCCACCAAAAATCTTAGCCATTTGAAATGAAGTGAGAAATATTGAGTGAAAAATGTGGGATGGGTACAATGAGTGTGTTCTTAAATATTATGAACTGGTGTTATTTTAATGAACATACTTCAGTATTTTGATGATTTTTGGATCGGTAGATCTCCAAATGAGATAATTTCTAATTTGTGGTAAACTAAAGACATGGAGCTAGAAATGGTATGAAGAAATTGGAATCTAATTCAGTCTCTAAGATGTTTAAATCCCAGATGGAAATTGTGCATAGTATACTGTTTTGGACAAGAGCAGTCTAAAAATGTTTAAAGTATATCTTTTGAATCACTGAACTAAATTGAATAATTTTAGAGGCATTAGAAACTTGAGACAATAGGGGACATTTTTCTGGAAGAAAGTATTATGTTAGAATGTTCAAGGGTACTGTTGGAAGGGCAAACGAGACAATGGAAGGATAAACGGGACAATTCTCAATCATTAAGGGCATAATTGGAAGAAGAAGTGTTGTCTTGCTTATAAATGAAGAAGAAAAATGTGAATGGAAGAATAAGCAGAAGAGAATAACAAAAATGAGAAAGAAAGAGAGTTTGGTGGTTTGAGAGAAAAGAAGAGAGTTGAGCTAGGGTTTAATTCTTCTTAGTCTTCAAAAACGATTTTGGAGCTGTTCAAGAAGAGAAAAATGAAGAGGAAGAAAAAAGCTTCCTTTTAAGCTAAAGATCTCTTTATTTGGTGAAGAATCAAGGTAAGATCATTTTGAATCTTTTGGATTTTTGGAAGGGTTTTAGTTTATGGAGTTTAAAAAATGCTTGGGTTTAAGTATTCTAAAATCAATTTTAGTGATTGTGCATTGTGGGATGTTTTTTTAAAGTGGATTCCTATTGAATGAGACTTGGTTTGTTTTAGAAAACTAAGAGAATCTTACCCAAGAACGAAAGGAAAGACAACCTTGACTTGGAGTTTTGCAAGCAAACGAGGTGGGTAATATATTTATGATTATTGTGTAAATGGGCGATGTGCCTAAGTGTGCGTATATGTTTGAATTGCTAAATTGTGAATGAGAATTGGATATTATGAGATCATATGAGGTTAGAAAAGAGATGACGAGAAATTGAGTTATGGTATAGAGTAACCAAGTGTTCTTATTGAATGCATTTTATCATTGGAATAAGTAACATTTTCTCTTAGTTTTTACATACAGTCATTAGGTTTTATACATATTTTTCCTTCTAAATTGTTTAGTTTCTCTGAATTTGCATTTATAGTGATTTCTGTTTAATTTGTAAATAAAAATTGACAATGAATAGGACTTTGGTTGGAAAAAAAAGAAGACAGCTGAAATTTTGTTGAAAATACACAGATTAGACAGCAGCTTAAAATATGTGAAACGGCAATCTAGCAGGAGAAAAACGCAAGGAAAAGAACAATCCAACAGCAGTCCAAAACCGTAAGTAAAAAGGAGAAAATGCAAGCCAGCAAGGAAGAAAAAAGGAGGTTTTAATTTGGGGAGGATTTTAATTAGAATGAGGGTTACATCCAGGGGGACATCAAGCTACAATGGAGGACCGTGCTGACACAAAAAAGAAAAAATGAATTAACGCAATAGTTGGGAGACTGACCCACGCAGGCACCAAGCTACAGAGAGCCACATCACAAAAACAGTGGAGAGGCTAACCCACTCAGGCTCCAACGGGGGAGCCATAGTGCGTGGACAACAGGAGCGGTAGTCAGGAATGCAGAAGGAGAGACTCATCACCAGGGGAGCACCACAAAAGAGACACGCGGTCAAAGTGAACGACACTGAAGCTGAAAACGCACCACGCAAAAGGAGAAACTGATTCACCAAGGACGCACACACCATTAGGGGAGGAACCAGCTTGAGGACTCCACGTGGAAGCACGCACTAGTGGGATAGTTTCAGGAGGCGATAGCTCCAAGGGAGGCACCACGCGGAGACCAGTGGAGATGAGACCCACACGCAGGAGCTACAGTGAAGCAACAGGGCCAGGGGAGGAGCTCCAACAGACGCACAACATGGGAGCAGAGACAAGGGTGACGCAAAAAAAAGAGGATCTCAAATTCATTCATTCTCTATTTTATTATCTGATTTTTCTTAATGTTGTTTGCTGACTTTAATTTCTGTGGTCTTCATCCTATTATGATTAAGTAGCTTCCTCAAAGCATCAAGGTTGGGCTGAAGCTTTTAGCTAATTTTTTGTGGATTAAATCTTGGTTGATTTATAAGTATGGATTTTTGGTTTTGATTTCTCTGTTTTGAGATTAATTTTGCTGGTATTGTGTTTGGCCAACCATTACTCAACATTAGTTGTTAATTGAAGAACCGATAGACGAAAATTGATAACGAAACTCTAAAACGACGAACTTATAAATTTTAGATTTAGACATAAATTGAATTTATAAGAGAAAACCAGGTTAGCAAAGTTCTTAATGAGTTATGCTTGATTGCTAGTTTACGATAGTAGATTAGGATAATTGCATAACACTCCTCTGATACCTTGAAAAATGATCTAAGAAACTCTAGGCTCAACCTTCTATCAATCAAAATTCACCTCATAAATTGATCCAGATAAAGTTCGTAGAAAACGTTAAAAGTGGAACCTTCCTTGAATCTTACCACATTCCATTCGGATTAACCCCTAGAGATATTCACATCTTTGTTTAACGTCGATTTTATTATTTTTTATAGTTAAATTTCTTAATTTAATTCCCCAATCTTACACAACTGCTTAGTCCGATTAATTAAGTAATACAAGCTTAGTACTTACACAATTACTCCCTGTGGGACACTATTATACTATACTACTTGAGACCCGTGAACTTGCAGAGTTGCATCAGTTCTTGAGGTGAAAGCTTATGAATAAGCTAGACACATGGAAAGGGTAAAGATTGAAAGGAGAATTTAGAATGATCATGTATAAATGAAGTGTAAATCTAAGTTCAATTAGACATATATGAATTATGAAATGGAAATGAGCATAATATGTGTTCTAGAATATATGCCCGGGATTGTCATTGAACATGCATTGTACATAGTCCATATAACTATTTGTGTATAAATGAGTTTTGTAATGTGTGTGAATTATGTATTGCATAAATTGTGATGTGCAGGTTAAACATCTGCATATAGGCGTATCCAGAATTTAGAAGCAAATGTTATTTTGGAGCATACTGTGAGTAAATTGAAATGGTCTCACTTTATTGTTTGTTATTTTAATTTTGTATTAATTGACTACTGAATCATTATATGAATGTGATTGATTGTGTTGGTTTCCAGACAGAAGGTCTGATGAATGTGATGTATGAATGAAATATTGAAGTGCTCATTAAATATGAATTGAATGAACTAAATGTACGTAATTTGATTGTTAAATATGTTCTAAAAGTGCAATTGCCTATGAATGAAAGTGTGATTCTCAACTTTAATGTTGAATGCCGGACTAAAGTTCGATGATATACGAAAGTGATCGAATGAGATTATGCAAATATGACTGATGCATTTCATTTCATGAATGCATGAAACATAATGGCTATTGTGACTCGAGTAGTCACCGATTAGAGCTTAAAGCTCAACGAGTAAAAATGAGCTTCGAGCTCAAAAGTGAATCAGAGCCTTAGGCTTAACATTTAATGAGCCTTGTATCCCCCTAATGGATAAGGGACAGTTATCAATGAGTCTTATATGGGACAGTTTAGCCATTCGGTCACAATAAAGTAACAAATGGAAAGTGAGTCTCATATGCACTGCATATGCATAATATGAACGATTAAGTGTATTGAATGTGAAGTGTGAAATTGAATGTGAAATATGAAATAATGTGAAATGTGAATTAAGTGTTACGTGACTGGGTGAGCCATCGATGATGGTCACTCATTGAGTTCGCAAAACTCACCCAAAATTTACAAATATTTTTCAGGATCAGAAGAATACCCCGTTAGGCTAATGGCAGTATACCTACAGCATTCAAGTGAAGGATAGAGGTCGGGATCAATTCGCGTCTACATTGCATCTCTTTATTTTTTATTGAATTGTATATTCCGCAATTTTTTGTATAAATTTGTATTCCGAAATGACTAAAGTTTTTTGTATTTGTGAAAGGGCCCAAATGGCTATTGAAAACTTTGTTGATTGTATTGTGTTGATTGAAAATGTTTATGAAGAAAAGTGGGCCTAAATTGGTTATGGATTTCCACATATTGTATTTGTGGTTTCCAAAAAAAAAATTTATACCTATTTCTGAATGATTGGGTGCTTTAGAATGCCACCTTTGTGAGGCATGGACTCGGATATCACCCACGATATCGAGTTCGGATCATTGCGGGAGTGAGGTGCTACACACTTGACCTTTTAAAATTTTTCCTAATAACTTGATTTTTAACATGACGAGCAATAATATGTAAGAAAATTGCTACTTGCTCATCAATAAGCTTGTTTTTTTTGTTGACTTTAATCCTCCTATACTTTCTAGCATTTCACATAATTTAAAAAAAGCTTGCCTATTCATCCAAATCAAAAAATACATGACTCGTCAATGTCATGCACAATTCCCCTAACATAATCTCGATTTGCATAAAAATGTAGAACATAACTTCTAACTCTTGGCCTATAACTATATAAAGAAGCCTCTGATGCCAACAAATTCAATAGCCAACTAACAACATCACACGACTGCAACCATACAGTCAAGACAGTCACAATCATTTTTGTTCTTTCAGCATTTCTACGTAAACTCAAACTGAAACGAGCTATGATTGCAAAAAATAAAATTTCTAATGTATTTATATAATTTTTTTTCAAACAATGTACAATGTAAGAGAACAACCATGAAATAATTCAAAATAGTTGAAGGCATAAAGTAGAGTAAGAGAAAAAAAAAGATAATATTTACATAGTTAAAAAGAGGGGATTATAGAACACAAAAACCAAAACTCAAACAAATAGTTTAAATGAAACCCTAACTCAAATAACCCAACACCAACTTAAGAAAGGCAAAAGCATAATAAGCATAATGACCCTAGTGGCTAAGGATAAGGAAGTACATTTTATGCATTGTGCTAGTGAAATGGACTCAGAATAGCAAAAAAGAATTTTAAGGCATTTTCAAAGTACCATTGATTATTGTTAGAAGTTTGAGATTGATTGACAAAA
This sequence comes from Erythroxylum citrifolium, assembly GCA_026284465.1. Classification (NCBI taxonomy): domain Eukaryota; kingdom Viridiplantae; phylum Streptophyta; class Magnoliopsida; order Malpighiales; family Erythroxylaceae; genus Erythroxylum; species Erythroxylum citrifolium. The sequence goes on along the minus strand of JANKOE010000001.1, from coordinate 48,084,559 downwards.
TTTATTCACAAAGTCAATTTAAACTAGCAAATTCAAGTTTCTAAGGAAGAAAGTCAAAGTTTGGGGTCTTTAAAGCAAGGAAGAGGTGTTGGATACTTGCTTTAAGAACATATTATTGCTTTAAGAAACGTACTTGTGTTGTCTTGTGTTTTACTGCTTTGATTTTACTTGTTGTAAGTGCCATAAACACCCCCCCAGTGCCCCCTTTTTTAAGGCATGCTATGCCTTTAACAATATTAACAATCTTGAAGTTATGCTTTTGTTCATACAATTGATGACAATTTTACTATCAGCATACGTGTTTTCAAGTATTGCAGTGATTAAAGACGTTAAAAAAACATATTTGTATTGATAATGATATAAAAAGTGTTTATAATATCTCTAACATGAATCATTCGGAATTACAAATTCGCAACAACTTCATTTCTATTACAATCATCATCATCCCTTGAATATTAGCTTAAAATAAAAAATTAAAACAAAGGATTTGAAGTATGCTTAAAGTAAATGAAGTTCTATAACTTACATGTTTTCTTTTTATAGCTTAACATAAACATAATTGTAATACTAATGCATTTTAACTTTTTTTACGACTTGTTTCAATTGGTAATAACACCATTTATTCAATATTCAATTTGAAGTTTACTGTATTAATGCTTGTTACTGCTTTTTAGGAGAGAATCTGCTATTCTAAAGAAGTTAAGTTATGCAGTAGTGGTTTATTGGACAACAATTACTTACGCGTTCATCTAATATCCCTTATCATATATATTGCTATATATACTTGCTATGTACTACTATATATACTATTATAAATATCCCTTTACTTATGCTTGAGACTATGTACTCCTATATATGCCTTACATTTATTTCTTTTCAACTTTAAGTCTTTATTCTTTGTTTTCATATATAAAAACTAACAATAATTTGTCAATGCTCCAATAAGTTTGTCGATGATGAAATTTTATTAAGACCAGTAATAATCTTCTCTCTGAAGATAGTTTACAAATTTTCCTATCTTTAACAACATGAAGAAGACATATAGATGTGTTGACGTAGGGAACCAATCTCTCCAACTACAGTCATACCATATATAACCTATTGAAATAAATATTTAAGTTTTTTGTTTTAATGGAAATCTATCTGGGAACAAACTCTTCTAGCCAGTGCTATAACTCAGATAACGCAGACACCATATAATCCATATTAATACTACACAGATAAAGCAGACACCCTACAATATATGTTAATACTACACAAATAATGCATCTTTAACATGATTCATACTACCTAAATAACTCAGACACCCTTCAATCATATCAATTAGCAATTAACTCATCCAAAGCAGTTCAAATGGTTTTTCACTCCAACTTCAAACAAGTTAATGCAAACACATTTAAACAAGTTGACTCAATTGCTTGACTACCACAAAGGGGAACATGTAGGCTGTTACAACCCTTCATCACACATAAATACTATCACAGATATAGGGAAGAGACAGGAACTAAATAAATTCCAAAAGAAAAATCTTTCTCAAGTTGACTGGAAGAGACGAGAAGGCCAAATAAGTATCACAAAAGCTATTTGGCTGATGAGGTAAGCCAAATAACCATATTATTAAACAAACAAAAAAAAGCGGTAAAGTTAGGTTTACAAGAAACATACCTAATTCGTGCAACTGGTTGAGAAATGTTGGAGAAAAGACTAGATCATGAAGAGCAAGAGAGATAAGAGCTTGAAGATGAGAGCGTGAAGACGAGAGCGAGAAGGACAAGAGCAAGGGAGACGAGAGCGTGAAGCATGAAGACGATAGCAAGAGATACACAGATATTTTGATCCTCAACGTCGTAATGTTTATTCCGACATACCTAGAATAAGTAAAGGCAAGGGTATGTCTTCTTTAGCTATTCCCCAAGATCTGGGAATATTTAAACTCGAGAATAGCTATTCTAACTCTCTTTTTCTAACTAAACACAAGAATAGGTAATCGTCAGGAATACAATAGGAATAGAATATTTATTCCATTGAACCAAACATGTTGTAAGTAGTTTTGATTTATTTCCTAAAGCAATATTAATTTTATTTTAAGTCCTTTGAAATTTACAAATTAATTGAAGTCATTTAAAAAATTAAAATGAGATAAATTCATTTTAGAGAAATTTAAATCCAATGTTTTAAAAATTTGACCAAAAGTTAAATCAGTAACATAAGAGGTTTAAGGTATACAAGGTTCAATCGGTAAAATTAAATAATTTAAAATATAATTGAAATAACTGTGTCCTTTCCTATTAAAGAATTTAAAGTTTAATTAAAAAAGAATTTCAAAACAAGTTCAAAATTTGATCCGACTTTAGAAATTTTGTTTTGTTTTAAATAATGTTATTTTCAATAAGTTAGGTCAAAATTATAAAATTTAAAATTGAATTCAATCTTAAATTCAAATCTTGCTTTTTAAAAATTGGTTTGAATCTTAATTAAAAACAAACTTATTTGCCTTATCTAATTAAATGTGCAAATTTATTATGTAAGAATTGGACCAACTTTTTAATTGATTTTGAATTGTTAATTTGTTAAGTAAATAATTTAAAATAAATTATTGATAATTTTTTTGATAATTCAGAAGATTTATAAATAAAAAAAATTATGTACATCAAGAAAGAAATAGCCAAAGGTGACAATAAATTATTGATAGATTACTATTTATTATAAAGCATTTATAGTGAGATTTTTTGTTGCTATTGCATATGCTGTTCAATATGAATTTAATGAATTAATGTTATATGAATAGTGTGAGATGAGAATGAATAATATGAATAAATAAACCTTTTATATTTATATTAGGCTTCTTTTTTAAACCAAAACCTATTTTGACCATTTTATGCCCCAATTTTATTTTATTAAATATAATTAACATATTTATATAAACTTCACATAAATACATAAAAATTTAATAAAATATAATAAGATCATCGTAACTATAGAGAATTTGTTTCGGATTGTTAGACAATCATGCAAGCTAATCATCTGACATAAAATGTGTTACTTGCTATGAAAACTACTATTTAATTCATAGTCCATTGATTTAATTCAAGTAGGTTCAAATTTGAGTTGATCCGAACATCAATATTAATATTCTGTTCGGTGCGTATCAAATGTTATCAACTGCATCGATATGAACAAAAAATTGAACGAAGACGTGTCAAACTTGTAGTTACAACTCCATGAAATTGAAACGAAGCAGAAGAACTAAACTAAGCTCTGTGAAGAAACGAAACTGAGAAGAAGAGGTTCTGAGCAACATGGAACAGAGAAAAGGACGAAGGTTGGTGCTTTTCCCTTTACCATTTCAAGGCCACGTAAACCCAATGCTTCAACTTGCGAACATACTTAACTCCAAGGGCTTCTCTATCACTGTGATTCATACCACGCTTAACTTTCCAGACTCTTCACAGTAGCCGCACCTCACGTTTTGTCCCATCAAAGAGGACTTGTCTGAATCTGAAGCGTCTATCTCGGACATAGTGTCTCTACTTATACTTCTTAACATCAGATGCTCCGACCCTTTTCGTGATTGCTTGTCTGGGTTGTTGTCGGATGCTTCCGAGGAGGAGCCTGTCGCTTGCTTGATCTCAGATGCTGTTTTTTACTTCACGCAAGGTGTTGCTAATGGCCTTGGGCTTCCTAGGTTCGTTTTGAGGACTGGTGGTGCTTGTTCTTTTGCTGTTTATGCTGCTTATCCATTTCTAAAGGATAAAGGGTACCTCCCGGTTCAAGGTATGCGTTTTTCTTTTTCTCCGGTTCTTATCAATCTGTGGATGTCCTCATCGTGTTGCAGTTTTCGATTCGTTCTTCATCTTTAGTGAAAAGTAAGAACTTTTCCAGGTCGATTCTTTCCATTTTGGGACGCTAATTTATTCAGATGCAAACTTCTTGTTTTTCTGTTCCATTAGTAGATCCCAGTTTCCAACATAAACAAAAGTAAATGGAAAACTCGTACTTCTTGACTTGAAAGTTGGAATCTTTGATTTGTTAAGCTGGATGTGTTGCTTTTGCAGAGTCGAAGTTGGAAGAACTAGTGGGGGAATTCCCACCACTGAAAGTGAAGGACCTCCCAGTTATTGATACTAAGAAACCTGAGAAATTCTACCAACTAGTTGACAGGATGGTCAATGAAACAAAGGCATCATCAGGAATCATATGGAATACATTTCAGGAACTTGAGGAATCTGCATTAGCAAAACTTGGAAAGGAATTAACCACCCGAATGTACCCTATCTGTCAATTCCATAACTACAGTCCAGCGCCTCTTCAAGCAGTTTGCTCGAACAGGACCGAAGTTCCATTGCTTGGCTTAACAAGCAGGAACCGAGATCTGTAGTATATGTTAGCTTCGGAAGTATAGCTACGACAAGTGAAGCTGATTTCTTAGAAATAGCCGGGGACTGGCCAACAGTAAGCACCCTTTCTTGTGGGTCAGTGGGTGGTTCGTTCTGGATTAGTCCGCGGTAACAAATGGCTTGAAAATTAAAGCTCCCCGATCGGTTCCTGGAGGATTTGAATGGGAAAGGACATATTGTCAAATGGGCTCCTCAATTAGAAGTGCTGGCTCATCCTTCTATTACTGTATTTCGGTCTCATAATGGCCGGAATTCTACATTGGAGAGCATCTTTGAAGGGGTCCCGATGATTTGTACGCGTTGTTTGGTAGACCAGAAAGTGCATGCTAGATATGTAAGTGATGTTTGGAGGGTTGGAGTGCAAGCAGAGAATGGGTTGGAGAGGGAAAAGAATGGAAGGAGAGCATTAGAAGATTAATGGTTGAGAAAGAAGGTGATGGGATAAGAAATAGAATCCTGTGTCTGAAGGAGAAGGCAAGTCTGTGTCTCGGCAACTCTGGTTCTTCTTTCCAATGCTTGGATCAGTTGTGATATTTTATCAGCAGAATCCATTGTTTTCCATAGTCATTAAGGCAATATATTAATTATTCAATCAGTAACAGTACTGTCATAACAGAAATAGCAGCAAATTTCACAGATTGTTCATTATCTAAGAACATGTTGAATCTAGCTCTCATCTGTTATGCTGATGGAACCAATCATTAACCTTATATCCTCAATTAAACATTTCAGGTTGTGACTAGAGGAACCACCTTCACTTACACTGTTCCTTGCCAATTCTGCCATTTTAGCAGCTGATCTCACAAACTCCTCTCTTTTATACTCCATCAGATCATTCACCATTTTTTCAACAACTTTCCGATCACAGACATCCTTCATGTCAAGTCCTAGCTTCCAAA
>JANKOE010000001.1:48049267-48079163 GCA_026284465.1 Erythroxylum citrifolium | reverse complement strand
CATTTTTGTTCTGCTCTTAGTTTTGAGATGGACGAGAGGGAAAAAAACTACCAAACCTTTGTTTGGTTATGAAGATCATCCTTATTTGAGAGGGAAGTCTCGCAGCAGAACAGTCGTTTCTTCAGATTTCACAATGTCCCAAGTGCAGCACCTGTATTCTTACAGCTTCCCTGCCGAAGATTCTTTCTCCAAAGGGCGCAATGTCGATGATTCAGATGCAATGATACTCTTGCCAACTAGAAGTTGATGAAAGTTCCTAGTTTCATTTGTATGATAATAATGTTGAGTTGAAATTGATGCATATTATTCCTCTACATATCCAGACGTGGAATGTCAGTACCCCTATATGAACAAGTAACTGCCTTTGTTTTCTTCGTTTATTTGGTGTTTCTGAACTAAAATTGCAGCAGGAGGTTAAGAGTCATGAATAACATCCCTACTGCGAGCTGCTTCTCTTCCAACAAACAACTCCACAAATTCACTGGCAGTGGCAGAGCCACTGAAAACTGGCACTCCTGCTTCTCCAGCCACTGCACGGGCTAGTAACGTTTTCGCCGTTCCTGGAGGCCCAATCAGCAGTACCCCTCCGCGTAACTTTGCTCCTAGCTTTTGATAGTTTGTAGCTCCTTGTAGAAAATATTATTATTATTATTATTATTATTGTTATTATTATTAAAAAGAAGTAAAAAAATCAATAATAATAAAGAATTTTATTATTATTATTGTTGTTGTTGTTGTTGTTATTATTATTATTTATTATTATTAATTTTCTATTTATTATTATTCATATTATTTTTATTTTTATTAATTATTATTATTATTATTAATTTTATTTACTTATTATTATTAGTATTAGTATTATTATTTTTTATTTTATTTTATTTTATTTTATTAATTTTTATTATTAATTTTCTAATTTTTATTATTTTTATTATTTTTATTAATTATATTTATTTTTTAATTAATTTCCTTATTATTAATAAATTTCTTCTTCTTCTTAATTTTAATATTATTATTATTAATAATTTATTATTATTGTTATTTTTTTATTTTATTTTTATTTTTATTTATTTATTTTTTATTATTATTATTATTAAATTCCTTGTTATTATTAATTTTCTTTTTATCATATAACTTTCCAACTTTTTGCAGTGGTTAATTTTTTTTGATCCAACTCATATCATCATTCATTATATAGTTGCAATTGCAATATAAAATGACAATGGAACGATATTGAAAATAAATATAACATAGGGCTTTAAATTACTAAAATGTTATTTAGTTGAACAAAAAATAAATTTCAACCCTATTTTAAATAACTAGACAAAATATTTAAACTTCAACATAATTTTTAATATGTGACAAGAAACCTCCTCACCCACCCAAGTTTTTTAGAAGACACAAGAGTGAAAAACACAAGCATTTGTGTAGGATAATTAGGAATTTTACCTAAAGCAGTATCCCTTTTATCATCTGTGAGTCTCTCTTTCTCACATAATGCACTATCTAACTGTTCAACTTCTTGTTGAATATACGTTTCAGTCCCAATAGTCTTACACGATTTATCTCCAATTCGATTCGTGGTATCACTCAACATCCTAGCAGTAACAATAAGTGAATACGCATGGCTTGCTTCTCTCGTACGTATCATTACTCTTTTTTCTCCTCCTTGCTGAAATATTTTCAGTTAGTCTCTCAAGATTTGATGCTTGAGGTTGGGTAAAGGACTCATCTATGTCATGCAAATCATGCTCATATTGATCTTTACCACCTTCATTAATCTCACCTACACCTTCTTGCCTTTCCATTTCTTCAAGAATATTCGCAGCAGTTTGGGCGCCATTTTCAGTTGCCCAATCTTCTCCATAGAACCCAATCAATTTATTATAGAAAGGAAAGTTCTTCCTTCGAAATTGAGCATCATCTTTGTGACTCTGAGAAGATGAAAAAAAACATCAATAATTTGTATAAATTACTAGAAAGTAGTTAAAGAAAATACTTAAAAACAAGTTAAAAATTTAATACTTACACTTAAATAAGAATCTCATACATGATCTTCAGCAATGACGATCTTCCTTTCAGTATCCCATCCAAATCCACTAGTATCTTTTCTTATCATATCATAAACAATGCTCCACTCTTTCTTTAAAGTCTTAATCCTAGACTCTATGTGAGGTCTGGCTTTTAAGTTTGAATTAGGGAGCTTTGTTGCTACCATTCTTTCTAATTCATTGAGATACCTAGCTTTAAATCCAGTATCAGCATTGTATGTTCCCACAATATGCAAATTAACCATGCAGGAAACTAGCATAACATCCTCATTATAGTTCTACTTTCTTTTTGTTCCTTTTGAACTTTGAGAATCAACAGTTGACGGGGAATTTATCGACATACTTACCTACCAAATGAAAGCAATATTGATAAATAAAAAATTAATCATCATAATAAAGGAAAAATAAAAACATTCATAAAATTCTTCATAGCAACTAACATTAAGCATCAACAGCTTACGAGAACAATATAATCTACAATAATAGGGTACAACATAAACAACAAAGAGTACAGCAACTTACATAAACAATAATTTAAAACCTCCTAACACTCAAAACATAATAGAACACCTAAAAATGTCAATTCTCATTTTGCCTAGATGTTCGCCATTCATTGAACATGTCAATTCAATTCCCTAATTTGTCCAAGCATTAGTTGAGTCAATAGCAGTTATATACTCCTCCTCAACAACTGGATTGGTGTGAAAATAATCCCCTAAGTCACTCTCTTTGGGATCAAAACTCATCTCCTACTTAAAAAAAATTATGAAGTAAACAATAATCTATAACAGTTCGATTGTGTGCCTTTATTGGATAAAATGATGGAATCTTAAGAATAGCCCACCTAATTTTTAGTAACTCAAAACACCTCTCAATTATATTGCACGCAGTTGCGTGTTTCATATTAAAAAATTCCTCTGGAGTTATTGACTGGTAACCTTGACGCCATTCATTTAAATGGTACCTTTGACCCCTAAAAGGTGCAAGGAAGCCTTCACAATTTGTATAACCTGCGTCAACTAGATAGTAGCAACCTATATAAAAAAACTCAATTTACATCATCTCATATACAAAATTTCAAACAACCTTCCTATATCACATACCATGAGGCACTTTTAGTCGATGTCTTATAGTAATTACATCATGAAGAACTCAACCTTCAGCTATTGACCCTTTCTAAACAGGAAGAACATAAACAAATTGCATGTTAGTTGAGCACACACCTAACATATTTATTACAATATCGCCCTTACGAGTTCGAAATCTAAGCTTATTTTTAATTGGCATATTAACCCTGATATATGTCTCATCTAGGGCACCTAAGTAATTCTACAATTGAAATTAAATAAAAAATAACGAGAAACCTTAATCACATTCACTATATTTTCTTATAAAAGTAATAGGGTGATTATCTACCTTAAACCATATCCACCGATGGTCCGAAGAGTTTGTTAGTATGGGCTCAGGTTTCCTAAACAAAAGATCTTGCAAATGCATCACTGCATTTAAAACATTATGAAAATACCAACTAATTGTCTTACCTGACTTTCCAAAATTTTTCCTAATAACTCGATTTTTAACATGATCAGTAATAATATGTAAGAAAATTGCTACTTGCTCATCAATAAGCATGTTTTTGTTGACTTTAATCCTCCTATACTTTTGAGCATTTCACATAGTTTAAAAAAGCTTGTCTATTCATCCTAACCATTAAAATATATGACTTATCATTATCATACACAATTAGCCTCACATAATCTCGATTTGCATAAAAATTTAGAAAATAACTTCTAACCGTTGGCTTATAACTATGTAAAGAAGCCTCTGATGCCAACAAATTGATTAGCAAACTAACAACATTACACAATTGCAACCATACAGTCAAGACAGCCACATTCCTTTTTGTTCTTTTGGCATATCTACGTAAACTCAAACTGAAACGAGTCATGACTGCAAAAAGTAAATTTTCTAATGTATTTACATAAATTTGTTCAAACAACGTACAATGTAAGATAACAACCATGAAATAATTCAAAATAGTTGAAGGCATAAAGTAGAATAAGAGAGAAAAAAGAAGATAACATTTCCAGAGTTAAAAGAGGAGATTATAGAACATAAAACCAAAACTCAAACAAACAGTTTAAATGAAACCCTAACTCAAATAACCCAACACCAACTTAAGGAAGATAGAAAGAAAGGTAAAAGCATAATAAGCATAATGACCCTAGTGGCTAAGGATAAGGAAGTAAATTTTATGCATTGTGCTAGTGAAAGGGACTAAGAATAGCAAAAGAATTTTAAGGCATTTTCAAAGTATTATTGATTATGATAAGAAGTTTGAGATTGATTGACAAAATTTATTCACCAAGTCACTTCCAACTAGCAAATTCAAGTTTTTAAGGAAGAAAGTTGAAGTTTGGGATCTTTAAAGTAAGGAAGAGGTGTTAGATACTTGCTTTAAAAACATATTATTGCTTTAAGAAATGTAATTATGTTGTCTTGTCTTCTACTGCTTTGATTCTAATTGTTGTCAGTGCCATAAACCCCTTTTTTTAACGCATGCTATACCTTTAACAATATTAACTATCTTGAAGTACTGCTTTTGTTTATACAATTGATGACAATTTTACTATCAGCATACGTGTTTTCAAGTATTGCAGTGATTAAAGACATTTAAAAAACATATTTGTATTCATAATGATCTAAAAACTATTTATAATATCTCTAAGATGAATCATGAGGAATTACAAATTAGCAGTAACTTCATTTCTATTACAATCATCTTCATCCTTTGAATACTAGCTTAAAATAAAAAAAATTAAAACAAATGATTTGAAGTATGCTTGAAGTAAATGAAGTTTTATAACTTACATGTTTTCTTTTTACTATTTAACATAAACATAATTGTCATACTAAAGCATTTTAAAAACTTTTTATGACTTGCTTCAATTGCTAATAACACCATTTATTCAATATTCAATTTAAAGTTCACTATAATTAGGTTAAGTTATAATATGCTATTCTAAAGAAGTTAAGTTGTGCAGTAGTGGTTTACATCACAACAATTACTTATATGTTCATCTAATACCGCTTTACATATGTACTACTATATATACTACTATGTACTGATGTATATATTGCTATATATATCCCTTTACTTATGCTTGAGACTATGTATTGCTATATATGCCTTACATTTATTTCTTTTCAACTTTAAGCCTTATTCTCTATTTTCATATCTAAAAACTAACAACAATTTATCAATGCTGTAACAAGTTTGTCGAGGATGAGATTCTATTAAGACCAGTAATAATCTTCTCTCTGAAGATGATTAACAAATTTTCCTATCTTCCACAACATGAAGATTAACACAGGGAACCAATCTCTTCAACTACATTCATACTATATATAGCCTATTGAAATAAATAAAAATTTTGTCAATGGCTAAATTCATTCACAACCAATTTTACCTACCTGTGGTTTCATCTTCTAGTTTTTGCTCTAATGGAAATCTATCTGGGAACAAACTCTTCTAGTTAGTGCCATAACCCAGATAACGTAGACACCTTACATTCCATTTTAATGTCACATAGATAACACATCTTTAACATAATTCATACCACCTAGATAACTCAAACACCCTTCAATCATATCAATTAGCAATTAACACGTCCTAAGCAGTTCAGATGATTTTTCACTCCAACTTCAAACAAGTTGGTGCAAACACATTTAAACAAGTTGACCCAACTACTTAACTACCACAAAGGGGAACAAGCAGGCTGTTACAACCCTTCATCAAACAGAAAGGCTTGCACAGATATAGGGAAGAAACAGGAAGTAGATAAATTTCAAAGAAAATCAAGTTGATTAGAAGAGACAAGAAGGTCAAATAAGCATCACAAAAGTTATTTGGCTGATGAGTAAGCCAAACAACCACATTGATAACAAACAAACAAAAAATTAGCGGCGAAGTTAGGTTTACAAGAAACATACCTAATTCTTGCAACTGGTAGAGAAATGTTGGAGAAGACCGTGAAGAGCGAAAGAGGCGAGAGCTTGAAGATGAAAGCGAGGAGGACAAGAACGAGGGAGACGAGAGCGTGAAGTGTGAAGACGAGAGCGAGCGATACAAAGATATTTTGGTCCTTAACGTCATAAAGTTTATTCTAACATACCCAAAATAGGTAAAGACAAAGGTATATGTCTTCTTTAGCTATTCTTAGGGATGGCAGTGGGTTTTCAACCCAATTAATATCTGCATTACCCGACCCAAAAAAATGGATATAGAGGCTAAAAAATAGATTTTAAATGGATGCTGAAAAATGGATGTGGATATGGGTCTAGTGATAACCCGAACCGATGGATACCTATATCCTACCCTTTTTTATTAACTCTATTTTTTCTATTTTTTCTTGAATATTTATGGTTAAATATAATAAAATATTAATATTTTCTAAGAAGAAACAGCTTTAAAATCCCCACTTTACTCCTTAGTCTTCACCTTTTTCATCATATTTTATTTTTTTATAGGATGATAATAATGCAAATAGTATAGAGACAGAGTTTTGAATGTTGTGGAGTTCACGCAAAGACAATTTGAAGCTTTGGATATTTCAATCTTTGTTCCAGTTCTTGATTGTGAAAAATATATGTTGCCTTTGCACTAGATATTATGATTTTTATTATTCCAATTTTATAGTTTTTTAAGACATACAAATCAAAATCTTGACTTATTATTATTAAAGTAATTTTGATTTTTAGCGTTAGCACAAATCTACTCTTTATATTTTCTATTTAGAAGTTATATTTTTATGTGCTATACAACCCGATAGATATTCAAAAACCCGAACAATCCAATGGATTTAAATATGGGTAATAAATCGTAAAAACTGATGGATATGGGTTGAGTCATAAAAAATAGATATAGATATGGATAGAGTAATACCCGAACCAAACGCTACCCATTACCATCCCTAGCTATTCCCCAAGGTCTGGGAATAATTAAACCTGAGAATAACTATTCTAACTCTCTTTTTCTAACCAAACACAATAATAGGTAATTGCCAGGAATACACTAAGAATAGAATACATATTCCATTGAACTAAACATGTTGTAATATCTTTTAAGCCTTTTTTAACCTTAACTATTTTTTTTAAAAGGTCTTTTACATCATTTTTATGAGAAATTGAAAAGGAGTTCATTAATTGGTTTTTAAGGTAAATTATAGGCTTGGCAAATGAACTCGAATATGATTCAATCTAACCAAAGTTTTTTTTTAAATGTTTGGTTTTAGATCAAGTTCAGATTCGAGTTACTAAGCTTGATCAAACTCTAAATTTAAAACCCTTAAAAAAGACATGTCTTTTGAATTTTAAATTAAAAGAAAAATTTTGGGTCAAATTGGACCTGACAAGACTTTGGATCGCCTAAATCCAATTGGATTCGAACTCAAGCAGTGTGTATTTTCAAGGGCTAGGGCCCAAATGGGTCCAACCCATTGTCATTCTTAATAAATTTAGTTAGTTTTATGATTTTTAAACTAGGTTATAAGACTATTTTTCAATTTAAGATTATTTCAAACGTTAGATAATAAATGTCTAATTAAATGTAGAATGAAATGGAATGTGAAAAAATAAAAATTCAAAAAAATAATTCAAAATTTTGATAAATATCTTACAATAAATTATTATATTTAGATAATTATTATATATAGATATATATTATATATAGATAATTATTATATATAAAAATAATTAGAATATCATAAAGATATATATACACTAAAATGGATAAGATATATAAAAAATGTGTGAGATTAAAATTTTTGTGTTGAATTCATTTAATTATAATTTTCTTTTCATCAAATTTATTAATATTACAATTATAATTAATAAAATAAACATTTTTGCACTTATATACAAAATATACAAGTATGATAAAAAAATTCTATTTTGAAGATTTTTTTTGAAGTGTTCAATTTAAATATGCAAAATTGAAAAAGTTACAAAATTAATTTGAGTATTAATGACCTTTCTGGTTTATATGTCTCGAATTTATTTTCTTTTTATTTCTTTTCATCCACAAATTTGTACTTAATATAAAAATATAGTACATCTATTAATTGTAAATTATTATTTATTAAAAAATTAGATTGGTGATAATTCATGTATACATATTTTTAGATAATTAAAAATTACTAATAATTAATAATTTTTATATTATAATTAAATATTGATTATATTAAATTTAATCAATATTTAAATTTAATATATAGATTACTTTTGTTTATATATTTTCATCCGGTAGTTAATATATTTTATTAATATTATTTTCAATCAAATTTTTATCTTTTAGTAATGTGTAATAACTAAAAAAAAGATCTACATTACTCCTAAAAGTTCAAATATAGTTGGTAATAGATGATATTGAGCTAGAACAATTCATAGGGTCAAGTTCGATTTAAAACTCAATTAATTTGATTGATTTTTTTTCCCAATCAAGCTCTAGAGTCCAGGTTCAAGATTAAGGATGGCAACGGGTCTACTCGAGGGTCGGGTTGAACCATTTTATTTAGAGGCCCGAGCTCAGGCTCAACTTGACCTGTTTTTTAATTTTTAAAAATGACAAAACGACATTGTTTTGCCATTACTCGTCAGGCTGAGCTCGAGTTGGTTCGGCCCAGAAAATCCAGCCCGAAGCTCAATTAACCTAGGCCTAGGCCCTTAACTTCGGACAAGGTCAAGTTGGCCGAGCAAGGAACGAGCCCTTTTGCCAAGCCTACTCAAGCACGAACCTAATTGACTCGAGTCCGAATCAGTCAGAGCTAAGCTCGATTAAATATATATAAATTAAAATAACACTATTTTACTTAAAAAGATATCATTTTAAAAAATTTAGGTTTCAAAATTCAGACTAAACCGAGTAGTCCAAACCAAAGTCTAGTCCAAATTTTGGTTAACTCAAGCTGAACATCTTAACTTGGATTGGGTGATGTTGTCATTCCTAGGGATGAGATTTGGGGCCGAGCCTGACTAGGCTCTTGTAGTCTAGTTTGAGATTGACGAGTCAGACTCAGGTTAGACCAAATCTCAGGTACAACTGAAAAAACAATCGTTTTTGGGCCCTATCAAACTTAGGCTCAGTTTTGACCCAAAAAAAAAAAAAACTTAGGCTCAGCATAACTACCTCATGTCCGACCGGGGATGGGCTCACTGTCTGAGCTCGCCCATTGCTATCCCCATTCCTGCTATTAACACGTCCAACTAGCCAAAGAATAGTTCCTTCTTAAGTAGTTTTCTCTCTTCCTACTGCTTCCCAACAAATCGCATGGTCGTTGGACAGTGGACAGCCGGTCCTCCTCCTGGTCTAAAGCCCTCGAAACCTCAACCTACAAAAATGGCTTCCGTTCTATTTCAGGCCGAAACAAACCATCTCAAAAAATTGCATTCCACGTAGAAGTAAACGTGTCAAGTAATGGGTTGGGTTTGAGCACTATAAAAACGCCTGCAATTGTTCATCCAAAAGCAGTGATACACTTACTACTCCATAACCTCCCAAAGTCGAGCAACATTAGATAAAGAAAAATGGCAGACAACAGCCAGAACATGAGCTATAAGGCTGGAGAGGCCAAGGGACAGGCTCAGGTAATCAGCTTTTTAATTCCAATTTCTCTTCCTCACGAAGTTTGCTTGTTGTTCTTTCAGGGCTGATTTCTTCTCCTCCTCCTCATCCTTTTGCAGGAGAAGGCGAGCAACTTGATGGACAGGGCAGGAGATGCTGCACAATCTGCCAAGGAATCAGCTCAAGAGGTTTCTGATCTTTTAATTCAGTCTAGTCTCAATTTTATCTGTTCTTGATGATGCCATCAAAAAAATAAGCTTTAGCCTTGGGGATGCGAAAAGGGTCCAGAACCCTATATGATTTAGGAGGTTGAAGGTTCAATTATGGTGAATGTAGTCTCAACTCACCTCAAACTCAAATATACTGGAAACTTGCAATCATTATTTGGGACGAGCCCGTCTCTTGATTCTGAATCACTAATTCGTTAAGTAATTTATATGAAACTCGTAATCTACGAACCATCGTATACTCAATATGCATCAAAAGTTCTATAATATGATTGTGTGACATTTTCTTATTCTTGGTGTTTGTTTACAGACTGGGCAGCAGATGAAGGCCAAGGCACAAGGAGCTGCGGATGCTGTGAAGAATGCAACGAACACAAACAACTGATGATGAACACACCCTCTTCTTTCTAATTTCGATGCAATTTCAGAAAGTTTCTTTGTTACTTTGTGTTTTGTCATCTGGGCATTTTGAATATTGCTTTTGAATTTATGTATAAAGAAGAGAACTCACTTTGTGCGTGTGTAATTCTCTCAACTTCATAAATGTTGAAGAAAAAAATGCAATAGATAATGAGAAATTTCTGCTTCCATTGGTATGAGTTTGGTTCCTTTTTTTTCTTTTCCTTGATCTGAGATCAATCATATTTGAAATATTTGATCAAACTAAGAAACCAACTTAAGAAAACCTAACTTTGACCAGAGATGACAATTAGGTCCGAGCCTAAGCTACTACCCCGGCCCAGTCCCAAGTCAACGAGCCAGATCTATGATGACTGGGCTCAAGCTATCCATGTTCGACCCAATCCAAGGTCCGATAACTATTGTAAAAAAAGATATTATTTTATAAAAAATGACATCATTTTTTATTTTAAGTTAAAAACAAAAAATAAGTTGAGACGGTAAAGTTAAGTTTAAGCTTGGGCTAACTATCTCAAGCCTAGTTAAGCTCAAATTCAGGCTAAGCTCGAGTCCAATAGAAATTGTCGGGTCGAGCTAGTGCATGAGTAGGCTTAGGTCCTGTCCGACCATTGCCTTCCGTAACTTTTACATATTCAAAGGTAAATATTCGTTAATGTACAAAATGATGTTCTTTTATTAGATTATATGAAAAAAGTTTAGATTTTAACCTCAAACTTTTTGAGTTAGAATTCTAAAAAAAAGGGTCGAATTCAATTTAATCTCAAAATTTTAATGAAATTAAGTTGTATTTATTAATTTTACATCGAATCAAATTAAATTCGAATTTTTAATAACCATCACTATTATAAATAATTAAAAATTACTTTATAGAATAAAATTCTTTATTTTTAATAAATATGACCTCTTACATTTACTGAATAATGATTGTCTAATTAATTTCGAAATTTAAACTTCACCTCTTATGTCATTATTTTGAAAAGTAAAGTCTTTAACCGAAGTCCGTAATGACCAAACACGTTAAATATTAAGGAAAATTAATTACAAAATGCTTGAAATATTTGTAACAAATAACAATTCAATTCAACTAATCTAAATATTTAATATTTTTTATAAAATAAAGAATTTATAAACATATTTTACAATCAAAGAGTGATGAATTAACTCTAATTTCTTTTACAAAATTAATTATTAATTTTAATGTTATTAATGTTTAAATTAAAGTAATTTTATTTTTAATAAGCCAAAAATAAGCATAATTGTCTGAAAAAAATAATTAGTTATAACATATTATTAAGCAATCTCAAAATACTTAGCGTAAAAATTTTATATGAGTATATGTCATACAAAATTGACATTTAATAGATTAAAAATTAAAACCATAATTATTTACAATTTACAATTCATAATTTATAATTATATTGTTTTAATTTTTAAAATATAATTAAGTTCAAACTCGTTCTTCAAATTGAATTATATATATAAGAGTTCGGATCAAAGCTCAATTTCAATCCGAATATGTTTAAGTTAAAAAAAACCTATATCAAACAAACATACTTAAATTTCTAAGTATGTCCAAAACTCAAATTTAGGTTTGAGCCTATCAAAAATTTTAAACTCAAGTTTGGGTCAAGTGCCACTCAATTTATTATATTTTTAATAATTTTAAACTTCTAACTTAAGAATTTTCCCTTCGGCACAAACAGAATATATTCACCTGTACCCAAAAAATGTCGTGTCCCTATTTTCTTAAAATCCAACCCATTTATTAACCGAGAGAGAGAAAATAAATGGGTTGAATGTAAAGGAAAACAAGGGACACAACAATTTTCGGTACAAGACCTACAGGTGAATACGTCCCGACACGAGCCCAATCTAACCATTAGGATTCTTACTCTAGATCTCAACTTTAGGAAGTGAACAATAGAAGTGACATCGGTTTAATTGTAAATGTGATTTTTTGATAGGTTGTTTTATTTTAATAATTTTTGTTATTAAGAGTTGATCAATTTATTGATTAATTAGTCGCAATAAACTTATGTATTTTTAACGAGTCAGTTCATAAGTCAGCCGAAACTTAGATAATCTCAAAGCCTAATTTTTGCTTAAAAAGGTTAAGTTTCAGGCAAGTCTATGCTTAGATAGCTAAACTCATATTTAATTCAAAACAAGTTATTTTATATTTTTAAAAATGGACAATATTAGCCCATTATTAACCTATTCAATTTTTATAAATTAATTAATTTTATTTAATCGGATTAAATCAATTAAATTACTTATATATTCGATTTAACAGTTTTTAAAATATCCCGCGAGTCTTAATCAGTAATCACAACCCAAAGCCTCCCAAAAACCCTAAAACACTCTCATTTCCACATTCTCTGTGTCTCTCTCAGTTTTTTTTATCTCGCTGAGCCACAGCTATGAGACAGTCATGGCGATTGCTCCTCTTCCGAAACTACCATCGCTCTTCTTCCCAATTCTCCACTCAGCCCCTCCATCATTTTCAGGCAATCTCTTCCTCAGCGCTAGTTCCCTCTCTCTCTTCGTTTCAATCCCTGTCAGGCGTCCGTTTGGCCGAACGAATCAACCCCGGAATCCCATTTGCTCGTAATTTCTCATCTGAGCCTTTAGTTGAATCCAATAAGGAGCCGGATCACCATGCAGTTATATCTGATATCTTCGTCCGGTGTAGTGGTGCTAGTGATATTGAAAGAGAATTAGAGTCGAGTGGTGTTGTTATTAGCCACGATGTTGTGTTGAAAGTGTTGAAGTCTTTGGATTCGAGTCCTGATGTAGCTCAGAGGTTCTTTGATTGGGTGATGGAGAGAGATAGGAATAGATTGAGCTCCAAAGCGTATAATTTGATGTTGGGGACTTTAGGTGTTAATGGGTATGTTGAAAAGTTTTGGACTTTGGTTGGTACCATGAAGGGACAGGGTTATGGTGTTTCGAAGGGTATAAGGGATAAAGTAATGGAGAAATTTGAGAAAGATGGATTAAGTAGTGATGTAGAGAGGCTAAAAGCTGTTTTTGCTTCACGGTCAACAGATGATTCGGAAGAAAAGATCGGTATGAGAATGAGTAGGATTGTTAGGAATCAAGTTTGGAGCGAGCAAGTTGAGATCCAACTTAGGGATTTAAACGTGCCATTTTCAACTGATCTGGTGAAGATTGTATTGGAAAATCTAGCAATGGAGCCCAGCAAAGCACTTATATTTTTTAGGTGGCTTGAGGAGAGTGAGCTGGTGAAGCATGATGAAAGGACTTATAATGCAATTGCTCGGGTTTTGGGTAGGGAAGATTGTATTGATCGTTTCTGGAAGGTTGTTCAAGAAATTAGGAGTAATGGATATGAAATGGAGGAGGAAACATATGTGAAAGTATTGGGACGATTCATGAAGAGAAGAATGCGTAAGGAGGCTGTTGATTTGTATGAATTTGCAATGGGTGGAGCTAATAAACCTTCAGTGCAGTGTTGCACTTTTTTGCTGAGGAAAATAGTTGTTGGTAAAGAATTGGATATGGGTCTTTTTTCGAGGGTGATTGGTATCTTTACTGGGAATGGGAATATGTTGACAGATTCAATGCTTGACTCAATACTCAAATCTCTTAGAAGTGTTGGTAGGTTTGGAGAGTGTAATAAGATTTTGAAAGAAATGAAGGAAGGTGGGTTTAGTCCTGGTAGTACTTTGCAGAGTAAGATTGCGCTTAACCTTAGTAGTGCTGGTAAGAACGAAGAAGTAGGTGAGTTTGTCAATCATATAGAAACATCTGGTAATGCTTTGGATTTCAAAGCGTGGGCATCTTTGGTTGAAGGGAATTGTGCATCAGGAGATCTTGAAAAAGCATCCACTTATTTCCAGGAGATGTTGGGAAAAGAAGGGGTTTCTAGGGTTGGTTATGTGTTTGAAATGTTGGTAAATGCATATTGCCGCAAGAATAGAGCGATTGATGCGTGCAAGCTTTTGCGTGATTGTGTTAGTGAACATGAATTCAAGCCATTGCATACTACGTACAAGTCATTGATTAGCAAGTTATTGGTTCAGGGTGGATTTAAGGATGCCTTGAGTCTACTAGATTTGATGAAAAATCATGGCTTTCCACCTTTTGTGAATCCATTTGTAGAGTATGTATCGAAGTCCGGAACAAGCAATGATGCTATTGCCTTTATGGAAGCAATGACTTCCAAGAAGTTTCCATCAACATCTGTAGTTCTTCGCGTCTTTGATGCCTTATTCAAGGCCAAAAGGCATAATGTAGCTCAAAACTTACTGCCTAAATGCCCAGGTTACATTCGAAACCATGCTGATGTTTTGAATTTATTCTACACAATGAAGTCTGGTAAAGATAATGTTGCTGCCATTTCATCTGTCTGAGTTTTTGTGGAGGGCCTGATGCGTGTATTCGGTTTTTGTTGTAATTCGGTACTTTTTAGAAATTATAGTGTCAAGCTTTTCTACATCCATAATTTTTCCTTGATTCTTATTTTGTAGAGAATAAAATCTTAGCCAATCATCTAACCTTTGACTATTTTGCTGTTTTAATGCATACGGTGTTTCAATTTTTTGATATGTAGTTCAGTTACAATATGAAGCTTGGCTATTTCCATATCTTGTACTCTAGGGGTTCCAGCTAGTGCTGCAACAAAGTCTACTAATTGTTCTTCAGAAAAGAGTTCCATCAGTACGATTTTTATCACCTGTAGCAAGGGGAAAAACTTCATAGAGTTACGTTATTAATTGTAATTGATCTGAAGCCTGATCTGGTGGCTTTGCTATTTCATCAGTTGCTTGCTTGTTATCTTCATAATCGATAAGATCAGCATCCACATTATTGTCTTTCAGTTTACAGGCAAAGTCTCTGTACATGGTACTAGCTTAAATAATTTGTAATCTGTCAAATGGGTAGGGTTAACATGATTCTTAAATGCTCTCTGATTTACCAAAAGATGGTGATTCCTGAATATGATCATTCTCAAATATTATCATAATACTGAAAAAAGCAATATTAGACTGTCAAATGCAATACTATTTCTCTGAGAATATTCCTTTAAACTTCATTTTAAATGTAAATGCAATGCTGTGAGCCAATTTCTCCCACAAGAAGTAAGAAAAGATCCATCTGGTGGGCTTTGTAGAAAATCACTTCTTTTGGTATATGTGTGGTTTTCTTTTTTCTTTTTCATTCTCCGGTCCAGTTTTTACCTCGATTGGAGCAGAAAAAGCAGCTAGATTTTCTTATTTGAAATTTGGTTACTATAAGAGAAATTGGAAGTGTGAACTTGGTTCATTTAAATGCAGATTTGTGAACAGTCATGGTTGTTCTGTTTTCTTTTTCACTCTTGGGTTCATCTTTCTCACCCAAATTAGTTGAACTTGAAAGTATGTTTTCTTCATGTTTTGAACAGAGCCAGCACTATTCTAGCGTTAGAGATGGAGTTAACAGCGACTTTGTTCCTCCACCAAACATTTTAGTTTCTTCCATGCAGATTTCTGTTCTTTCCAATAGTTGAGAAAATAAGTGTCCCAGCCTCCTATAACTTTCTTTTTTAATTATGTATCTTCTCCAACAAACAATCTCTGCATAGTTATCCAAATTATATGCTGCATATAATCACATAAAGTTGGACTTGAAAAAGCAGGCCTAAGCTGAATCTATTTGAGCTTTAGGCATTCCTTAACAAGCCTAAGCCTAATCTGTTGGTTTGGGTTTGAACTTGCTCAGCCCAAAACCTGAGCCATAACACAGGTAAATATTCTGCAACTTTTGTACAAATACGAAGGATATGGACTAGTTGGGACGCTTGGATGGTGATAGAGAACGACCTTACCATTTTAGATTATGGATAGGGCAAAGCTAGGTGCCTTATATAGTCTTTTGAGTGGACCAGGAAGGTAGGAGATCAGAGTCTGGAGTTTGAGAAACTTGTGGTGGAGGTGCTTTCTCATCAACTAGGACAGTGACATGGCGGGATGCCATTGGATGGAAGAAATCCCCAAAGGGTCATCAGAGTCAGCTTCTGTTGATTAGGGTTAAGGTCCAATAAATTTCCACATCAAAGTGATGCAAATCCAGGATAGATGAGGATGCCTCAATTTGTTGCATTGATTTTGGTCCATTCGTTCTTTGGTGGTTAATTGCTTCTTTTTCTTCCGGTTCGAGTTTGGTTTCGTCCGAAAACCCGATTTTAGACTAGTTAATCCGACTTTTCATAATTAATTGAAATTGAAAAAATTGATAAGACCAAGACAGATTGCAAATAACTCAACCGGGCTTTGCATAAACGTTTTTTTTAAGATTTCTCATGATTTTTAAAGATTATCATAAATTTTAACATTAGAGACTATTAATCTATCTATTACACCTAAGAATTAACAATTTATGATTATGGAATTAGTGGCTGAATATAGTTAGTTAGGAACTGAAATGTTGAATAACTACCAGACAAGACAACCCAACCTCATCTTAAAAGTAACCGAAACTCAAAGTTCTTGTCCTCTTGCCACGTGTACATCCAGAATCTTAGCTATTGTGTGGACCCACCTGAAACCTGCCACGTGTCAGCGAGTTAAACGATGCTTGATTTCTAGTCGAAACATCATTAATTGACTGTAAAAAGCCGCAGCAAAAATTGAAACAACATCGGACCCAGCACATGGGATGGGACCCACCCCAAAACTCATGGAACCACAAGATAATGCTTAACTTTTCGCCGCCACTACTTTCGCACCACGTGTCAGCTGTTGGATTCTCTCTTTCTCCTCTTAGTAGTAGTAAACAGTTCACAACTCTCACCCACCCATCATCACCACTTCTTCAATTCACTACTCGTCTTTGCATTACTTACATGAAAATGATGAAGGAGGAGAA
Organism: Erythroxylum citrifolium; assembly: GCA_026284465.1. Taxonomy (NCBI): domain Eukaryota; kingdom Viridiplantae; phylum Streptophyta; class Magnoliopsida; order Malpighiales; family Erythroxylaceae; genus Erythroxylum; species Erythroxylum citrifolium. The sequence goes on along the minus strand of JANKOE010000001.1, from coordinate 48,061,974 downwards.
CGGCGACGGCAGAGGAGGAGGAGGAGGAGGAGGGGGTAACAACTGGGCACGTGTGTGTGACACTTGCAGAGTAGCAGCCTGCACTGTCTACTGCAAAGCTGACTCTGCATACCTCTGCGCTGGCTGCGACGCCAGAGTCCATGCGGCGAACAGGGTGGCGTCCCGACACGAGCGCGTCTGGGTCTGTGAAGCCTGCGAGCAAGCTCCGGCCACCTTCTTATGCAAGGCTGACGCTGCCTCTCTCTGCACTGCCTGTGACGCTGACATCCACTCTGCCAACCCTCTTGCCCGCCGCCATCAGCGCGTCCCCATCCTCCCCATCTCCAGCTGCCTCTACGGACCAGCCGAAGACGGGTTTAATAAGGAGAATGATCAGGAGACTGTTGGTGAGGAGGAAGAGAATGAGGCCGCTTCTTGGTTGCTCCCAAATCCTGTCAAGAATGCTAATAATCAGAATGTTAATGGATTCTTTACTGGCGCAGAGGTTGATGAGTACTTGGACCTTGTGGATTATAACTCCTGCCCTGATCAGAATCAGTATTCTTCTGATCAGTACAGTCACCAATTTGAACAAAAGAGTTATTGTGGTGACAGTGTTGTGCCTGTTCAGTGTGGAGAAGGTAAAGATCAGTTGCAGCAGCAACAACAGTACCACAATTTTCAGTTGGAATTGGAGAATGATAACTCAAAAGCTGTTTATAGCTACAACAGCTCCCTCAGTCAAAGTGTAAGCTTTCTGTAGTTACAATCTCATTTAATCTTGATTGGTTCCAGTAAACTTGAAAGTTTGTCATTTTTTATCTTGCTTCTTTCAAACTGTACCATGAACCAGTTTGGTTTCTTTCTCAAAGTTGCAGAGTGACTAGCTATTGAATTTTAGTTATCCATTATGACATGATAGCAGAAGCAGAAGTTCAATATTCTTTACAGTAAAAGAGAAAATCTTGGGGCTTATTCTACTGATATTTTTTGGTTGCACTTTATAAACTACCTTTTCCTCTTTTTGTTTACTTTCTCCTTCCAAAGGTAAAGGAATCTCATGACATAACACTGTTTCTTTATTCATATTTATTCCATGTTATCCATTCAGGTTTTGATCTCCTAATTTAATCACCATTTGTGGATTTTGCTTAAGACCCTATTAAGAAAAATTTAGCTTCAAAGCAACATATTCGTTAAGATAATCCTACTTACATGAACTCTGTCCTTCCTTGAGTTTCTGTTTTTCTTGTCCTGCACATGGAATATAAACCAGCTATGGTTGATGGGGTTATGAATCGATTACAGTGGTGAGCTTTGCAATATGAGAGTATTGGACATGTTATAGCATCAAAAAAGAAACTCAATCTTGTTTTCAGTTGTTGCAGCAACTTAAGGGTTCACTTTTCTGTTCCTGTAACAGGTTTCTATGTCATCCATAGAAGTTGGAGTGGTACCAGAATCAACAATGAGCGATATCTCGGTTTCACACACAAGGCCTCCTAAAGGTACAATTGACCTTTTCTCTGGAAATCCAATTCAGATGCCATCCCAACTTAGTCCAATGGACAGGGAGGCCAGAGTCCTGAGATACAGAGAGAAAAAGAAAACAAGAAAGTTTGAGAAGACAATCAGGTATGCCTCAAGGAAGGCTTATGCAGAGACCAGGCCCAGGATCAAAGGTCGATTTGCAAAGAGAACAGATGTAGAAATTGTGGTCGAGCAGATGTTCTCCACATCGTTGATGGCAGAAGCTGGATATGGCATTGTCCCATCATTCTAAATCCAGCAACAGATTGAAAGAAAGCTGAAAGAGGAGAACATAATCTTTAGAAGATAATTGTAATAGTTATTGTTAAGGCTACAGTACTGGTAGTGTATGTTTCTTATGTACTTAATTTTCTTGATCAACGAGATACATATGTTCAGTTATTTTGTTCATCTTCTTTTCTCTGCTGCTAATATCTTACAGGTCCATATACAGCAATAAATTTGCTTCCAAAACTAACACAGTAGACTAAAGATGTTAACTTGTTCCATATTATCGGATGCTAGAAGTTAGAATACGAAGTAGTGATTCCAGGATCCATCCACTACACTAGTAACGATCTCCAGGAAAAAGAGCATTCAATGTGGCACCTTTCTTCAGAACAAAAGGGAGAAAGTCTCAGCCAGAGTGGAAAGAATGACGTGGCTGATCCAAAGGCAAATGACCTTTGTTCTTCTTCGGGTTGTTGAAGGAACTTTTGCACTTTTGGCTAGTCTTTGCTCGAAAATTTTACTCCTCACCTAAGAGAAAATCTGTTACTGTCACCAGCTCATGCCAATCCAGATTCTCCACTCAACGATTCATGCAGGAACATCCACTTATACAACCATTGATTGCAGTGGATGTCAAGATCTGCTAAAAGAAAAGGCCAACTTGAGGGATATTGCAATAAAGTTGAGCATAATTTTTACATGATCAAGAATACAGTCCTGCAACTATGGATAAGGTGTTTATGAATCTCACTGCTGCATTAACAACAAGATGTAAGAGGGAGCTGAACAATTAAGATGGAATTTAAAGCATGGAAGATTCATGAATGATTCACCATAATAACACAGCTTTGAGGAATGTTGGATCATCTCTTGTTCCTTTGATGCCAAATGACACATCATGCTGTACTGTTTACTTCACAGAATCTCAATCTTAAGTCAAAGGAGGCTATCATGGCGTTGCAAAGAAAACAAAACAATATCGATTAACCTGAGACACAAGTCTTACTTAAGTTATTATTTTTTCCTTCCAAAGCCAATCATCATTACTCTTTACGGTGAGCAAAAGGAAAGTTATGCAATAAAAGAATTCGGCACATGAATGGAGGATTATTCTAATGGAGTTTAAACCTTTATAAATATTTTAATAAATGAGCTCAGAGGCCTCATCTCCCATAAGAAGTTAGGCCATAAGAAGTTATGGCATATTGAAACCATACCCTTTATTTTGCTGGTCTATGCTACAATCATGGTGTCACCCCCTTAAAACCTAAGGGCATTAAGGTTTGGGTAAGCAAAGGTGAAACAGACCCCCGGCAAAAGAAACGCAAAATCCTTCTCTTGGGGTATGCCATTTGCATCTTTCTTGGCTCCAAATGTAAATTGACATCACAGCTGTGTAGATTGGTGACAACAGAGAAAGGGCAGCAGCTCGGAAGTCAGATGCATTTGTGGAGGATATCTTTTGATGACTGATACCACTGCCAATCAAGAATGTGAAATCCATGATAGCCATGTTTTTTTCCACTATAAAGTCGAGGTCCTCACTGATCCTAGATGCCCTGAATCATCCATTTCTTCAATACCATTTGTCAGGCATCATCACCTTCACACCATTCACGAGATCTTGATGCCAGGATCATAAATGATCAACGATTTTGTGCTACAACCAATCATGGTTTTGCTGGACATTAAATGTTGAACCATATATCAATAATGTTTCAGTATCCACTGAAGAATCAAATGATCACATAGAACTATTGGAAAGGAAATGGGATAGAGATACTAAAGCCATGAAATACTACTACTGCTCATCTTTAAGCCTCACCGTTGTTCACTTTCTAAAGATGCCAACTAGGACACAAAAGTCAGCCACATTGGAAGAAACCATGAAAGCCTCCTGGAGGTCATCACTTTAAGTATTCACTTTTTAAGTACTTTCTTGTTTAGAATGGTAGTTTCAAGCTTGGCCGAGCTTTGAAGTTAGTGGTTCAATATACCTGTCCACTTTATTCCTGGCAATCAGTAAGCTTTTGTCAATTTCTCCACTAGGTAAGCAATGGCCTCAGGTCTTAGATTCAAATTGCTGCTTTTCCATTGAAGGTGCAATGATATGCACAGTTATATCTACCACAGCACCTAACAATCTATGGGTTGGATTCCACATATGATCACCTCTTTAAACATTGTTCCTACCCTTAGCTTCAAAAATTGATGAAAGAATAAAATTGCCTAAAATATAAAAGTTCAGATTCGATGGAAACTAAAACTTAATCCCAACTGTGAGTATAACTCTCTCAAAACTTAAATTGGAACAAAACGTTGAGCACAGTTGTTAGTAAGATTTAATGTCTATATATAAGTTGGCAAGCATAAAAAATTCTAATGTACTACTCTCAAGTAAAATTGGGTTTTTACCATTTCTATGGAAATAATCTCTCAGTGAGAAAATAATTTGTTTCTCAAAAGATTTAATGTCAACATCTATGTTGAAATGGATTTCAATTTAGACTTTGGGTTTCCAAAGGAAATAGTTTTGTCCAGTCACTTGGAAGATCAAATCTCCAGAACTCACAAAAAGAGAAAAAGGGCACAAAAAGTGAGGTAGCAGTACTGATCTTTAAGAAAAGAAGATTGCACTTTGCACTTTTACGAAGCTAAAGTGTGTAAAAGATCAAAGTTCAGCCACAGAAAGTGGACGGATTCCAGAAGTTTGCTGTCAGATAAATAGAATGCTAGATACTTTCTTGCAATGCTCTAAACATCATCTGCATGAGTCTACTTTACATTCATAAGCTTCCAAATGATCATTGGTCCCCCAAAAGATCAATTTCTGCTGTGTCATAAGTAAAGTATCATTGCTTCTCCTTCACTCATATATGCAAAGCTTTATGTGCCTTCAACATCAATTCAAACATATTAATCTAAATGAATTTGATTGCTGAAGAAGCCTATAAATTTTCTGGAACAAACACTAGTACTCAAAAATTTGAAGCTCCTTCAAAATGTTATCTTTTCATGTAATTGCTTACTAAATTAATTTCGTATCCTTTCTACCTAAGATCGCAATGTATAAGATCAAGTCTTTCTAAATGGAAATAATATCCATATCTACTGTTAAGGAATTATCTCCCATCATACTGAATCCTTAGCTACAGCAGCTTCCAATTGCCTTTATGTGCACTTATTCCTAAAAGCATCCCTTCTGCAGGTAAGCACATCTATGAGCTTGAGTTTCCTCTAACCAGATGGACAGCAGCAGATGTTTTTAATTACTAAGTATCTACAGAAATCAATAACAGTTCTTGGAAACATGTGTTGGAGTGGTTTGTACTTCAAGAAATTATGTTTATACACCTGCTGTGGACAGATCATACACATTCCAGCAATTTAAAAATGAAGCATTAAACATCCGTGTATCGAAGTGAGCATTGAATACTTTTTTCTTTGATATTTTCTATCATATCCATATAAAAGAATCTCAAGCTAGGATGTGCTTTGCCATGTCTAGACCCACACTACTGTTTCTTTTTGAATCACATAATATCTATCTTTTTATTCGTGCATATGTGCTAAAATCTCATAAGATTAATGGCAATGAAGTAATCGCTCCAGTCAGCTATGTTATTGTTGATCATCCTATGCTTGCTTGTACCTTTTCAGCTATCTACAACTCTTCTCATCCTGGGTTACACCCCAACTTGGGTACTTTACAATTGAGGTGGAAAGAGCAGGAATGATCAAATCATATAAAAAGGAGAAGCAATGAATTTATGGTAGTGCTCACCTTCACAAAAGTGCAATGCACTTTTCTAATTTTTTGACGAGGCAACATTCACCCCGAGAAAGTTGATGGATCCACAAACAGAATAAATAGAGAGAATGTTCTAAATGATACTGTTGGATGGTTAAACTGCATGATATAGACATCTTCACAATTAAAACAACTCAAATATGACAGCGTCTCTGGATTTTGCATGCATTTCAAACTGATCTGCAAGTAAAAGTCAGAAAAAGCATCCATTAACATATGCTCATTGAACCAGTTTCCATGAAAAGTATCTGTGGTGGAAGTGTTGCCCAATACAAGCTTTAAGTAGATCCTTAAACAACAGCCACAAAGGCAAATTTGAAGTTCAACCACTCTTATTAATGAGCTTTTCCTATAAGCTAACTTGAGCCTCAAATCACCACATGATGCAGACTTATGAAAAAGTTAGAACACGACGAACAGCTCAAAATTACATCCATTTTCAGTTAAGCAATACTCAAAAGGAAAATCACACGAAAAAGAGACAAACTAACGTTTTGTTTTCAAAATGCAATTATAATCAGATTCCACCATACCTACAGAGAAGGCTGAAGAAACAAAATTTATTCTTCCCTTTACGTTCTTCTTCTTAAAAAACAATGAGGAAGCAAAAGTTCTGACAAGCAAAAAGGTCCTACCGAGAAGAGAATCAGGAAGATACCCAGAATCATAAATTTGTGGAGAGAACAAGAAATGGAATCTGCTACTTACATCAGAGTCCACGAACCTTTGATCCTGTGAAAGACTTCATCTTTAGAAGTTCAAGCAGTCAAATGAGTTTTGGAGTTGGAAGTTTAGAAAATGCAAGGCCCATGTCTTGTTTTTAGACTGCAAGGCCCATTTCACTTTTTTCTAGATCCCAAGGCCCATTTCTGTTTTTCTAGTCATACTGATGATAGTAATAGGTTCGTTTGAGCCTAATCCAAAGTCAATAGAGACTAAGTTGAGTAGCCCTAAATTCAATCAAGCGCATTTTAACCTAATCGATTCGAGTCAACATAATATAAGTTTTGTCTAAAGTTAATTAATTTTTAACGGATTAATAATTTATAGTAATTCAATTAATATTTACAAAAAAAATTCAACGTATCTTCGATCCCGATCAATTATTTTGTTCAAAATTTTAAATTAAATATACGATAATAATTATGGATGATAAGGACGCGAGTCTGACTTAGAATTGACAAGGTTTGTCTAATTTTGACTTGAATTAATCGAGATTTGAGTTGAACTTAGGCTTTTTTAAAAAAATTTGGACTTCGAACCAAGCTCGAATAGCCCAAGCACAACCCAAATCTTAAAATTTTTAAAGGAATGACATCGTTTTTAATTTTTAAATTTTAAAAACAAATTTAATTAAACTTAGCCATAATTTTTTTGTCAAATTGGAATCTACTTGCCAACTCTAGTCTAACTCGAGGTCCGAACAACGTACTCCGGACTTGTGAACTAAGTCCAAACCTGATTGGAATTGGGTAGAATATTTTCTTTTAAAATTGTATTTTGAAAATGATGTCATTTTATACATTTGAGTTTTGGATTGAGCTTTGAGTGCATTAATCTCTTATATTCTTTAGTCAACTAGTTTTGACTAGTAGAAGAAACCATTGTTACTAAAGGTAGCCACCTGAAATTGTATTTTGTGACATTAAATAAGTCCAAAAGACTGTTTCTAAGCGGGTCAATTTATCTGTGCCTGTTTTTGTGTTACCCACTTGAAATTATATTTTGTGACATTAAATAAGTCTAAAAGATTGTTTTTAAAGGAATCAATTCATCTGTGTCTATTTTTGTATGTCACTCTGTGCCCTCTCCATCTATCCATCAATTAAATGTTAATAGATGGATTGATGGAAAGGGACACAAGGTGACACACGAAAAATGACACAGCTATCCTGTGCCTGATTCTAAGAAGGTTCGGTGGCAAGATTTCAGCTTCAAACCTACTTATCTTTATTTCTATTGGATATAAAAAACAAAGCAACATTGTTTTCTTTTGGATTAGAAGAAATAAGTTGAATATGTAAGTATTAGTTAAATATGGTATATTACTTAATTTTAAGTTATTTACTCATCAACTGACTTATTTGGATTATACAATTTGTATACTATTACAAATATTCAATAATTTATTTTCAAATTTAAAAAATCCCTTATATTATTTAGATTTTAGTTAAAAATAATAATGAAATACATGCAACGTGAGCATCACATATAGAATAATTAAATGTTAGCGATATTTGTAACTCAATTCAACTCTTAAATCCAACCTCAACCAATTTGAACTCAATTTAAATTAATAATTAAAATGATTATAATTAATTAATAATTTGAAATTTATTTACATAGTTCAGGTTGAATTTAAGAAGTAAATTAAATCTTCATATAAGAAGTATTTGATTACTTTACGTGTAATTTTCATATTATATATTTATATATGTATATATATATATATATAGACACGTTATTTTTTAATCAAAACTTAAAATAAGAAGTTTTTCTAAAAATAAAAACAGAAAGAAAATTTTAAAAAATTTAAATCACACAAACACTTTAATTCTTTTACCCTTAATGATGAAATCACCTCGAAAGCATTGAAATTATGTTCTAAATTAACAGACTTGGCTGCATCGCTAGCGATTCTTTGGGTTCGGTGTTGGGTGTCAGGATCGGCAGACTTGAGGATGCTTTTCGTCCAAAAATTGCTGAAGCTTTGGCCATCAAGGAGGCTCTCAGTTGGATTGAGTGTAAGGGTTGGCCACAGGTCGTCGTGGAGAGCGACTGCCTTCTTTTTATTCAAGCACTCCGAGATCGTCATTTTGTAGATGCTACTGCCTTTGGTGACTTAATCTCTCATTCTCGTTTATGTTTTTCTCAACTTGATTGCGAAGTTGTTTTTAGTCATGTTAGACGTTCTGCTAATCAGGTTGCACATGGCTTAGCCCAAGTTTCCCGAACCATAGCAAATGTAGGTGAGTGGTATTGTAATTTTCCACCTCTTGTACTGTCTCTTCTGACCTTGGATGCCTAATATATCTCATCCTTTTTCTATAAAAAAAACTCATTTGTAATTAACAAATATAAAGCAAGCAAAATAGTCAACTAAACAATATTAGCAGAAATAAGCTCAAAAGAATTGAAATTATGTTCTAACTTAACCTTCTTTGCTATTTCTTACAACGCTGACAAAGTCGGGAACAGAGTGGTTGTTTCCGTTTTCGTGTGCCACCCTGTGCCCTTTTCCATCTATCTATCTATCCATTAACGGAAACAGAGGAATTGATTCCGAGAAAGTCTAGTAGTGTCTAATCTTTACACTATGGTGTTTATTCTTTTTTTTAAATTATTGAAGGAATCATTCAATAAGAAGAAAGAAAAAGCTTTAAATTGTTAATTTTCTATATGGGGCAAAGCTAAAAAGAGGTATTGAAAATGGATACAGGTTGGTGGACGCGATGACTCGGAACCGCAAAAGGCAAATGGATGGCTAAACTGCATGATATAGACATCTTCACAATTAAAACAACTCAAATATGACAGCGTCTCTGGATTTTGCATGTATTTCAAACTGATCTGCAAGTAAAAGCCAGAAAAAGCATCCATTAAAATATGCTCGTTGAACCAGTTTCCATGAAAAGTATCTCTGGTGGAAGTGTTGCCCAATGCAAGCTTTAAGTAGTTTTTTTTTTTAATTCGAGGAAATTCAGTAGGCAGGTCAAGGGGTCACGTCTCTCTGAGGGTCTAGTTAGCGCACCACTCTACAGGCAGGTCAAGCAGGTGCACCTCATCACTGAGGGCCCAACTAGTTATCCACTTACAAGTAAAACTTCGGCTGTCCCAGGCTCTTACAAAAGGGACTAACATAGAATCAAACCTGAGACTTAATTGAAGTCAAGTCCCGCTCTCAACCATCAAGCCATACTCCTTAACGCCACAAAAGCATCTTGAAAGCATGCGTGGAACTCATTACCAAGCTTGAGCTTTTATAGCCGTCTGTTATGAGTTTGCTATCTCTATAGATAAACTAATTTATGACTTGTTATTTTCCCATACCTTTCATATCCAACTTTACACGTACAAAAGAGAAACATTTTCAGAGGAGAAACAAACTAAAATTAGCTGGGAATGAATGCCTTGGCGCATGCAAATGCTACCTTTTGAACTATATTTGTAAGCTTTACAGTTGTGGTGCATAATGTGTTAGAGTGTTCTGTACTGACTAAACATGAAAATATTAAAGTGTTTATAAGTGGTAAGGGTCAGCTATCCAAATAACTAATTATTTAGATAATAGTTGACCCAAGCTCAATTCTTGTTAATGGATTCTACACTCTGCCCATATTAAAATTTTAATTTGGTATCAGAGTAGGTTTGGTCCGAATTATTAATTTCCTAGTTGTCCGTCTGAATGTCCAGTCACAACGGTCCGGTCTAGTTATCACTACGTATATTTCAAGTGACAACTGGATGTCCAGCTCCAGTTGCACTTAAGGGAGAGTGTTAGAGTATCTCATATTGACTAGACATGAAAATGTTAAAGTGTTTATAAGTAGTAAGGGTCAACTATCCAAACAACTAGTTCTAGTTATTTGAATAATAGTTGACCAAAGCTCAATTCTTGTTAATGGACTCTACACTCTGCCCATATTTAAAATTTAATATAATGAACCTCGCTATATATATGGTCCAGATTTCCAATAATTTTCTTGAAAATACTTTCTCTGGTTAATCTTATCAAGAACTACATAACTATATTTTCTCTGAATTCTTGGTTAAATAATGGAGCCTGGCAATTCCAGACAAACATTACTATTACCAGGCGTGACAGGTTCATCTCTTGTAGAGATCAAGTTGAACTGCAAATAGAAACCATACGCCTATACATATAAATATCTTGAGGTACAAGTTAATTTGTGCGTCTGCTTGGCACTGACTCAGTACCTTCTAATTTAGTCGTGGTGGAGATTACAACTACAAAAGTTGCATAACTCGATTGTAAAGTTGAAAATTCAGTGCTGCGTGACTGGATCTGATGAATCTAAGATTGCTAGTCATAGTCCGTAAAAGAAGCATACTAAGATTTCCAATTTTGCGTATCTTGTAACAACGGCGAACATCAATAGATTTTAGATTGGCAGTTTTGTAGCACCATTATGTGTAAGATAGTGCTAATAAATTCTGTGCGCCCATAATTGTTGGGATCCGCTTTTTTTTTTAATTATAAGGAAACGGGTACAAAGATTAAGCTATGAATCGGGGAAAGAAAACCTCTGCTATATCCTCGACTAGGATATTAAGGCAACCCACAGGCGGGTATTGATACCAATGAATACCAAAATCTAGAGACCTGACATGATTTGCTAGCCAATTCACGGCTCGATTAGCCTCTCGGTTTATATATCTAGCTTTCACATTCCAATCGCGGTTGAGAAATTGTTGGATCCCTAGAATTACATTAGAGTGGGGCTGAGTTGTTGTACCCGAGATCGATAAATTGTGAAGGACAGTCAAGAAATTCACTTCGAGTTCGATGTTCCGATAACCCTCATTTCAGGCTAGAGTGAGTCCCGACAAAACTCCCCATATTTCAGCACAAACAGAGGTGCAATTGTTGGGATCCTCTTTTAAGACACCATTTGTAATTGGAATCACTTGGTACGAGGGACAGTTTCCAGCCGTATGACCTTGGATATTGCACATCTGACAGTAGCCTTGGTAAGGACGTGGATTTCGGTTGGAATTGTGTTTCTGAACTTTTTGTAAAAGAAGAGGGCTAGAGGAGTTGGTTTAGAATTAAGAAAAAAAAAGAAAAGTGAAAAGGGGTAAAAATGTGTTTGAAGCTTCCATGATTAAGTTGTATTGATATAGGAAGATTATGACAAAATTTGTTTCATGGAAGTTGTAGATCTTTATTTTAGCTTTTTATTGATATAAAGTTTAAAAAAATTTTAGTTCTGAATTGAAAGTTATGAAGATTTGAAGTTAAGGTGTGCGACTAAGAAAGCCCCCTATCGTCCAGACTATCGTCCAGACGATCGGGTCACAATGAAAATAACAATATTAGGTTATAAAAAAATTAATTTGTTAAATCCAGCAACAGTTATAGCCAAAATAGCAGGAACTTATGTTGGATCTTGAGAATTTTTCTAAATTTCTTATTAATTGTTTAATTATTTATTTATATTTGTTTGTTTGTTTAATTATTTATTTTTAAAATTAGGTCATTAATTTATTAGGACCTTCAATGAAAAAAATAACCCATTAAAACGGTCACTGGATACTTTCGGTAGCCGAAACAGCTCATCGGCATTGTTGCTGGGCAACTTCGGTAGCTAAAACAACCAATTGGCAAGGCGGGGTTTAGTGAAACAACCCATTAGATTTTTTTTACTCATCAACTGGCTTATTTGGATTATACAATTTGTCTATTAGAAGTATTTGATAATTTATTTTCAAATTTTAAAAAACCTCTTATATTATTTAGATTTTAGTTAAAAAATAATAATGAAATACATGTAATGCGAACATCACATATAGAATTATTAAATATTACCAATATTTGTAACTCAATTCAACTCTTAAGTCTGACCTAAACCAAATTGAACTCAATTTCAATTAATAATTAAAATGATTATAATTAATTAATAATTTGAACCTTATTTAGTTTGTTTAGGTTGAATTTAAGAAATAAATTAAATCATTATGTAAGAAGTATTTAATTTATTTACGTGTGATCTTTATATTATATATATATATATATATTTCGTCGTCACTTTTTAATCAAAATTTAAAATAAGAAGTTTTTTTAAAAAATAAAAACAGAAAGAAAATTTTAAAAAATTTTAAATCACACAAAAAACTTTATTTCTTTTACCCTTAACGATGAAATAACCTCAAAAGCATTGAAATTATGTTTTAACTTAGCAGACTAAGGGGCGTTTGGTTTGAGCACGGGTTTGGGAATGAGTACAGGTATAATAATAGAAGGGAATAAGAATGGGTATAAAAAATGATGTTTGGTTTGTAACTTAGGTTTCTGTATTAATACCAATAATGTTGTTGTTGTTGTTATTATTAATAACAATAAGATAATTAATTTTGTATAATAAAATTAATAATAATAATAAAAGATAATTAATTTCGTATAATAAAATTAATA